>CM038670.1:69634563-70068144 GCA_021605145.1 Aegilops bicornis | reverse complement strand
CATATTAGGCAAAATGAATAATCTAACGAAAAAATGCAATCTAAAAGATCATAAATCTGATGATGATAAGAAGATCAACTATATGAAACGGACTTGCCTACGGCACTTTTGCACCGAAGAAACTAAAAAATAGTCTTTCTCCGCCTAAAAGCAAGGTAGGATTTCTACGAAACAAGTACGGATAGGTAACTAGGCGGATAGGAAGGATTTCTACAAGCAGAAAGCCAAAAGAAATGATCAGTCCAATGACAGAAGGACAGAAGCGCGTTCCCTTCGTCCTCAATGGAAGGAAGTAGTCCCATCACTCTCGGGCCCGACACCAACCAAGAGGAGGCGGGGCTCTCTCCAATCATTCCGAAGAGCCGAGATATCGTAAAGGAAAAATTAGCTAGGTAGTGTCGATGGATCGCGCGAAGCAACACGTTTTTTTGAGGGGGCGAAGCACCTAGTTTTAAAGGAAAAAAATGCGGTACACTCACAACACCCCTGTCGCGGTCACGCAAACGGAACGCGCTTCAGCTTGCCTCTTCACTGACAAGTGGGAGTGCACTTGGAGAAACCGACCATGCGCCAAACTCCCCCCGCCCACCGCGCGAAAATCCTCCCCCCACCCAAAAATTCCCCCCCAAATCCTAGATTCAACCGCCCTTCGGCCAACTAGCCAATAATATTCCCCAAACCCCCTCCCCCGTCCCCCACCACTCCATTCGCTCCGCCAAAGCCGCCCTCCCTGCCACGCCGATACGTCGGCGCCACGGTTCGTCGAGAGGATGTACGGCGATCCTCTCGCTCCCACAGTACGCTCTCGTAGACTGCCGTCCTCTAGCCGCGCCACCACCATTGGCGACGTCCTTGTGGAGGCGCACGGCGGCCAGCGCCGCCACCGCTAGAGATGTTTGTGTGGAGACGCACGACGGTCAGCTTCTCCCACGGTACGCGCATTCTAGACTGAGGCCCCGTGCATGTTGGTGTAGCGCTGAATGTTAGCTGATAGACGTTGTTAATCTCACTGTTTGCCGAAGTAGTTTACAGTCAATATGCTCTGCTTAAGAAGCTTCCTTGCCCTGTTCTGCACTCAATCTGCTTAGCTGAGATGGCATGCCAAGGCCAATTAGTGGCTAAAATATCCTGCCATATATTTATGGTGACGTAGATTGCCATGGTCTAGTAGCCAATCTGTTAGGTGAAATAGCTCTACACCGTTTTATACTCGATCTTTGTTGCTGCGATGGCCTTCAATAGTTTGATGGTTGTGTGCTCGGCCTCATTGACTGCTGAAACAGCCTGCCATAATTTAGCACTCAAATCTGTTTGCTGAATTAGCTTTACATATATTTCATTACTTAGATCTGCTAGTCCAAATATCTTGCCATAGCTTTAGAAATCGACCTAGGTATTTTCTTCTGGACTTCATAAAAAAACATATATGTTTTTCTTGTAATATCTAGTAGAAGAACTAATTTGTATGTCTAACAGATGGACATGACTTGGATAACTTCTGCTCAAAGATTCTCCGCTGCATATGTCGATGGGGTTGAAAACTTCATGAACTTTATCAGAGCTGAGTACGATGATCCAAAATCAGAGGTGCTCTGCCCATGTGGCAGTTGTATGAATTTAGTTACAAGACCCCAGTCAACTATGCAAAATCATCTACACTTGTATGGGATGTCGGTCACATATACTAGGTGGGTTCATCATGGTGAAGCTGTGAACGTCAATGTTGTTGACTACGTGGAAGCAGTAGATCATCATATTGATTTGCCTGATGCTCGGGTGGAAGAGGAGGAGGATGAGGTGGTGGCGGAGCCAGTGAGTTTGACCAACATTGAAACAATGCTACGAAATGCTCGTGCATTTCGTGAACTTTCACCTGTAGAAGGAAAACGGTGGGCCCGCATGTTGGAACAATGCAATGTGGCTGTCGCCCCAGGAAAACACAATATTTCCGCAAAGCTTTCCCAGATGCGTCTGAGCTGCCACACACCTACAGTAAAATGAAGAATTTCCTTCGTGCAGTTGAAATTGGATATGATATGATCCATGTTTGTAAGAATACTTGTGTTTTGTTCCGGAAAGGATTATGTCAACTTAAGTGAATGCCCGAATGCAAATCATCAAGATGGAAAGGTGGTGATACCATGAAGAGGATTCCTCATAATGTTCTGAGACATTTTCCAATTACGCCAAGATTGCAGAGGTTGTTTCATGATGCTGAAACAAGAGAGGATGTACTGTGGCATTATAGGAACCAGGAGTACAGAGATCAAAATGTAATGAGCCATCCACCACATGGTAGTGAGTGGAAAAGCTTCAATCAAAAACACGAAAAGTTTGCTGCTAACCCGAGAAACATTAGACTTGTCTTAGCTTCAGATGGATTTAACCCATTTGGCCACCAGAGCGCCACATATAGCATGTGGCCACTGCTTGTTATCCCTTACAACATGCGTCCAAATGTCTGCACCAAAGAATCAAACTACATGATGGCCTTGCTCATCCCAGGTCCAAAAAGTCCTAGAAAGAATTTTGATTTGTTCATGGAGCCTCTTGTGGAGGAACTTCAACAGCTATGGAGGGGTGTTCTCACTCGAGACCTATATAGCAGCCCACCAGCTGATTTCTTTCTACGTGCTGTTATAATTTGGTGCATCCATGATTATCCGGCTTTGGGCACTATGTCAGGGCGAACGACACATGGTTACAATGCATGTGTTCGCTGTGACAGGAATCCGCTGTCATATGCAATACTTAGCAAGATCTGTTACATTGGACACCGTCGTTTCCTTGCCAAGGACAAGCCGCATCCTAGAAAATACCGAAGACATGTATTCAATATAAAGCATGAGAACCGTGATGCGCCAAAGAGGCTCACCGCCGATGAGTTGCAAGTGGAATTAGAGAAGGTCAGGCATATTACACCAGGAAACCATACTGATAATGGTTGCGGGAAAAGGAAGCGTGGCAAGGCAGAAGAGAGATTATTGTTTACCCGCAGGTCCACTTTGTGGGACTTGGAGTAATGGAAAGATTTGGATCTGCAGCATAATCTTGATGTGATGCACATCGAGAAAAATATATGTGACAGCATTATCGGCACACTTCTTAATATTGAAGGCAAGACGAAAGATACCTTAAAATCTAGGATTGATTTGACACACCTGGGTATCAGACAGGATTTGCAGGTGCAAGATGAAGGTAAACCACGGGATATGGCACCACCTATGTACGTCTTGGACAAGGTAAAAATAAAAGAATACTGCAAGGTCATGTCAGATGTGAGATTCCCACATGGATTTGCTTCCAACCCTGAAAGGCGAGTCAGTGCAGATGGAAACAAGGTACTAGGATTCAAAACTCATGACTGCCATGTCGTATTTCAAAGGGTTTTACCTATTATCCTTAGAGGATTGGGCTGCCCTAACTTATACATAGTAGTTGCAGAGTTGGGAAAATTCTTCAGGGAACTCTGCAGTAGAAATATCAGGATAGATGCTTTGGAGCGTCTTAGAGACAAGATACCAACTATCCTATACGACCTTGAGAAGATATATCCTCCAGCCTTCTTTGATGTGATGGTGCATTTGGATGTTCATCTACCTGACGAGGCACTACTTAGAGGTCCATTACAGTATGGCTACATGTACCCTATTGGAAGGCGGCTAGGCACTTTCAAGGGCTATGTCAGAGCTAGACCCGAGGGTTCCATTGCAGAGGCCTACATTGCTACAGAAGTGTTGACATTCTGCTCAAAATACATTGAAACAGCTGATCAACTTAGCAAATAGGTGGATGAAGACAATCCCGGGCCCAATGTTTTCGATTATTTTGCTCGAGTTACAGGGAAGAGTCGACAAGAGGACAGACCTAAAGATTTGGACAAAATGATTTGGTATGTGTTGAATAACTGTCCTGAGATACTACCTTATATCAACTAAGTGCTAATTACTGCAGCTTATACATCGTAATCTACTAAACTTGCAGCACATTCTTATATATTTAGATGTTTGACGCGATCACTATGCTGTGCAACATATACAAAAAGGAGTTACTGCCACAAAATCCAAGAAACATTGACAAACTGGTTATGGCAGGATTTGCGAAATGGTTCAAGAGCCATGTAAGCTTTTGAATTGCACTGTCAGTTTTTTTAATATATTGAGTACATAAGATGATCAGCTTGTCTATTTTCTAACCATAGGTTAAGAAGATGCGGGAGGATGGGCAGGCAGTTGATGATGCCCTTACTCACTAGCAATGGGTCTTGATACTCGGGTAAGACATTATGAATCTTGCATTGTTGGAGATGTGCGCTACAACACCCTTGCACGAGACGAAGGCAGGAAGACACAAAACAGTGCCATCATGAGCAGGGATACGTATGACAAAGAGACAACTGAAATGTATGCTAACATAACAGACATTGTTCAGTTGCAGTATATCTCCAGTTTCGAGGATCATCGGTGTGTGGTTATGTTGTGTTGTCGTTGGTATAACCTGTTTTCCAGGATTGCAAAACCAAGAGCTGATGATTATTTCAAATCCATCAATGTCAAGGTGGCGTACCAGACCAACGAGCCTTTTATTTTGGAAAATCAAGCAACACAGATATTTTTCTTGGAAGACACATTTGCACGTAGCAATGACTGGAGAGTATTGCAAAGGTTTGAGCAGAGGAATTCGTTTAATGAAGTTGCACAAGAAGATGATGCTTACACTGCTCCTGATGTACAAGATAACACAGATGTTCCTAATATCTTTGAGAACCATCACGTCGATGACGCCGACGAAAATATTGCATGTCGTGCTGTGGACATACAAGAGTTGATCAAGAAGAAGCCAACGTTCGAGGACGTTGAGGACGAAGAAGAAGATGACACTGTGGGGAATTACGATTCAGACTGATACAGATGGCGCAGATGTTGACGCTGCTGCTGCGGATGATGATTACATTGCTTGTTGCCTGTCAGAAGACGTTTTTTATCTACTATGTGAAATTGTGTTTGCTATGACAACTTAAACCTGATGAACATGTTGTTTAGTATTTTCCTGTGAGAACATCACTTGTTATGTATGCTGATTTGTGTTTGGTGATTGTATGACGACTAAAACATGATGATATTGTTGTTTAGTTGAACTCATATTTGGCTATGAAACTTGAATTTGATGACATAGTTTGCTGTTGGACTGCAATTTGCTCGACGTCTTCGAATGAGAATAAAGCTGAGCCGACATGGCCTCTGCTAATTTATTTATTTATTACCAAAAGGGCCTCTGTTATTTATTTATTTATGAGCAAAAGGGGATACCCGCTGATTTCCGTTAATAGAAATCATTAGATGTTCACAACACTACGCCCAGCCTGCTATGCAGGTTTCATTCATTACTAGTTTCAGCAAAGTGCTCATGTCATAGCCACTTCAAATGAAGACATAATCATCCTACAGAGCACATCAATTTTTCCCATTATCTTCACAAGCTCTTTCATCTCCTCATTGTTGTCAAGGCCGTTCAGCAGCTGTTGCTTGGCCATGATTAGAGGAACTGCATCTTTAAACTTCTGCTCTGCATCTTCCTCTTCTTCCGTTCCATCAGTTACTTGTCCAACTCCCCAACCTGCTGGTATTGGGATTCCTCGACTAACCAAATAATAAGTGTAGTTGCACTCCCCCACATAAGCAACTTCCCAGAAATACAAATCACACGAATCTTCTCTTTTCTGCATGAATCAAATTGGAAGATCATCAACCAAACTATTAAAAAATCAGCAACTGAAAGTAGCAGAACAACACTTAAACATATTATTACCCCATGATTCAGGCATTTGTAGAAGACTCGGCCAGGGTTGAGGATTGTGGTTGAGACGCGACGGATGACTCTGCGTGATTTACAGCAGTGTCACCACACCAACGGCAGCGGGTTGCGATGAGCAATCGGCTACGGTACGCGTCCTCGCGGGGGTGTGATGAGATTCACAGGAGATGGTACGGGTGGCGACTTGGCGCATATTTGGTTGTTGCCTGCTGAAGAGCAGGTGGACGAGCAGCCAGCGGACATGGATGCTGCGGCCAGAGCTTCTGATGCTAGGAAGACTAAGTAGATAAGAGGAGAAGCGAACGTTGGATATGTCAGTTTCATTACTTGCAGAGTAGCATATATAGCACCATATATAGTCATAGTCTTGGTTTGGATTCGAACCAGCTACAGGAGCACGTCTCTCTTTTTTCTAAAACTCAGCAACGCCTCTTTACTGGTACACTAGCTTCTTCTGTATGCCTTCTCAAGTCTTTGATTCCTCCACCTGACATCTGGGACCCACCGAAAGGGCCTCTGTATTTCGTGAAAAAAAATGTGCCCCCCGCTGACAGGTCAGACACACAAGCTATCTTCACACGCAAGGAAGTGCCTCCTTATTACGCACAAAAAATGAATACTCCCCCTGCCAGCTGGAACCCAGCATAGTGGGAGGCTGACTTGTGGGCCTACCAAGTTGAGGAGGACGGAGGGCTTTGTCACTTTAGTCAATACGAACGATTCTAGCTCCAGTTATCATACGATGTTCATCCAACGGCCTTAGTGCTTCTTCAACCTCTGGTCATCTTGCTCCATCCGCCCAAACCAGCGCCGATCGTGTCGCGTGCTCCTGCCTCCCGTGGCCAGCTGTGATGCCGCGGAGGCCTCACCACCCCCTACTACTCCCACCGCTGGCCAGGGCATCCCTATACTCACCCATACCCCGTGTTATTCTGCGGCGACAGCAGCCTCACACCGCAGCCGAACCAGTGAACCCCCATACTCCTCTCCGCGTGGGCATCCACTGCCGTGTATTCCCCGGCTCCACGCCGTCCCCTTCCTAGGCCTCGCCATCGTCCACCGCCTTGGTGCTCTCAACACGGCGTGGTCAATTCGGTTAATGACCGACTTCCATCGGAAGAGTACTGTACGTGGAGAGGCTGACAGCTGGGTCCCCGGCCACAGCCCAGTTTTTTTGTGATTTACCAAGTACATCGCTTTGTCAGGCCTGTTGGGCTACAAATCTTTCAAGACGAGGAGAGCTTCATTCGGCTGGCCGAGAAAATGGCCTATCAGTAATGAGAAATGGGATGTACGTTTTAAAACACATCAAACCGACAATTAGTTTCAAATTTCTTTTTTTCATGTCGAGATTTTAAATTGCATTGAATTTTATGCGTGGACAATTTGTTGGATTTTATATTGATATACATTTATTTTTGAAATCATTTTGAATGCGACTCAAAATTTCGGGAGTAAGACAGTTCGGACCGCATCGAAATACGCAAAATTTCATACAATTTTGTAACCGTGGCCACAATATGGGCTGTAATGCTAACAAAAAGAATATGGGCTCCAAAAAAAGCTTAAGAATTATGAAATGGGTTGTAAATTATTAGAAATAATGGCAGATGGGATGTATGATGTTTTCCACAGATTTGAGGCTTTCCTAACAAAAAGGTTGACGCACAAGCAGTGACTGTTGGATGTCCATCCAACGGCCGTCGTGCTTCTTCAATCTCTGCTCTTGCTGCTCCAGCCGCTCAAACAAGCACCGGCGGGACTACCTGCTCACTCCTCCCCATGGTCGGCTGTGCTGCCGTGCAGGCCTCACCGCCCCACCGTACTCCCATCGCTGGCCTAGCCATCCCTCTAATCACCCACACCTTCTGTTATTCTCCGTGATTTACAGCATTTAACCAAGAAACCTCGTGACAAATATCCCTGCCTCCGTGTCGTTCCCTTCCTAGGCCTCGTCGTCGTCCACCACCCAGGTGCTCTCGGCACGGCCTGGTCAACGTGGTCAACGACCGACATGCATCTGAAGTGGACTGTACATGGAGAGGCCGACAGCTGGGTCCACGGCCGCACGCAAGGAAATGCGTCCTTATTACGCGCAAAGTAATGATTCCTCCACCTGACTTCTGGGACCCACTGAAAGGGCCTCTGTATTTCACGAAAAAAATGTTACCGCCGCTGACAGCTCGGACCCACAAGCTATATCTTTGCACGCAAGGAAGTGCCTCCTTATTACGCACAAAAAAATGAATACACCCCTGCTATCTGGGACCCAGTATAGTGGCAGGCTGACTTGTGGGCCTACTAACTTGACGGGGACGGAGGGCTTTGTCGACTTAGTCAATATGCATGATTCTAGCTCCTGTGACCGTACGATGTCCATCCAACGGCCGTAGTGCTTCTTCAACCTCTGGTCTTCTTGCTCCAGCAACCCCCAAACCAGCACGGGTCGTGCCTCGTGCTCCTGCCTCCCGTGGCCCGCTGCGATGCGATGGAGGCCTCACCGCCCCCTACTACTCCCACCGCTGGCCAGGCCATCCCTCTACTCACCCACACCCCCTGTTATTCTACGGTGATGGCAGCCTCACACCGCAGCGAACCAGTGAACCCTCATACTCCTCTACGCGTGGGCATCTACTGTCGTGTCTTCCCCGGCTCCGTGTCGTCCCCTTCCTAGGCCTCGCTGTCGTCCACCGCCCTGGTGCTCTCGGCGCGGCGTGGTCAACATGGTCAAGGAACGGCTTCCATCGAGTGTGGACTCTATGGAGAGGCTGACAGCTGGGTCCACGGCCGCAGCAAGGAAGTGCCTCCTTATTACGTGCAAAATAATTATTCCTCCACCTGACAGTGGGGACCCAAAGGACGGGCCACCGTATTATGCGAAAAAACGTTTCCACCAGACTGCTAAGACCCACCAGCTACATCTTCACACGCAAGGAAGTGCGTCCGGGCAAAAAAATAACGATTCGCCCCCCTGAATGCTAGGACCCACCAGCTACATCTTCGCACGCAAGGAACTGCCTGATAGTCGGGACCCACCTAGTCGAAGCGTATGTACCGTTGTCATTCTGGTCGTGAATGTGTACGTACATACTGGTCGATGTAGAGGAGTGCACGTGTAGTAGTAGAGGCGTGCACGTAGCATGTACACGTACGTACAACGGCCAGTGTGCAAGAAAGAAAATACGGCCATGTACGTACATATGGGCAGGGTCTCGAACGGCTACTCCCGCATACGTACGGCCGGGGCTCGTGTACATGGCTGGGTTGGAATGGAAAAACTGTGTCGTCGTCATGTTCATGGGGAGCCAACCGGCTGGGTCGGAACGAAATGTGTCATCGTGTTCGTTGGGAGGGCTTGGACGGAACAGCGGATGGAATGAGGCCTGGGGTACCGCAGAACAGAGGAAAACAACCTTGTGTTCGACCGACCATGATCGAAACGGGATCCTGTTCATCGGGAGCGGTCTGGCGTACCGCAAAACGGAGGAAATGGACCTCCTATGGTCGAAACAGGGGTCCTGTTGATCGGGAGGGGTGTGGCGTACCGCAAAACGGAGGAAACGAACTTGTGTTGGAGTGCTACGGTCGAAACGGGGTCCTGTTCATCGGGATTGGTGTGGCGTACCGCAAAACGAGACTCCACGGGATACTATTCATCTCCACCGTCGACCCCCTCCAGCCTCCACGGGCTACTGTTCATCCACCGCCGACCTCCTCCAGCCTCCACCTGCGACTGTTCATCCATGGGCTCCTGTTCATCCAGCCTCCACCGCGCGCTACTCCACCGGCTACTGTTCAACCAGCCCTCTCCACGGGCTCCTGTTCAACCACCCCTCCACGGGCTACTGTTCATCCAGCCCTCCACCATCTACTGTTCATCCAGCCCTCCACGGGGTGGTCCTGTTCATCCAGCCCTCCACGGGGTCCTGTTCATCCAGCCCCAACCGGCTCGATCGATCGGGGTCCTGTTCATCCAGAGGCAACACCTCGGGGTCCTGTTCATCCACCCCCAGCGGGAACTGTTCATCCAAACCCCCCAGCAATGCTCACTGTTCATCCAGAGGCAGCATCGATCGGCTTGATTAGCAGCGATGGCGAAGAATCGCCGATCGGGTTTAGTTAACAGCCATCGATCGATCGCTCGAGTTCAGTAACGCGTAGTCTCCAGTGCAATCGCTCGGGTTCAGTTAGAGCCCAAGACGAAAAGCCCATTTCTGTCATGATTTTTTGTCATAGAAGTAGGAGCCCACCACATCTATGAAGATACTAGGTTTTGTCACAATTATCATCATAGAAGTGTCATAAGTATGACAGAAAAAAAAATCGTTCGGCCCAAAATGTCACGGATGTGTCTTTTTTTGTAGTGTGATGTGAGTGCAGTAGATTATCTTTATGAGGTTTTGCTTGAAATTTGTGAATCTAAAAATTGTGATGAAGTGTTAAAAGAACAAATTTATAAAGTGGTTTGCGATAGCTCCTTTAATAAAAAGCATGATTGCAATGATTCTACTATAAATTCTATTAATGTCAATTGTGCTAATAATATGCAAAACCCTACGCTTGGGGATGCTAATTTTGCTATATATCTACTATTTGTTGCAATGATCATGATTGGGGTGATTCTTCTTATGATCTTGAAAATTTATTTAAGCCCCATGATGAATATGAGATTGATAATAGTGTTTGCAATAATATTGAAAGTGGGTTTGGAAGACTGTCAACTTTAGATCCCACATATTTGGAGGATTTTCAATCTTATGAAATTTTTGATAAAAGTGGGTTTGGAGGGGTCATGACTTTAGTTAATGTTAGTCCCACTATTTTGGAAGAGTGTCAACTTTGCATGCATGTGGTTCATAAAGAGAATATTTTATGTGATAGCTATGTTGTTGAATTTTCTTACGATCCTACATGGAATTATTATGAGAGGGGGAAATATGGTTGTAGAAATTTTCATGTTACTAACATCTCTTCATGCTGAGAATGCTATCGTCTCTTTCTTCTTCCTTGCATATGCTAGCTTTTTCTTGCCTTGAAAATTTGTTTGCTTACAAAATGCCTATGCATAGGAAGTATGTTAGACTTAGATGTGTTTGTTACATGTTTTATGATGCTCTCTTTGCGCTTCAATTCTTGTCTTTCATGTGAGCATCATTAAAATTATCAATGCCTAGCTAGGGGCGTTAAACGATAGCGCTTGTTGGGAGGCAACCCAATTTTTTTTGTTCCTTGATTTTTGTTCCTGTTTCATAATAAATAATTCATCTAGCCTCTGTTTAGATGTGGTTTTATGTTTTAATTAGTGTTTGTGCCAAGTAGAACCTTTGGGAAGACATGGGTGAAGTCTTTGCAATCTTGCTATAAAAAAAAATTGCGCTCACGAGATTAGATGCCATTTTTATCGAAGAGTGATTTTAGGTTGATTCTTTTTGCAGATGATTAATAGACAAATTCCTCACGTCCACCAATTTGTTTTAGAATTTTTGGAGTTCCAGAAGTATTTATTTGATGCAGATTGCTACAAACTGTTCTGTTTTGACAGATTCTGCTTTTGTGTGTTGGTGGCTTATTTTTACGAATCTATGGCTAGTATCGGGGGGTATGAACCATAAAGAAGTTGGAACACATTAGGTTTAACACCAATATAAATAAAGAATGATTTCATTACAGTACCTTAAAGTGGTGGTTTGTTTTCTTATACTAACAGAGCTCATGAGATTTTCTGTTTAAGTTTTGTGTTGTGAAGTTTTCAAGTTTTTGGGTAAAGATTTGATGGATTTTGGAATAAGGAGTGGAAAGAGCCTAAGATTGGGGATGCCCAAGGCACCCCAAGGTAAATTTCAAGGACAACCAAAAGTTTAAGCTTGGGGATGCCCGGAAGGCATCCCTCTTTCGCCTTCGCTCATCAAGAATTTTACTTGAGGTTATATTTTTATTCACCACATGATATGTGTTTTCCTTGGAGCGTCTTGTACGATTTGAGTCTTTGCTTTTTAGTTTACCACAATCATCCTTGCTGTACACACCTTTTGGGAGAGACACACATGAATCGGAATTTATTAGAATACTCTATGTGCTTCACTTATATCTTTTGGGCTAGATAATTTTTCTCTAGTGCTTCACTTATATCTTTTTAGAGCACGGTGGCGGTTTTGTTTTATAGAAATTATTGATCTCTCATGCTTCACTTATATTATTTTGAGAGTCTTTTAGAAAAGCATGGTAATTTTCTTTGGCTATAAAATTAGTCCTAATATGGTGGGCATCCAAGATGGATATAATAAAAACTTTCATATAGAGTGCATTAAATACTATGAGAAGTTTGATACTTGATAAATGTTTTGAGATATAAAGATGGTGATATTAGAGTCATGCTAGTTGAGTAATTTTGAAATTGAGAAATACTTGTGTTGAGGTTTGCAAGTCATGTAGCATGCACTTATGGTAACCGTTGTGGGAAAATTTTGAAGCATGAGGTGTTCTTTGATTGCCTTCCTCATGAGTGGCGGTCGGGGTCGAGCGATGGTCTTTTCCTACCAATCTACCCCCCTAGAACCATGCACGTAGTGCTTGGTTTTGATGACATGTACACTTTTGCAATAAGTATGTGAGTTCTTTATGACTAATTTTGAGTCCATGGATTATACGCACTCTCACCCTTCAATCATTGCTAGCCTCTTCGGTACCATGCATTGCCCTTTCTCACCTCGAGAGTTGGTGCAAACTTCGCCGGTGCATCCAAACCCCGTGACATGATACACTATATCACACATAAGCCTCCTTATATCTTCCTTAAAACAGCCACCATAACTACCTATTATGGCATTTCCATAGCCATTCTGAGATATATTGCCATGCAACTTTCCACCGCTCCGTTTATTATGACACACTTCATCATTGTCATATTGCCTTGCATGATCATGTAGTTGACATCGTATTGGTGGCAAAGCCACCGTTCGTATTTTTTATATACATGTCACTCTTGATTCATTGCACATCCTAGTACACTGCCGGAGGCATCTACATAGAGTCATATTTTGTTCTAAGTATCGAGTTGTAATTCTTGAGTTGTAAGTAAATAAAAGTGTGATGATCTTCATTATTAGAGCATTTTACCATGTGAGGAAGGATGATGGAGACTATGATTCCCCCACAAGTCGGGATGAGACTCCGAACTAAAAAAAAGGCCATAAAAAAGAGAAGGCCCAAACAAAAAAAAGAGAAATAGAGAGAAGGGGCAATGTTACTATCCTTTTTCCACACTTGTGCTTCAAAGTAGCACCATGATCTTCATGATAGAGAGTCTCTTATTTCGTCACTTTCATATACTAGTGGGAATTTTTCATTATAGAACTTGGCTTGTATATTCCAATGATGGGCTTCCTCTAAATGCCCTAGGTCTTCATGAGCAAGCAAGTTGGATGCACACCCACTTAGTTTATTTTGTTGACCTTTCATACATTTATAGCTCTAGTGCATCTGTTGCATGGCAATCCCTACTCCTCGCATTGACATCAATTGATGGGCATCTCCATAGCCTGTTGATTAGCCGCGTCAATGTGGGACTTTCTCCCTTTTTGTATTATCCACACAACCTCCATCATCATATTCTGGTCCACCTATAGTGCTATGTCCATGGATCGTGCTCATATATTGCGTGAAAGTTGAAAAAGTTTGAGAATGCTAAAGTATGAAACAATTGCTTGTCTTGTCATCGGGGTTGTGCATGATGAGAGCATTTTGTGTGAAGAAAATGAAGCATGTCCAAACTTTATGATTTTGTAGGGATGAGCTTTCTTTGGCTATGTTATTTTGAGAAGACATAATTGCTTGGTAGTATGCTTGAAGTATTGTTATTTTTATGTCAATATTAAAATTTTGTCTTGTATCTTTCGGATCTAAACATTCATGCCACAATAAATAAAATTACATTGAAAATTATGTTAGGTAGCATTCCACATCAAAAATTCTATTTTTATCATTTACCTACTCAAGGACGAGTAGGAATTAAGCTTGGGGATTGAGGGAGTCCTGGATTAGGGGGTGTCCGGCTAGCCGGACTATGACCTTTGGCCGGACTCCTGGACTATGAAGATACAAGATTGAAGACTTCGTCCCGTGTCCGGATGGTACTTTCCTTGGCGTGGAAGGCAAGCCTGGCGATACAGATATGTATATCTCCTCCCATTGTAACCGACTCTGTGTAACCCTAGCCCTCTCTGGTGTCTTTATAAACCGGAGGGTTCTAGTCCGTAGGACGAACAACAATCATACCATAGGCTAGCCCTCTCTGATCTCGTGGTAGACCTACTCTTGTACTACCCATATCATCAATATTAATCAAGCAGGAGTAGGGTTTTACCTCCATCGAGAGGGCCGTAACTCCGGTAAAAACATCGTGTCCCTTGTCTCCTCGTTACCATCCGCCTAGACGCACAGCTCGGGACCCCCTACGAGAGATCCGCCGGTTTTGACAATCGACATTGGTGCTTTCATTGAGAGTTCCTCCGTGTCGTCATCTTTAGGCCGGATGGCTCCTCCGATCATCAACAACAATGCGGTCCAGGTGAGACTTTTCTCCCGGACAGATCTTCAGATTCGGGCGGCTTTGCTGCGGGCCAATTCGCTTGGCCATCTGGAGCAGATCGAAAGCTACGCCCCTGGCCATCAGGTCAGATTTGGAAGTTTGAACTACACGGCCGACGTCGCGGAGACTTGATCTTCGACGGGTTCGAGCCACAGCCAAGCACGCCGCACTGTCTCGATGTGCACGATCTAGCTCTGCCGCCGAACAGTGCCCTGGGGGCCGCACCAGTGTCCGCTCTGACCCTTAGCTCGGAGCCGACAGCGCCAATCGAGGACGGGTGGCTGGACACCGCCTCGGAGGCTGCAATCTCTACGGCGATCAAGCCGAACACCATACCTGTCCTTTGTGAAGCTCGTGGCTCCAAGGTGTCGGACTCCGATCCTTCCGCGCCCCTGCCAATCGAATCCGATTGGGCGCCTATCACGGAGTTCACCGCCGCGGACATCTTTCAGCACTCTCCTTTCGGTGACATTCTGAATTCACTAAAGTCTCTCTCTTTATCAGGAGATCCCTGGCCGAACTATGGTCATCAAGGTTGGGATGCGGACGACGAAGAAATTCAAAGCCCACCCACCACCCACTTTGTAGCCACTGTCGATGATTTAACCGACATGCTCAACTTCGACTCAAGACATCGACGGTATGTGGACGATTTATGTAGGAGACGAACAGGAACCAGCGCCTACAGTGGCACTTTCAAGGCCACCTCGTCCTATGACATATACATGGTGGACACCCCAAAAGAAGGGAATGGCGATGGAACAACAGAGGATGACCCCTCCAAGAAACAGCCTAAGCGCCGGCGTCAGCAGCGCCGCTCTATATCCCACCACAGCAAAAACGGTGATTCCAGCACGGGAGATAATAACACCCTGGACAGTGCCGAAGACAATCCCCTCCAACAGGATTCGCCGCAGGAGGATGGAGAAGCCAGCCCTCATGAGAGAGCGGCAGACAGAGAGGTAGAGGACGATAATTACATGCCTCCCTCCGAAGACGAGGCAAGCCTCGACGACGACGAATTTGTCGTGCCTGAGGATCCCGTCGAACAAGAGCGTTTCAAACGCAGGCTTATGGCCATGGCAAACAGCCTCAAGAAAAAACATCAACAGCTTAGAGCTGACCAAGACTTGCTAGCCGACAGATGGACTGATGTCCTTGCGGCTGAAGAGTACGAACTCGAACGCCCCTCCAAGAGCTACCCAAAACACAGGCTGCTACCCCGATTAGAGTAGGAAGCACAAAGACCTACATCACCAGCGCATGATGCGGCGGATCGGCCACCTCGTGGCCGCGACAGAGAGGCCTCTCGGCCCTCCACTCAAGCCGCACGCTGGCGTCGCTCAAAGAACGTGGGGAAATGCGCCAGACCTGCGAGATATATTGGAGGACAAGGCAAGGAAAACAAGATCGATCTATGGATCACGCGGGCGCCCCATGACACGTAACGATAACCGTCACGCCGGATATGGTAAATCCGGCCAGGCCGAACACAGTAGACAAAGCTCATTTTAGCTACGTCGTGATATAGCCCAATACAGAGGCGCCGCACACCCACTATGCTTCACAGATGAAGTAATGGATCATCAAATCCCCGAGGGTTTCAAACCCGTAAACATCGAATCATACGATGGCACAACAGACCCTGCGGTATGGATCAAGGACTACCTCCTTCATATCCACATGGCCCGCGGTGATGATCTACACGCCATCAAATACCTCCCACTAAAGCTTAAAGGACCAGCTCGGCATTGGCTTAACAGCTTGCCAGCAGAGTCAATTGGCTGTTGGGAGGACCTGGAAGCCGCATTCCTCGACAATTTCCAGGGCACTTATGTGCGACCACCAGACGCCGATGACCTAAGCCACATAATTCAGCAGCCAGAGGAATCGGCCAGACAATTCTGGACAAGGTTCCTAACGCAGAAAAATCAAATAGTCGACTGTCCGGACACAGAGGGCCCTTGCAGCCTTAAAGCATAACATCCGTGACGAGTGGCTCGCCCGGCACCTAGGACAGGAAAAGCCGAAATCCATGGCAGCCCTCACGACACTCTTGACCCTCTTTTGCACGGGAGAAGACAGCTGGCTAGCGCGTAGTAATAACATGACCAAGATCCCTGGTAATTCGGATACCAAGGAAAACATTGGCAGGTCGCGTCGCAACAAGCATAAGCGCCGCATTAACGGCGACAATGCTGAGGATACGACAGTTAATGCCGGATTCAGAGGCTCTGAACCCGGTCAGCGGAAAAAGCCATTCAAAAGAAATAATCTGGGCCCATCCAATTTGGACCGAATACTCGATCGCTCGTACCTGATACACGGCACCCCCGAAAAACCAAGAAACCACACCAACAGGGATTGTTGGGTGTTCAAGCAGGCAGGCAAGTTAAACGCTGAAAACAATGACAAGGGGCTGCATAGCGATGACGAGGAGGAGCCCCGGCCGCCGAACAATAGGGGACAGAAGGGTTTCCCCCCACAAGTGCGGAAGGTGAACATGATATACGCAACCCACATCCCCAAAAGGGAACGGAAGCGTGCACTCAGGGATGTATATGCGTTGGAGCCAGTCGCCCAAAGTTCAACCCATGGTCCTCTGCCTCGATCACTTTTGATCGAAGGGACCACCCCACTAGCATCCGCCATGGCGGATTCGCCGCATTGGTTCAAGACCCAATCATTGACGGATTTCACCTCACTAGAGTCCTTATGGACGGCGGCAGCAGCCTGAACCTACTTTATCAGGATACAGTGCGAAAAATGGGCATAGATCCCTCAAGGATTAAACCCACAAAGACGACCTTTAAAGGCATCATACCAGGTGTAGAGGCCAACTTTACAGGCTCAGTTACACTTGAGGTGATCTTTGGATTCCCGGATAATTTCCGAAGCGAGGAGTTAATCTTCGACATAGTCCCGTTCCGCAGTGGCTATCATGCATTGCTCGGACGAACCGCATTTGCAAAGTTGAAAGCGGTGCCGCACTACGCATACCTCAAGCTCAAGATGCCAGGCCCTCGAGGAGTCATTACGGTCAATGGAAACACCGAACGCTCTCTCCGAACGGAGGAGCATACGGCGGCCCTCGCGACGGAAGTACAAAGCAGCCTCTCAAGGCAATTCTCCAGTCCGGCCATTAAACGACCGGACACCGTCAAGCGCGCCCGGGGTAACCTACAGCAAGACCGTCTGGCACGTTCCGAGCACACGTAGCAATGCGGCCCCAACCCCAGCCCTTGTGAAACTGCGAAACCAGTACCACGTGCACATAACTACGCTCTGGAAATACCATGGGCATAGGGGGAGGGGCACGACCACGGCATGCCCAAAATGCGGCTCAACCGCACCAGGGGCTCCCGATTTTGTCATTCTTTTTTCTTACTTTCAGGACTCCACTTTACGGAAGGCCTGTCCGACAGTACAATCGCCAAACACACGATGCAACAGCAAGAGGAGCAGAAAGCTACGTCGAGTGTCCAGGTGGTCTCTATAACGAGCAGTATACTTGTTTCACATATCATCCCGCAGCTCGCCCCTGGAGGGGGACATGTTAAATCGTCCCATCTCTTGCTTATCGCACTATCTGTATCGTTCTGCTTTTACCGCAGATTTTTTTCGAATAAACAATACATAGCTTTTGTCTATTATTGCATTCCTTTTTTTCTAAAAATATGTTCAGTTATGACATTATGCAACCGTACACTTTGGTACGGCCAATACACCAGGGGCTTGCGTACCCCAGAATATGGTGTGAGAAGTCCGAACACTCCCATGAGTGCGGCACCCCGAACTTATAGCATTATATGCATCGGCTCCGAATCATGTCTTGGGTCAATAGTTGGGTTTGCCCAGCTCCCATGTTTTGGTGCCTTACGTTCCGTTATATCAGCTAAGGTAGCACTGGGAGAACCACTGCGATTGTGCCCCGGTTGAGCCGAGCTAAGCACCTCAGTGGAGAAAGCTAAAACTGACCGTCATGATAGGGCGAGAGCTGGTCGTTGTTCGAGAGGTTTTCGATTCCCTAAAGACTTATGCCGCTTAGAGCGAGGAGTCGGCTTTGTCCGGCCTAGGCGTGGATAGCGCCCCGAACTCGGTCTTCCGAATACTAGGGGCTTCACCGAAATTTAAAATCATAGAATTCTATGGCTAAGTGAGAGTGTTCAAGCATTATAGTCCGATTTCCTTGTTCGTTGTGTTGAGCGCCTCCCTCGAAGGACCCAATAATGGGAAAAATAGCGCTCAAGTTTATCCCGAACACCCCAGCACTCGCAGCATGGGGGCAGAAGCCGACGACTCGCCATCTCTCAAATTTTAATAAATGGCCGCACAGAAGGTAATATTTTAAATTCAAAAGCGTTGCTTAGCGCATATGAACAAGTTTTCAGTGTACAGGATTACAAATGCGAGTTTACTCAAAAATTACATCTTTGGAGCACTCATCCGCTATACGGCGGGCACCCTTCAGGATGCCCTCATAATACATCTCGGGCTTACGGTGCTCCTTGCCCGGCGGTGGTCCGTCCGTCACAAGCTTCTCAGCGTCCATCTTGCCCTCAAAGGCACTTTAGCACGGGCAAGGCCCTACGGGCACCTTCGATGCATATGGAGCGCTTTGATGACTTCAAGCCTTGGACAAGCATCCACCAACCGCCATACCAGCCCAAGTAGCTCCTGTGCATGGCGCCCCTGTGCCACGCCGGACTGCGAGACCCTTTTCATGGCCTGTTCGCCACCTTATGGAGCTCGACCAGCTGCTTCAGCTGGTCGCTCAAGGGCACTGGTGTCCGCCTCAAAGATATCGAGACGAGAACACCTTCTCCGCCGAGCTTCCCTCTTCGCTCGGTAGAATGCGGCAGCGTCGGACACACTCCGGGAAGATCTGCGATTGCTCCTGGAGAGCTCCGGACTCGGGTTAGTAACAAGTAATTCACTTTCGCGTGCTTGCTTTGCATAAAGAATGCCTTACCGGCCGCTATCTTCTTCATCGCCTCAATTTCCTGGAGGGCTTTTTGGGCTTCGACTTTGGCAGATTTGGCGCTCTCAAGCGCCGAGGCGAGCTCGTACTCTCGAGTTTTTTGAGTCACGCTCCAAACTCTCGTGTTTCTCCACAAGAGCCTGTAGCTCTTGCTGCACCTCCGCCATCCGTGCCTCCTGCTTCTCTCGCTCGATACGCTCCACGGCCGCATTGTTTTCGGCCTTGGACAACGCTTCCTTCAGGGTCGCCACCTCATTCGTGGCCCCTGCATACCCACGTTGATCCTGTCATTTTTTGCAACCACATCTTTTTATACTTACATAAGGTATTACTTACCTTCCTTGTCCTCGAGCTGCTTCTTGGCAAGGCCGAGCTCGTCCTCGGACCCCTCGAGGCTCTGCTCCAATGCATTGACCTCCGCAGTCAGTGTGGCAGAGGTCAGCAGGATAGCCTGCATTCCCATATTGACATACTTATATTAGACTCCTGCGTATATCTTTTTGATCCTCAGTTCGGCTTTTCTTTCCGAAACCCAAACTGAGTATCAGGGGCTACTGTCTATGTGGTAATATTTTTACATATCTTAAATACATACCTCAAAGCCCGTTAGAAGGCTGGCACAGGCTTCGGTCAGCCTGCTCTTGCCGGACTGAACCTTCTGGATCACCGCACTCATAATAGTGCGGTGGTCCTCGTCGATGGAGGCGCCGTTAAGCACCTCCAGCAGATTATCCGGTGCCTCTGGTTGGACGGAGGTCACCGGCGTGACAGGCTTGCCCTTCTTAGTAGGGGGCCGCCTGCCGGATGCCGGAACCGTTGAAGGTTCTGGTGCGGTGTCCGGCCTAGTGCCGGACTTAGAGCCCTTTGGGGTTTTATCCCCTTTTCGCCTGGAGTCCGGGAGGTCACCTTGCGGCACCTCCAGTACCACCTCCTCCTGGCCTGGCCCCTTCTGGGACACCACCTCGGCATCATCCGCAGCACGAGGAGAGGAGGTGGGCGGAAGTGAAGTGTTGTTCACATCCGGCGAACCCAGGGAACCGCTTGAGGAAGCGTCGAGCCCGGCCTTGGGCGGACTGCATGATTATATTCGGCGTCAGAAGGTACTGTGCAATGAAAAAGCGCCATGAGTTACTCTGGTATCCGGATACTTATGATTTTGCCAGGGGCTTGGCCCTGGATGGCCACTCCTCTTCGTCGTAGGCGGCGTTGGTGGAGTAGTCCGGAGGAAGGTTCCTTCCCCTCTTGGACCCTCCCCCCCCCCCCTCCCCAGTTGGGGCGACCTTCCTTTTTATTCCTCCCCCCGCTGGAGGGGGACAGGCTTCTTCTTCCTCCTCCTCGTCTTCACGGGAGGAGTCCGCCTCAGAGTCATCGTACGATGAGTCCTACACCACCTGGCACCGGGAACTCCTTCGAGTTCCTGTGGCCTTCTTCTTGGCCTTCTTCTTCGGCACCACGTAAGGTGCCGGAGCCAGCAGCCCCGTCAAGCGGGCATCTGCTGGGTCTTCTGGCAAGGGAGCCGAACAGTCGATCTGCCCGCACGTCCTCTGCCAATCCTGTCAAAGGTAAGGGAGTTTAGATCCTGCATAGAGTCAAACTATGAAAACAAGTGTCCCGCAAAGGGCAAAATAGCTTACCACACTGGCTTGATGCTGCGCACTGAATCAGCGATCCTCGGTAGCGGATGGGGGAGCCTCGGCGCTCTTGAACAGCACCTTCCAGGCATCTTCGTACGTAGTGTCGAAGAGCCTGCTCAGGGTTTAGTGTTGTGCCGGATCAGACTCCCACAAGCTGAACGCCCGTTGTTGGCATGGGAGGATCCGGCGGATGAGCATGACCTAGACTACGTCGACGAGTTTGAGTTTCTTGCTCACCAGATTTTGGGCGCAGGTTTGGAGTCCGGACAGCTCCTCCGAATTACCCCACGACAAGCCCGTCTCTTTCCAGGAGGTGAGCCGTGTAGGGAAACCAGATCGGAATTCAGGGCCCGCTGCCCATTCAGGGTCATGCGGCTCGGTGATGTAGAACCACCCCGATTGCCACCCCTTTATGGTCTCCACGAAGGAGCCCTCAAGCCATGTGACATTGGGCATCTTGCCCACCATGGCGCCTCCGCACTCCGCTTGGCGGCCGCCCACAACCTTCGGTTTAACATTGAAGGTCTTCAGCAATAAACCAAAGTGGGGCTGGATGCGAAGAAGGCCTCGCACAAGACGATGAACGTCGAGATATTGAGGATAAAGTTCGGGGCCAAATCGTGGAAATCCAGGCCGTAGTAGAACATGAGTACACGGACAAATGGGTGAAGTGGGAAACCTAGTCCGCGGAGGAAGTGGGTGAGGAACACCACCCTCTCATGGGGCCTGGGGGTGGGGATAAGCCGTCCCTTGCCGGGAAGCCGGTGCGCGATGTCACTGGACAAGTATCCGGGCTTCCTCAGCTTCTTGATGTGTCCCTCCGTAACGAAGGAGGCCATCCACTTGCCTGCCGCTCCGGACATGGCTGGAGCAGGTTGAGGTGGGGAGAGCGGACTTGGGCCCTGGAGCTCGAGTGCGCGAAAATGTATAGGCAGAGGAGGAAGAAGGCATAGATGGAAAAGGTGGATTCTTATCCCCTTATATGGGCGGACGAAACTATGTGCCCCCACCAGCCTGGTAAAACTCGCTTATCTCCCAAGCGCCGTAAATTAATGGCACGGTTGGGTTACCCACGCCCGTATTGATGAGAATCCCAGAATAAGGCTGCTTCAACAAGACGTGCCAAGGAAACCGCCTCGCTAAGTGCACTGAGGTGGGACAGTAAAAACGATTCGAATAAAGGCTTGGCCGTGGTGTGATGTCACGCTACGAAATGCGTCAGCAGGTTGAATTTGTGTGAATATTATTCTCTCTATGGTTGTATGTGGAAATTATTTTGCAGAGCCGGACACTATCCTTGTGTTTGAAATCTTCTATGAAGTATTCGGAGGAGGAACCCGCCTTGCAATGCCGAAGATAAACTGCGCGCCGGACTCGTCGTCATTAAAGCCTGGTTCAGGGGCTACTGAGGGAGTCCTGGATTAGGGGGTGTCAGGCTAGAACATACAAGGAGATTGAAGACTTCGTCCCGTGTCCGGATGGGACTTTCCTTGGCGTGGAAGGCAAGCTTGGCGATACGAATATGTAGATCTCCTCCCATTGTAACCGACTCTGTGTAACCCTAGCCCTCTCCGATGTCTATATAAACCGGAGGGTTTTAGTCCATAGGACGGACAACAATCAAACCATAGGCTAGCTTCTAGGGTTTAGCCTCTCTGATCTCGTGGTAGATCTACTCTTGTACTACCCATATCATCAATATTAATCAAGCAGGAGTAGGGTTTTACCTCCATCGAGAGGGCCCGAACCTGGGTAAAAACATCGTGTCCCTTGTCTCCTGTTACCATCCGCCTAGACGCACAGTTCGGGACCCCCTAACCGAGATCCGCCGGTTTTGACACCGATAGGGATGCTGATACGTCTCCAACGTATCTATAATTTTTTATCGTCCCATGCTATTATATTATCTATTTTGGATGTTTAATGGGCTTTAATATGCTCTTTTAATTATTTTTAGGACTAACCAATTAACCGGAGGCCCAGTGCCAGTTGCTGTTTTTTTTTGCCTATTTCAGTGTTTCGCAGAAAAGGAATATCAAACTGGATCCAAACGGAACGAAACCTTCGCTAGGATCTTTCTTGGAACAAACACAATCCAGGAGACTTGGAGTGGAAGTCAGAGATGTGACGAGGCGACCACGAGGTAGGAGGGCGCGCCCAGAGGGGGTAGGCACAACCCCCACCCTCATGGGCCCCTCGTAGCTCCACCGACATACTTCTTTCTCCTATATATACCCATGTACCGTAAAAACATCCAGGAGAGACACGAAACCACTTTTCCACCGCCCCAACCTCCTGTACCTGCGAGATCCTATCTGGGACCTTTTCCGGCGATCTGCCAAACGGGGATTCAATCACGGAGGTGTCAGGACCCCGATTCCAAGTCACATCGATCTAGCCGGTAATACCTCATGTCACTTTGCGGCCTCACGGACGGTATTTCCACGGGTGTTGCCTTACCAGGGCCCGGGACCGTTTGTGCCTTTTGGCTCATGTATATGATAGTGTCGCTAGCATCCATATGACAGAGAACCCGGGCCGACATGGCTAGTCGTGAACCCAAAGCGGCACTAACCCATGGGGACAGGCATACATGAATCACATCGAGCATGTCGGTCAGCAGGGTGTGAATCCCGGCTGTAGCACTGGGCTAACAGGACTCCGGGAACCCGGGCTGTAGCAGGCTAGGCAGGACTCCGGATGTCACCGCGTGACATTTCCCCGAAGGGACAGACACAGGAACGAAGTGAATCACATGCCGGTCAGTCAAGTGTTCCGGAGCAGTAGTGCTGGGCTAGCAGGACTCCGATGAACCGGGCTGTAGCGGACTACTATGGCTCATGGAAGCACAAGACTACATTTCCCCATAAGAGAGGCTGCCAAGGATAAACAACTAGATTGACGGATCCCACACATACCAAGCATTTCAATCATACACACAATATGCTCGATATGTGTAAATACAACATGGCATCACAACATAACTCTACGACTCAAGTATTTATTCAATAGGCTCCGAGGAGAGAGATATTACAAACATGGGTCTCATGACCCTACATTCAGAGCATATAAAGTCAAAGCACATGCGGAAGCTTAACATGTTTGAGTACAGACATCTACAAATGAAAAAGGCTGATAAGCCTGACTAACTACCAGATCCTGCCGAGGGCACAAGATCGTAGCTGAGGTATCAAGCTAAACGTCGAAGTCCACACGGAACTACTAGCAAAACTGACATCTCTTTGTAAACATAAAAATAAGCAAACGTGAGTACAAATGTACTCAGCAAGACTTACATCAGAACTAATTACATATGCATCATTATCAATAAAGGGGTGGTGGGGTTTAACTGCAGCAAGCCAGCGTTGACTCGGTGGCTATCCTGAACTACGACTGCAAGTAACTCTTTTGAGGTGGCGCACACGAGTCCACATATTCACCATATCAATACACCACTATGGATCCGCCTCCGTCTCCCTCACGAGAGCGCCATCCATAGCACTCACGCTTATCTTGCGAGTTTTAGAGTATCCACTTTCACTTGTCTATGAACTGTTATAGGCAACCCAGAAGTCCTTTACCGCGACACGGCTATTCGAATAGATCATTTATAACCCTGCAGGGGTGTACTTCTTCACACACGCTCTCGCCACTTACCACCATGTACACGTCGTGTATCTTGGCAACCTTCAAGCGGAAGCCTGGCGAGGGAGTCGGCCATGGCCTACCTAAACACTCAAGTCTCTAGTCCAGGTTTATCGCCTATTCAGGTTCCATCCGCAGGGAGTCCGACCGAGGTTTCCACATACGGCCCCGAACGATGCGAGCAGGGTTCTCGAGACACCAAACGGGCGCTCGGTAAACCGGGCCACGGTGTATCTACCGCGTCATAGCCCACCCCTAGGGTCAGCGCTACGCACGGCCTCCAACACATATCCTACAAACACCAGAACTAGTTGCAAGAGAACAAGGGTGGTTAAGAAGCCGAGAGAGTCAATTAAGGATCCCAATGTGTGGTAGTAACTGCTCATGGATCACAAACACGTAACTGGGCCTCGAGGACGGCTTCAATGAGACAACCCACCATGTACTCCTACATGGCCTCTCACCGCTACCTTTACCAAATCGTGTTCACACACTTAGCTCACACACAATAGGACATGTTCACACACCTCCGATTCATCCCCGATGAATCGGACCTGACTCAACTCTAAGCAGTAGAAGGCATGACAATCAAGCATGAATGAGTAGGCACATCAGGGCTCAAACAACTCCTACTCATGCTAGTGGGTTTCATCTATTTACTGTGGCAATGACAGGTCATGCAGAGAATAAAGGGGTTCAACTACCGCAGCAAGTAATAGATGAATCGTTGTTGTCCTAACGCAGTAAAAGAGAGTAGGAGCGAGAGAGTAGGATTGTATCGGAATGAACAAGGGGGTTCTGCTTGCCTGGCACTTCTGAAGATATTATAGCTCTTCATCTGTGTCATCGAACTCATCGTCGGAACCACGTCTATCGAGAGGGGACAATTACCGGCAGACAAAGAGGGACACAATCAATGCAATGCAACAAATATGATGCTTGATAATGTCATGGCAATATGCTGTGATTTGAGCTAATGCAACAAAAAGTCATTTTGATTGAAGTGGAATTCAAAACTAGATCAAATTCCAAATCCAAATCTATTATCAAATTTGTCCTAATCATGTTTCATCCTAAACAGCGAGGTTAACTTTCTCAAACATGCATGAAAATGCTATAGATGGATAGATTGCATTTTTCTGATCATTTTTCATATATAAATTGTTTGATTTGGAGCTACAGTTGATTGTCTATGATTTTTAGATGTTTTGGTTATTTTCTGGAATTTCCTGTATAAGAATAATTCCAGTAATTGGATTGATGCGTCAGCATTGCGTCACTGTGACGTCAGCGGTCAAAGGGGACGTCCAAGTCAACCTGACCAGTGGGTCCCGCGTGTCAGCAGTTATCTTAACTAACTAATATTAGTTAGCACTAATCTAAGTTAATTAGCAGAGCGGGCCCCACCTATCATAGACTCAGGGGGAGTCAACCTGGGCCCACCCTGTCAACGTCAACGGTCAAACCCGCTGGCGTTTAGCCGCCGGCGAGGCCAGACGCGGCGGAGGAAGTGCAAATTCGCGCTCCGGCGACCAAATGGTCGGCGGAGACCATCTACGGGCAGCTGGGAGCAAGCCGCGGCGTCTGGTGGCGGTGGTTGGGCTCGGGGTTGCCGGAGACGTCGCCGGCGACGACCTTGGCGGTCGCCGGAGTCGGGTGAAGACGAACCCGAAGTTCCGGGGCACGGCGAGGCTCGCGGAGTGGTGCTACGGGTTCTCGCGAAAAGGTGAGTGCGTTGGACATGGTGGTGTGGCGGTGGTTGGCGGAGACACGTCGGCAACGAAGCTCGGCGGTGGCGCTGCGGCGGTCGAAGCTTGGTGCGATCGCTACGGCATGCGAGGAAGAGAATGGAGAGGGGGAAAATGGCCAGCAGCTCACCACGGCCACGACGAGCGGGTCGGGCGAGGTCGGGAGGAGCTGATGAAGACGGAGGTCGCCCGGCGATCTCGGGCGGCCGAACGATTTAAGACGAGGTCGGGGCGGCGCTGGGAGTTTGGCGTCGCGTGAGTCGACAGAGAGGCGAGGGCGACGGTGGCGGAGCTCTGGGCATGTCGGAGAGGCGAGGGGAGGCGGTGGTCATGTGGTGTCGAGCGGCGGCGATTTAACCCGATCGGGTGGGTGAGAGAGAGAGGTCCAGGGGAGGGAATGAGCACGGGGAAGAGCGGGAGGGGTCGAGGGGAGCACGTGGCGTCTCCGGGGACGTCCAGGGAGAAGCGGCAAGCAGGAGGTGGCCGGGGCGCGTGGGCGCGCACGGCGGCCACACGCTTCTCGTCCTACTGGCGAGAGGTGGGAGATGACTGGCAGCGGCGCTGGGCTAGGCCGGCCAGGTGGGCTGGCCAGCTGGGCTGCGACAGGTGAGGCCAGGTAGGTTTCCTTTCTCTCTCTCTCTTTATTTGTTTCTGTTTTCTATTTTATTATTCTGTTTGGATTTGTAAAAATACTAATCCATTTTGTAAAATCCTGAAAATAATGGTGGGTAGTGTTTGGATTATTTCCGACAACCCAAAACTAGTTTCAGAATTATTAGAGCATTTAAAAAATATTTATAGGATTTAAATGCCCCAATTAAAATACAATATGAGTTAATTCGATAATCCAAATGTCATGGAAAAATGTGCAATATCTCTGGTTACTGTTTCCAGCATTTTCCAAAATGGTGAACATTTTTTATGGCCATTTGGGTTCATTGGAATTTTTTTTTACTTCAACCTATTTGAATTGCTTTAGTGCTAGGGCTTGGTCATCCCCACTTCAAAATTTCCTTTGAAATCAAACATGATGCATGGATGCAGATGCAACTAATTACAAACAATTGGGCTGTGATAACTCACCCCACTAAACAAGAATCTCGTCCCGAGATTCAAGACGTGAGGTAAGAAGACAGAGGGGCACAAGACCAACACAATCTTCACGATCCAGGTTGTACCTCATAAGGTTGTTGATTCGTTGCATATGTTGATCTTGACATCCTCGCTTTTGAGATCTTCATCCACGCGATGACGGCGGAAAGAAACTCTACTAGGATTGATTTTCTCAAAGATCGAGCTATACAAGATCAACTCGCGGAATGAGATGTTGAAACATCTCGAGTTGAGACACAAAACACATCGAGAGGAATGGAAGAACAAACGATGGGGTTTGGTTTGGTGGGCAACAATTCCACGCTTAGAAATATGGTGGATGGCGTCAAGGTGGCGAGGAAATAATTGCCATGATCCCGTAACGGGGCACTTTGGAAAAGGTGACTCGAAGAACTATTCCCGTAAGTGGAAAAAAGAATTACTTTTGATCCATAGATCATTGAAACTCTTCATACCAGCTTAAGGCAATTTACAATTTATCGTTGAAAGAGCTCGAAGGAATGGCATACTCGGACTTGGATGGATGATGTGGACTACCTTGTTGAAGACAACGCAATGGATGACTTTTGCTTATAACCGGAAATGGATGGGACCCATGGTAGGATCACTTTTGAAGATGATCCTGGACAGCAACTGCTGAGAAGGGCAGCCCATGGAAACTGGCACAATGGTGGTACGAGCTGGGGACAAAATCCAAATGTTTGGAATGTTCCCACCATCATACCCGCCTGAGATTCAGATCTGGTTGGTAACGGGAAATTTCAGACAACATGTCTAGGAAGAAAGTTTGCAACACAAACCGACGAGATGACGTAGCGAGATTCTCGGGAGATGAACTACGATAGCAAGCTCCAAAACATGAGCTGGTTCTTCTACACACATGTGAACACACTGTCCCAGACAAGCATGATCACGTGGTAGTCTTATAATAAAACACTACCGAGTTCAGGTGGGGAACCATCATCGAGGATATTGGAATCTTGTGCATGAACTAGTATTCACACAGCAACTCCTTTTCCTTGAACAAATCAATCAGTGGCTTGGTGTGCTAGGAACACATATGGAGTGGAGGCGGCCAACCTATCAAACCATAGTGCACTTCGCACGTGCATGACTAACTTGGGATGATTCCAGAGGAGGCAAAAACAATCTTTCTTGAACTCACGGCGGCAGCTTACAACAAATGCACATGAGTTAGAGGAAGTCACTTCTTTCATCCAAACATATACCTCATGAGCGGAACATGAAGGCAATGCTTACAAAGTTTCCAATGCTAGTTTTAATGTTCCACATGAATCATGGGGGAGACAAGATGTCAGCCGATGGGCTCAACAAAGAACTCATCGGAATTTCCATATCACTGGACTTCCACCATCATGTGAACACGGTGATAGCATTGGTCAGACCAAAAGATGTAATGGTATATGCTCGAGGAATCAACCACAAGTAAGACAACATTATGAACATCGTTGGTGCTGATTTGACTTCACGATAGCCCATACTCAAGTCAAGTTAGTAGATTCAACAACTGATCACGGGGATCAGTCGATGAAGATATCATCTTTCTTCAACACGCACTCAAAAGGATATCCCTTAAAATGAACTAAGTCGGACAAGCTTTCATCTTCCAACTCTCCAAGTTGTTGTTTAGCTTAACCAACTAGCTCAGGGGTATCCAACATGCATTCTTGGAGAATGGGTGGTTTGGAGGAAAACCAACATGATCACGAACTCAACATAGCGGTCGGTGACAACTGGTAATACTTCCGAGAAGATATTCGGAACATCACGAACCACCGATAGGTTACTAAGCTCGAGAACAACCTTGCTTTTCAGGGCAAGATGATATGATCAAATAAGCAAGGGATTGAATAATCCTAACTCATTGATTGAGGAGTGCACCGGAAATAAGGACTAGGTAGCACAGGCTATCCTAGAATGATGATTCAAAAGCCAACACGCTAAGAGTGAGAGCATTTTCCATTTACTACCAAGCAACAAGGTTGCTAGGAGTATCGATTCCACACATCACAATTAACTTGTCGGCATTCCGGTTACAACAACACGGGACCGAGGAATGAATAATGATAGCGAGAAGTATCACTACGTCAAGAATTCATAAGCGAAGGTGCAATTCTCATGATGTTCCTGACATAAAGAGGGCAATACTTCAGAGTAGAACATAATCAAAAGCTGGATTGGCATTTTGATCTGCAGAATACAACTGCTTTGACCCAATCCTAGATATGGATGAGGTACTGGAGTTTGTTTCTCCAAGTCATTCCGGACAGAATGGCTTGACGGACCACAAGAGTAATAGGCATCGATAAACGAATGCTCGACTCCTCCTGACTATCAATTGATAGACGAGGGTCAGGATACAGGTAAAGAGGGACAACTCAAAGGAACATATGTTTTTCTGAGTTGTGGATGCATATATTAG
This sequence comes from Aegilops bicornis, assembly GCA_021605145.1. NCBI lineage: Eukaryota > Viridiplantae > Streptophyta > Magnoliopsida > Poales > Poaceae > Aegilops > Aegilops bicornis. Next base: position 70,038,179 of record CM038670.1, on the reverse strand, counting down.
TATGTCGAGCGAAGCTCAACATTTCTTCCGGATAACCCATGCGGAAAGGGTAGAACTGGCAGATTCACAATTATGAATGGAGAACTCCTCAAGAGTACTCTGATTGTGATCCTTCGGTTCAGCGAGGAACTTCTGCCATAAGCGGTTCATAGTATTTGGAAGAAGGAAATACCACGGACCTCGAGGACTATCGCAAAGTTACTAATATCCTAAAGGAACTAGCAAACACTATCAACAGGAGGTAAGTAGGGTGAATCTCGGGTTCAAGAACCCAGGAATAGAATACCTACTACTAAATGGCATCACAGGATGCTTTCGAGAATAATGGCCAGAATCATCACACCAGGAACACAAAACATGGCTAGATTACTAGGTGACTCCCTAAAACACCTAGGTTCATAATAATAGCTCCAACATATATGCCGAGGCAGTGCAGTACCTCAACACACTAATTTGTGTGACTAATCTGGCCCAAATGAACATTAGAAACGGAAAGTAGGGATTTGCAAATGCATCAGACTATTTAGAAATCTGGGATGACTCGGACAGCATAACGGCAGTAAATGCTCAAAAATATTTCGGACATTCTGCAAAAATGGTGGCATAACCACTCGATCATCACAATATCAAGATTCTGAGACTAGCTATGGACATACAGAAGTAGTAAAAACTGAACTGGGATTTGAAACTATCAATTCTATAAGTCTATGGATTAGTAACACGTCATCCTAATAGATAGATGAGAAGCCTAGTTCTTAAACCCCGTAGAAGAGAAGAGGATGACTCATATCAGAAAGCCATGAGGTATAAGGAGTAAAAAGAGCCTTACGTTCCCTTCCACAATTAATTCCCTTACATAACTAAAGCATTTCTAGACACAACTTCGACCAATTTGGCTTGGTAATCCTACAAGCAGTCAGGCTCTGATACCAAAGCTGTCAGGACCCCGATTCCAAGTCAAATCGATCTAGCCGGTAACACCTCATATCACTTTGCAGCCTCACGCACAGTATTCCCACGGGTGTCGCCTTACCATGGCCCGGGACCGTTTGCGCCTTTTGGCTCATCTATATGATAGTGTCACTAGCATCCATATGACAGAGAACCTGGGCCGACATGGCTAGTCGTGAACCCAAAGCGGCACTAACCCATGGGGATAGGCATACATGAATCACATCGAGCATGTCGGTCGCCAAGTGTGAATTCGGGCTGTAGCACTGGCTAACAGGACTCCGGGAACCCGGGCTGTAGCAGGCTAGGCAGGACTCGGATGTCACCGTGACATTTCTAAGGCGATGTATACAGAACGAAGTGAATCACATGCTGGCCAGTCAAGTGTTCCGGAGCAGTAGTGCTGGGCTAGCAGGACTCCAGTGAACCGGGTTGTAGCGGACTAATATGGCTCATGGAAGCACAAGACTACATTTCCCCATAAGAGAATCTTCCAAGGATAAACAACTAGAATGTCGGATCCCACACATACCAAGCATTTCAATCATACACACAATATGCTCGATATGTGTAAATACAACATGGCATCACAACATAACTCTACGACTCAAGTATTTATTCAATAGGCTCCGAGCAGCGAGATATTACAAACATGCGTCCCATGACCCAACATTCAGAGCATACAAGTCAAAGCACATGCGGAAGCTTAACATGTCAGAGTACAGACATCTAAAAATGAAAAAGGCTGATAAGCCTGACTAACTACCAGATCCTGCCGAGGGCACAAGATCGTAGCTGAGGTATCAAGCTAAACGTCGAAGTCCACACGGAACTACTAGCGAGACTGACATCTCTCTGCAAAACATAAAATAAGCAAACGTGAGTAAAAATGTACTCAACAAGACTTACATCAGAACTAACTACATATGCATCATTATCAACAAAGGGGTGGTGGGGTTTAACTGCAGCAAGCCAGCTTTGACTCGGTGGCTATCCTGAACTCATTAATCGCAAGTAACTCTTTTGAGGTGGCGCACGAGTCCACATATTCACCATATCAATACACCACTATGGATCCGCTCCCGTCTCCCTACGAGAGCGCCATCCATAGCACTCACGCTTATCTTGCGTATTTTAGAGTATCCACTTTCACTTGTCTATGAACTGTTATAGGCAACCCAGAAGTCCTTTACCGCGAACACGGCTATTCGAATACATCATTTATAACCCTGCAGGGGTGTACTTCTTCACACACGCTCTCGCCACTTACCACCATGTACACATCGTGTATCTCGGCAACCTTCAAGCGGAAGCCTGGCGAGGGAGTCGGCCATGGCCTACCTAAACACTCAAGTCTCTAGTCCAGGTTTATCGCCTATTCAGGTTCCATCCGCAGGGAGTCCGGCCGAGGTTTCCACATACGGCCCCGAACGATGTGAGCAGGGTTCCCGAGACACCAAATGGGCGCTCGGTACACCGGGCCACGGTGTATCTACTGCATCATAGCCCACCCCTAGGGTCAGCGCTACGCACGGCCTCCAACACATATCCTACAAACACCATAAACTAGTTGCAACTCCGGGACAGAGAACAAGGGTGGTAAAGAAGCCGAGAGAGTCAATTAAGGATCCCAATGTGTGGTAGTAACTGTTCATGGATCACAAACATAGAACTCAGTTCCTGAGGACGGCTTCAATGAGACAACCCACCATCTACTCCTATATGGCCTCTCACCACTACCTTTACCAAATCGTGTTCACACACTTAGCTCACGCACAGTAGGACATGTTCACACACCTCCAATTCATCCTCGATGAATCGGACCTGACTCAACTCTAAGCAGTAGCAGGCATGACAATCAAGCATGAATGAGTAGGCACATCAGGGCTCAAACAACTCCTACTCATGCTAGTGGGTTTCATCTATTTACTGTGGCAATGACAGGTCATGCAGAGAATAAAGGGGTTCAACTACCGCAGAAAGTAACAGATGAATCGTTGTTGTCCTAATGCAGTAAAAGAGAGCAGGAGCGAGAAAGTAGGATTGTATCGGAATGAACAAGGGGGTTTTGCTTGCCTGGCACTTCTGAACATATTATAGCTCTTCATCGGTGTCATCGAACTCATCGTCGGAACCACGTCTATCGAGAGGGGACAATTACCGGCAGACAAAGAGGGACACAATCAATGCAATGCAACAAATATGATGCATGATAATGTCATGGCAATATGCCGTGATTTGAGCTAATGCAACAGAAAGTCATTTTGATTGAAGTGGAATTCAAAACTAGATCAAATTCCAACTCCAAATCTATTATCAAATTTGTCCTAATCATGTTTCATCCTAAACAGTGAGGTTAACTTTCTCACACATGCATGAAAATGATACAGATGGATAGATTGCATTTTTCTGATCATTTTTCATATATAAATTGTTTGATTTGGAGCTACAGTTGATTGTCTATGATTTTTAGAAGTTTTGGTTATTTTCTGGAATTTCCTGTATAAGAATAATTCCAGTAATTGGATTAATGTGTCAGCATTGTGTCACTGTGACGTCAGCGGTCAAAGGGGACGTCCAGGTCAACCTGACCAGTGGGTCCCGCGTGTCAGCAGTTATCTTAACTAACTAATATTAGTTAGCACTAATCTAAGTTAATTAGCAGAGCGGGCCCCACGTGTCACAGACTCAGGGGGCGTCAACCTGGGCCCACCCAGTCAACGTCAACGGTCAAAACCGCCGGCGTTTAGCCGCCGGCGAGGCCAGACGCGGCGGAGGAAGTGCAAATTCGCGCTCCGGCGACCAAATGGTCGGCGTAGACCATCTACGGGCAGCTGGGAGCAAGCCGCAGCTTCTGGTGGTGGTGGTTGGGCTCGGGGTTGCCGAAGACGTCGCCGGCGACGACCTTGGCGGTCGCGGGAGTCGGGTGAAGACGAACCCGAAGCTACGGGGCACGGCGAGGCGCGTGGAGTGGTGCTACGGGTTCCTGCGAGTGCGATGAGTGCGTTGGACATGGTGTTGTGGCCGGTGTTTGGCCGGAGATACGTCGGCGACGAGCTCGGCGGTGGCGCGTGCGGTCGAGCTTCGTGCGATCGCTACAGCATGCGAGGAAGAGAACAGAGAGGGGGGAAACGGACAGCAGCTCACCACGGTCACGACGAGCGGGTCGGCGAGGTCGAGGAGGAGCTGATGAAGACGGGAGGTCGCCGACGATCTCGGCGGCCGAACGACGAAGACGAGGTCGGCGGTGGCTCTTCGGGGAGTTTGGTGTCACGTGAGTCGATAGAGAGGCGTAGACGACGGTAGCGGAGCTCCTGGGCATGTCGGAGATGTGAGGGGGAGGCGGTGGCCGCGGTGGTGGTGAGCGGCGGCGACGAACCCAATCGGGTGGGTGAGAGAGAGAGAGGTCCAGGCGAGGGAATGAGCACGGGGAAGAGCAGGAGGGATCGAGGGGAGCGCGTGGCGTCTCCGGGGACGTCCAGGGAGAAGCGGCAAGCAGGAGGTGGCCGGGGTGCGTGGGCGCGCCTGCACGCCTGCGCCTCTCGTCCTACTGGCGAGAGGTGGGAGATGACTGGCAGGGGCGCTTGGCTGGGCCGGCCAGCTGGGCTGCGACAGGTGAGGCTAGGTAGGTTTCCTTTCTCTCTCTCTCTTATTTGTTTCTGTTTTCTATTTTGTTATTCTGTTTTGGATTAGTAAAAATACTAATCCATTTTGTAAAATCCTGAAAATAATGGTGGGCAGTGTTTGGATTATTTCCAACAACCCAAAACTAGTTTCAGAATTATTAGAGCATTTAAAAAATATTTATAGGATTTAAATTCCCCAATTCAAATACAATATGAGTTAATTCGATAATCCAAATGTCATGGAAAAATGTGCAATATCTCCGTTATCAAGCTTCAGCATTTTCCAAAAATGGTGAACATTTTTTAAGGCCATTTGGGTTCATTGAAAAATATTTTTAGTTGAACCTATTTGAATTGCTTTAGTTCTAGGGCTTGGTCATGCCCACTTCAAAATTTCCTTTGAAATCAAACATGATGCATGGATGCAGATGCAACTAATTACAAACAATTCTGGGGCTGTGACAACTCACCCCCACTAAACAAGAATCTCGTCCTGAGATTCAAGACGTGAGGTAAGAAGACAGAGGGGCACAAGACCAACACAATCTTAACGATCCAGGTTGTACGTCATAAGGTTGTTGATTCGTTGCATATGTTGATCTTGGCATCCTCGCTTTTGAGATCTTCATCGATGCGATGAGGGCGGAACGAAACTCTACTAGGATTGATTTTCTCAAAGATCGAGCTATACAAGATCAACTCGTGGAATGAGATGTTGAAACATCTCGAGTTGAGACACAAAACACATCCAGAGGAATGGAAGAACAAACGACGGGGTTTGGTTTGGTCGGCAACAATTCCACGCTTAGAAAGATGGTGGATGGTGTCAAGGTGGCGAGTGAGGGAGTACTGTACTAGGGGTGTCCGGATAGCCGAACTATCATCTTCGGCCGGACTCCAAGACTATGAAGATACAAGATTGAAGACTTCGTCCCGTGTCCGGATGGGACTTTCCATGGCGTGGAAGGCAAGCTTGGCGATACGGATATGTAGATCTCCTACCATTGTAACCGACTATGTGTAACCCTAACCCTATCCGGTGTCTATATAAAGCGGGGGGCTTTAGTCCGTAGGACGAAGAACAATCATACCATAGGCTAGCTTCTGGGGTTTCGCCTCTTTTGGTCTCGTGGTAGATCTACTCTTGTACTACCCATATCATCAATATTAATCAAGCAGGAGTAGGGTGTTACCTCCATCGAGAGGGCCCGAACCTGGGTAAAAACATCGTGTCCCTTGTCTCCTGTTACTATCCGCCTAGACGCACAGCTTTGGGACCCCTACCCGAGATCCGCGGTTTTGACACCGACATTGGTGCTTTCATTGAGAGTTCCTCCGTATCGTCACCTATAGGCCCGATGGCTCCTTCAATCATCAACAACGACGCGGTCCAGGTGAGACTTTTCTCCCGGACAGATCTTCGTATTCGGCGGCTTTGCACTGCGGGCCAATTCACTTGGCCATCTGGAGCAGATCGAAAGCTACGCCCCTGGCCGTCAAGTCAGATTTGGGAGTTTAAACTACACGGCCGACATCCGCGGAGACTCGATCTTCGACGGGTTCGAGCCGCAGCCAAGCGCGCCGCACTATCTCGGCATGATCTAACTCTGCTGCCGAACAGTGTCCTGGAGGCCGCACTAGTGTCCGCTCTGACCATTGATTCGGAGCCGATCTTGCCGATCGAGGTTGGTTGGTTGGACACCACCTCGGGGGCTGAAATCTCTACGGCGATTGAGCCGAACACCATCCCTTTCCTTCGCGAAGACCGTGACTCCAAGGTGCCGGACTCCTCTCCGGACTCCGAACCCTCTGCGCCCCTGCCGATTGAATCTGATTGGGCGCAGGTCAAGGAGTTCACCGTCATGGACATCTTTCAAAGACTCGCCTTTGGCGACATCTTGAAATCACTAAAATCTCTCTCTTTATCAGAGAGCCCTGGCCGGACTACGGTCAGGAAGGTTGGGATGCGTATTTACGAAGAAATTCAACGTCCACCCACCACCCACTTTGTAGCCACTGTCGAAAGCTTACACGACGTGCTCAATTTCGACTCTGAAGACATCGACAGTATGGACGACGATGTAGGAGACAACCATGAACCAGCACCTATAGGATACTGGACAACCACCTCATCCCATGATGTATACATGGTGGATACACCTAAAGAAATTGATAACGAGGAACAACAGGACACCACGAAGGATAAATCCCTCGAAAAGCTGTCAAAACGGCAACGTAAACGCCGCACCAAGTCCCGCCTCCACAAAGACCCAGCCATAGAGCAGGGCGAACCGGTGGACGACGAACATGCTATCGAGCAAACGTCCGAATAGGACGACTTGGATAAACAACCTATCCCCAGCGAAGATAACAGTCCGGACGATCTCACGCCGGACAAATTGTTGGAGCAGAAGAACCTCCACAAAAGGCTCGTCGCCACTACGCGTAGCCTGAAAAAGCATAAACGGAAGCTCAAAATAGCAGAAGATGCACTCAGAATCAGATGGAGCAAAGTACTCAACACCACAGACAAATACGGCGACAGTCGCCGATCAAAGATCTACCCAAAGAGAAAACTACTGCCCAAATTTGATGAGGAGGCCATAGAGCCCCCACAATCAAACAGCAAGAAGGCCACCCGGTCGGATAGACGACCCCATGGCAAACAAAGAGCGGCAAATGGCGCCGCACACAAGCCGGTACGCGATCCGCATAAGGATTCGGATCAAAAGGATGGCCCAGTTAGGTCAATCTATGGGCCGAGAAAGCAAGCTCTTCAAAGTAATGCAATACACCAAATATCCGAACATCACGGCACACCCAAATATAGGGGTGCCGCACACCCCCTGTGTTTCACCGATGAGGTGCTGGATCACGAATTCCCAGTGGGATTCAAACCCGTAAACATAGAGGCATACGACGGAACAACAGACCCTGGAGTCTGGATTGAGGATTACATCCTCCACATACACATGGCTAGAGGAGATGATCTCCACGCCATAAAATACTTACCCCTCAAGCTCAAAGGGCCAGCCCGGCATTGGCTTAAAAGCCTCCCTGAAAATACCATTGGAAGTTGGGAAGAGCTCGAGGATGCTTTTCGGGCAAATTTTCAAGGGACTTATGTCCATCCTCCGGAATGTAGACGATTTAAGTCATATAACTCAACAACCCGGAGACTCGGCCCGCAAATTCTGGAACAGGTTCCTCACCAAAAAGAACCAAATAGTCGACTGTCCGGACGCCGAAGCCTTAGCAGCTTTCAAACACAACGTCCGAGACGAATGGCTCGCCAGACACCTCGGCCAGGAGAAGCCGAGAACCATGGCTGCATTAACAAGCCTCATGACCCGCTTTTGCGCAGGAGAGGATAGCTGGCTAGCAAGATGCAGTACCAGCGACCCAAGTACATTCGAAGCCAGGGATGGGAATGGGAAACCACGACGCAACAAGGACCAGCGCCGGATTAAGGGGAACGGTCCAAAGAGCACGGCAGTCAACGCCGGATTCAAAAGCTTACAGCAGAACAATAAAAAACTGCCCCTTAAGGACAATAGCGATGAGCTATCCAACTTAAACAAAATCTTGGACAAGATATGTCAAATCCACAGTACTCCCGGGAAGCCTGCAAACCATACCCACAGAGATTGTTGGGTCTTCAAACAGTTCGGCAGACTCAACGCCGAACACAAGGGGCTCGACACACCAGGTGAGGATGATGACGAACCCCACAAGCAGAGCACCGGAAACAAAATAATTTCCCACAAGAGGTTAAAACAGTAAACTCACTTCACGTGATAAAAGGAAAAACAGAGCGGCGCCCATTAAGATGCGCGCCGCACATACTACCCTAGCGGAGTACCAACACTGGTTCTCAAAACCAATCACCTTCGACCATCAGGACTACTCCGAAAGTATCCGGAACGCAGGATGGACTACCTTGATATTGGATCCTATAATCGACGGATTCCAATTTACACAAGTCCTTATGGATGGCGGCAGTGACATAAACCTGATATATCAGGACACAATCCGCAGGATGGGGATAGACCCAACCAAAATTCGCCATAGCAACACGTCCTTCAAAGGGGTAATGTCAGGCCTGTATGCCCATTGTAGGGGCCCCCTACAGCTAGAAGTTGTGTTCGACTCATCCGACAACTTCCGCCGCAAAAAATTAACCTTCCACATCGCCCCATTCGGAAGTAGCTATCAAGCACTACTGGGGCGTGAAGCTTTCGCCCGCTTTAACGCAATACCGCATTATGCATCTCTTACACTTAAAATGCCCGGTCCACGCGGCATCATCTCATTAAAAGGGAGTATTAAGTGTTACTCGAGCACGGAAGAATGTGAGGCTGCCTTGACAGCCCCACACCAATCCGGCTCCGCTAACCAAAGCACTGAATAGGTAATTGAACCCCGGACACGGCTAGACGAGTCCGGCGCCTACTAGCGGCATACCCCGCATACAAGGGCTGCACGCATGTACAACAAGAGACAATAAAGCTCAATTTTACTCACTTTTTGAATCGTACTGCTTTATTTAATATAAAGTACATTTTTCAGACGATCTTTTTTTCTTTTCAACTAAGTTCCTCTCTTTTACAGATGAACATCGTGCTACACCCGCCCGTGATACCGCATAATGGAGACACAAGGCGTGCAATGAGGGACCCGTTGCAAGGATTCTTTTCAGATTAAGACCCTGCGTAAACCTTTTTCTTGTCTCTTGTTGATACACATCCCTGGTTTCTAGCTATAACCAAGGAGGAGGCTGGCGTTTTGGCATCGCCCGCACCAGAAATTTTGCACGTACCTGGACATCAGGGGCTTAGGGCATTATTCTGCCCGTTTTTATAAAGACCGAATACCTTAGGGAGTGTTCGGCCTCTCGAGTTAGGCCTTATATGCATCAGCTCCGAATCATGTCTTTGGTCAAATGTTGGGTTTGCCTGCCTCGTGTTTGGCTGCCTTACGTTACGCTCTATCGGCTAACGCGGCACCGTGGAGAACTATCTGCGATTGTGCCCGGTTCGCCGGGCGAGCACCTTAGTAGAGAAAGCCAAAACCGACAGTCATGATATAGCGAGAGACTGGTCAACCACTCGATGACTCACCGGAATGTTTAGAATTCCTCCGCATTAATGAAGGACCGTTTTCCGGTCAGGCACATACGCACCCCGAATTCGGGAGAGTGCGGTGCCCCCAGGGGCTATATAGTAGCCCCCCCCCTCGAACTCCTATGGCTAAGTGAAAGTGATAAAGCATTATAGTCCGGTTGCCTAGTTTGAAAAAGAGACTTCTTTGCAAACACCCTCGCACTATGTGCGTGGGGGCTGAAGCCGAAGATTGCCATCTTTCGGGTTATATATACATATACATCAACGGCCGCAAAGGGAGTAGTTTATTACTTGAATGCACAAGTATAAAAAGCTCTTCTATTATATTGAAACATTGTTTTCACAAATCATACATGTCATTTAAACATAATATCCTTCGAGCACTGCGTCTCTATTAAACGAGCGCCCTGCAGGACTTCCTCAAAATAGTGCTCGGCAGGTACTCGGCTTTTGTCCGAATCTTGGGATGCAACGTCGGTGGCCTTCATTTCTGCCCAGTATGTCTTGACACGGGCAAGAGCCATCCGCGCTCCATCAATACACGCCGACCGCTTCATTGCGTCGATACGCGGAACCGCACCAAGGAACTGCTGGACTAAGCCAAAATAACTCTTCGGCTGGGGTCCGCCTAGCGACAAATGAGTCATGACATGCTTCATGGCAAGTCCGGATAACCGATTCAGCTCTGCCCATTCGGCCAACGGATCGGTCAATGGAAGAGGATGCTCCGGACTATGGAATTGCGACCAATATAGCTCTTCCCTTCTGCGCCCCTTCTGGCCTCGGAAGTGCTCAATCGCGTCATGGCGCTTCGCCGCTAAGTCCAGATAAGCATCCTCCGAACTCCACAACTTGTCCAATTGAGCATACTTCGGATCCGTATATTTCCTCCGCAGCAGAAACGGTTTTCCAGCCGCAATAGCCCCGGCTTGACTCAGCTCCTCCTTGGCAGCTCTCATAGCGGAACGGGCATCCTTGGATTCGGCGGTGGCCTTTTTCAGGTCCTCTTGCTCCGCTTGACGTTCTTTTTCAAGAACCCCGCCGCGGTCGGTAGCATTCTTCAACTTTATGGCCATATCGGCCATTTCCTCTTTGCTTCGGCAGTGAGCAGCCCGTTCGGCTTTTAGCTCTTCGGCCGCCCTTAAAGCAGCCGCATTACTATTTCTGGCTTGCTCTTTCGCTCGGGCGAGTTCCGCCCGCAGCTCCTCCACAGCAGCGGCACCACCTGCATTAAGCACACAAGTAGTAAGGAATGGGCATCAAGCTACCTTACCAGGTGTCCGCGGAGAAGTCGCATACCTTGTGTCTCGTCAAACCGTTTATTGACCAGCGCGATGTACGCATCCGCCTCGTCAAGTTGCCGCTTTAGTTCGGCAAATTCATCTGTCCGGCTGGCCACCGGACGCCCCGCCACCTATTTAGGAGCGGCGCAATGTTATAATCGAGATTATGATCCTCGCACACCGTCAATTTTGACAACATACCAAGTCTCGGGGCTACTATCTATACAGGCACATTCTATATGCATAAGCGCCGAAGGTACATCATTTTTGCGTACCTCGAACCCCGTCAGTAAGCTTCTGACGGCTTCATGCAATCCGCTCTCCGCGGATGCAATTCTTTCAATCACCGTACCCATTAGCGCACGGTAATATTCTGAGATAGCCGCTCGCCCAAGCAGATCCTTCAGCTCCTCCGACCGCACGCCAGTTGGCGCTGGACCTTCCGGCCTCGCCAGACTCGGGGAAACCCTCCGCGACAACACCTCAGGGTTGTCCGCCTGGCATGAAGGTGCGACAGGTGGAGGCGTTTCGCTCTCCATCATCTCCGGAAGAAGATCCCCCGAAGACGAGCTCTGCTGAGAAGGGCCGAGATCCGAACTACAAGGTATAATTTCGGTTATCTTCAGAAATAAATACAGGGATGTCCCTTATTACAAGACCCCTTCTTTTTTACTTACGGCTCGCTGGAGGGCTGATCCCCTTGGGGAAATAGTGCGGCTGGGGTACTTCCCAGCGCCGGACTCTCTGACGAAGATTTCTTTCCCCTCTTTGAGGCCTTGACCTCCGGATCTTCCGAAGCGGTCCTCTTCTCTCCTCGGAAGGTGGGACTTTTAATCCCTCCTTCCTTGATAGCCTCCTTCGTAGAGGAAGTTGCTTCCCCGCTCCCCCCTTCGCCTTTTTCAAAAGGCACGGCCTTCAACATCTTGGTCAGCATGGGATCCGGTGTAGTCTCTGGGAGGGGAGCCGGACACCTTATCAACTTTGCCTTCGCTATCCACTCCTGTTCAAGAAACAGCTCCTTTAAAGGCAAGTTTATGATAAATGAACGGACAGCCTGTCCGGGTACAGGACTACTTACTTGAGTATCTGGGCGATTGTATCTTAGTCCTGCGTCCTCAGTCAAGTCCGGACACTTTTCTTGTGATCCGAAGAACAGTTTATACATCTCCACGGGCGTCGTACCTATAAAATGTTGGAGAGCTCGTGGTCCCTCCGGATTAAATTCCCACAGACGGAGGGGGCGAAGTTTGCAGGGCAGAAGGCGCCGAATCAACATAACCTGCGCCACTGCGACCAGACTGATCTCTTTTTCTTGGAGGTCTCGAATGCGGCCCTGCAACAGAGGAACGTCCTTTGACGGCCCCCAGTCGAGCCCCCGGTTGACCCATGATACCAAGCTCCTCTTGAAAAGAGCCCTCGGGCCACGGAGCATCAGCACACTTGCTTATGACCGCCCCTCCGCACTCTGCTTGTTGCCCCTCGATCATCTTCGGCTCCACCTTCAAGGTCTTGAGCCACAATCCAAGTGAGGGGTAATATGGAGGAAGGCCTCACATACGACAATGAATGACGAGATATGGAGGATGGACTCGATTCAAGTCATGGAAATCCAGCCCATAATAAAACATGAGCCTCAAGACAAAGGGATCCGTCGGGAAGCCTAAACCCCGAAGGAAGTGAGACAAGAACACCACGCTCTCGCCGGGCTCGGGAGTTGGAATGACCTGCCCTGGAGCAGGCAGGCTATGGGAAATCTCGCCGGTTAGATACCTGGCGTCTCGCAGCTTTAGCACATCTTCTTCTGTGACGGAAGAAGACATCCATCGGCCGAGCTGGTCGGAGCCGGACATCGTCGAAGGTCCGAAGCGCCTAAATCTGAAGCTTTGGGTGTTAGAACTCAAAGCGCGAGGCGAACTCGATGGAGGGTGGAAAAAAGAAGAGGGCCTTGGTCTCATTATAAAGAGGTTGAATACCAAGAGCCCTCCCCGTGGTCGAGTAGGACTCGCGCCGATAGAGGCGTGCCAGCTAACGGGCACGGTTGGGTTACCCACGTCCGTATTGATGGGAATCGCGGAATAAGGGGGCACGATCTCCGCTTTGATAAGACGTGCCAAGGAAACCGCCTCGCTAAACGCGTTAAGGCAGGTCAGTAAAAAAACGATTCGTATAAAGGCCTGGCCGTGGTGTGATGTCACGCCGCGGAATACATCAGCAGATCTATGCAAAAATTATTCTCTCTACGGTGGTATGTGGAACTTGTTTTGCAGAGCCGGACACTATCCTGGTGTTCGAAACCTTCTATGAAGTATTCAGAAGAGGAACCCGCCTTGCAATGCCGAAGACAATATGCGCGCCAGACTCGTCGTCATTGAAGCCTGGTTCAGGGGCTACTGAGGGAGTCCTGGACTAGGGGGTGTCTGGATAGCCAAACTATCATCTTCGGCCGGACTCCAAGACTATGAAGATACAAGATTGAAGACTTCGTCCCGTGTCCGGATGGGACTTTCCTTGGCGTGGAAGGCAAGCTTGGCGATACGGATATGTAGATCTCCTACCATTGTAACCGACTGCGGTAACCCTAACCCTATCCGGTGTCTATATAAACCGGAGGGTTTTAGTCCGTAGGACGAAGAACAATCATACCATAGGCTAGCTTCTAGGGTTTAGCCTCTTTGATCTCGTGGTAGATCTACTCTTGTACTAACCATATCATCAATATCAATCAAGCAGGAGTAGGGTGTTACCTCCATCGAGAGGGCACGAACCTGGGTAAAAACATCGTGTCCCTTGTCTCCTGGTACCATCCGCTTAGACGCACAGTACGGGACCCCCTACCCGAGATCCGCCGGTTTTGATATGGACAGCGAGGAAATAATTGCCATGATCCCGTAACGGGGCACTTTGGAAAAGGTGACTCGAAGAACTATTCCCTTAAGTGGAAAAAATAATTACTTTTGATCCATAGATCATTGAAACTCTTCATACCAGCTTACGGAAATTTACAATTTATCGTTGAAAGAGCTCGAAGGAATGGCATACTCGGACTTGGATGGATGATGTGGACTACCTTGTTGAAGACAACGCAATGGATGACTTTTTCTTATAACCGGAAATGGATGGGACCCATGGTAGGATCACCTTTGAAGATGATCCTGGACAGCATTTGCTGAGAAGGGCAGCCCATGGAAACTGGCACAATGGTGGTGCGAGATGGGGACAAAATGCAAATGTTGGGAATGTTCCAACCATCATACCCGCCTGAGATTCAGATCTGGTTGGTAACGGGATATTTCAGACAACATGTCTAGAAAGAAAGTTTGCAACACAAACCGATGAGATGACGTTGCGAGATTCTCGGGAGATGAACTACGAGAGCAAGCTCCAAAACATGAGCTGGTTCTGCTACACACATGTGAACACACTGTCCCAGACAAGCGTGATCACATGGTAGTCTTATAATAAAACACTACCGAGTTCAGGTGGGGAACCATCATCGAGGATATTGGAATCTTGTGCATGAACTAGTATTCGCGCAGCAACTCCTTTTCCTTGAACAAATCAATCAGTGGCTTGGTGTGCTAGGAACACATATGGAGTGGAGGCGGCCAACCTATAAAACCATAGCGCACTTCGCACGTGCATGACTAACTTGGGATGATTCCAGAGGAGGCAAAAACAATCTTTCTCGAACTCAAGGCGGCAGCTTACATCAAATGCACGTGAGTTAGAGGAAGTCACTTCTTTCATCCAAACGTATACCTCATGAGCGGAACATGAAGGCAATGCTTACAAAGTTTCCAATGCTAGTTTTAATGTTCCACATGAATCATGGGGGAGACAAGATGCTGCTGATGGGCTCAACAGCAACTCATCGGAATTTCCATATCACTGGACTTCCACCATCATGTGAACACGGTGATAGCATTGGTCAGACCAAAAGATGTAATGGTATATGCTCGAGGAATCAACCACGAGTAAGACAACATTACGAACATCGTTGGTGCCGATTTGACTTGACGATAGCCCATACTCAAGTCAAGTCTTGACAAGGCAGTAGATTCAACAACTAATCACGGGGATCAGTCGATGAAGATATCATCTTTCTTCAACACGCACTCAAAAGGATATCCCTTAAAATGAACTAAGTCGGACAAGCTTTCAACTTCCAACTCTCCAAGTTGTTGTTTAGCTTAACCAACTAGCTCAGGGGTATCCAACACAGATTCTTGGAGAATGGGTGGTTTGGAGGAAAACCAACATGATCACGAACTCAACATAGTGGTCAGGTGACAACCTGGTAATACTTCCGAGAAGATATTCGGAACATCACGAACCACCGATAGGTTACTAAGCTCGAGAACAACCTTGCTTTTCAGGGCAAGATGATATGATCAAATAAGCAAGGGATTGAATAATCCTAACTCATTGATCGAGGAGTGCGCCGGAAATAAGGACTATGTAGCACAGGCTATCCTAGAATGATGATTCAAAAGACAACATGCTAAGAGTGAGAGCATTGTCCATTTACTACCAAGCAACGAGGTTGCTAGGAGTATCGATTTCACACATCACAATTCACTTGTCGGCATTCCGGTTACAACAACACGGGACCGAGGAATGAATAATGATAGCGATAAGTATCACTACGTCAAGAATTCATAAGGGAAGGTGCTATTCTCATGACGTTCCTGACATAAAGAGGGCAATACTTCAGAGTAGAACAAAATCAAAAGCTGGATTGGCATTTTGATCTGCGGAATACAACTTCTTTGACCCAGTCCTAGATATGGATGAGGTACTGGGTTTGTTTCTCCAAGTCATTCCGGATAGAATGGCTTGACGGACCACAAGAGTAATAGGCATCGATAAACGAATGCTCGACTACTCCTGAGTATCAATTGATAGACGAGGGTCAGGATACAGGTAAAGAGGGACAACTCAACGGAACATATGTTTTTCTGAGTTGTGGATGCATAGATTAGTATGTCGAGCGAAGCTCAACATTTCTTCCGGATAACCCATGCTGAAAGGGTAGAACTGGAGGATTCACAATTATGAATGGAGAACTCCTCAAGAGTACTCTGGTTGTGATCCTTCGGTTCAGCGAGGAACTTCTGCCATAAGCGGTTCATAGTATTTGGAAGAAGGAAATACCACGGACCTCGTGGACTATCGCAAAGTTACTAATATCCTAAAGGAACTAGCAAACACTATCAACAGGAGGTAAGTAGGGTGAATCTCGGGTTCAAGAACCCAGGAATAGAATACCTACTACTAAATGGCATCACAGGATGCTTTCGAGAATAATGGCCAGAATCATCACACCGGGAACACAAAACATGGCTAGATTACTAGGTGACTCCCTAAAACACCTAGGTTCATAATAATAGCTCCAACATATATGCCGAGGCAGTGGAGTACCTCAACACACTAATTTGTGTGATTAATCTGGCCCAAATGAACATTAGAAACGGAAAGTAGGGATTTGCAAATGCATCAGATTATTTAGAAATCTGGGATGACTCGGACAGCATAACGGCTGTAAATGCTCAAAAATATTTCAGACATTCTGCAAAAATGGTGGCATAACCACTCGATCATCACAATGTCAAGATTCTGAGACCAGCTATGGACATACGGAAGTAGTAAAAACTGAACTGGGATTTGAAACTATCAATTCTATAAGTCTATGGATTAGTAACACGTCATCCTAATAGATAGATGAGAAGCCTAGTTCTTAACCCCATAGAAGAGAAGAGGATGACTCAGATCAGAAGGCCATGAGGTATAATGAGTAAAAAGAGCCTTACGTTCCCTTCCACAATCAATTCCATTACATAACTAAAGCATTTCTAGACACAACTTCGACCAGTTTGGCTTGGTAATCCTACAGGCAGTCAGGCTCTGATACCAAAGCTGTCAGGACCCTGAGTCCAAGTCACATCGATCTAGCCGGTAACACCTGATACCACTTTGCGGCCTCACGCACGGTATTCCCATGGGTGTCGCCTTACCATGGCCCGGGACCGTTTGCGCCTTTTGGCTCACGTATATGACAGTGTCGCTGCATCCATATGACAGAGAACCCGGGCCGACATGGCTAGTCGTGAACCCAAAGCGGCACTAACCCATGGGGACATGCATACATGAATCACATCGAGCATGTCGGTCAGCAGCGTGTGAATCCGGCCAGTAGCACCGGGCTAACAGGACTCGGGAACCCGGGCTGTAGCAGGCTAGGCAGGACTCGGATGTCACCGCGTGACATTTCCCGAAGGACGGAACCAGAACGAAGTGAATCACATGCCGGCCAGTCAAGTGTTCCGGAGCAGTAGTGCTGGGCTAGCAGGACTCTGGTGAACCGGGCTATAGCGGAGTACTATGGCTCATGGAAGCACAAGACTATATTGCCCCATAAGAGAGGCTGCCAAGGATAAACAACTAGATTTTCGGATCCCGCACATACCAAGCATTTCAATCATACACACAATATGCTCGATATGTGTAAATACAACATGGCATCACAACATAACTCTACGACTCAAGTATTTATTCAATAGGCTCCGAGGAGCGAGATATTACAAACACGGGTCTCATGACCCAACATTCGTGAGCATACAAGTCAAAGCACATGCGGAAGCTTAACATGTCGAGTACTGAGACATCTACAAATGAAAAAGGCTGATAAGCCTGACTAACTACCAGATCCTGTCGAGGGCACAAGATCATAGCTGAGGTATCAAGCTAAACGTCGAAGTCCACACGGAACTACTAGCGAGACTGACATCTCTCTACAAAACATAAAATAAGCAAACGTGAGTACAAATCTACTCGGCAAAACTTACATCAGAACTAACTACATATGCATCATTATCAACAAAGGGGTGGTGGGGTTTAACTACAGCAAGCCAGCTTTGACTCGGTGGCTATCCTGAACTACGACTGCAAGTAACTCTTTTGAGGTGGTGCACACGAGTCCACATATTCACCATATCAATACACCACTATGGATCCGCTCCCGTCTCCCAACGAGAGAGCCATCCATAGCACTCACGCTTATCTTGCGTATTTTAGAGTATCCACTTTCACTTGTCTATGAACTGTTATAGGAAACCCAGAAGTCCTTTACCGCGAACACGGCTATTCGAATAGATCATTTATAACCCTGCAGGGGTGTACTTCTTCACACACGCTCTCGCCACTTACCACCATGTCCACGTCGTGTATCTCGGCAACCTTCAAGCGGAAGCCTGGCGAGGGAGTCGGCCACGGCCTACCTAAACACTCAAGTCTCTAGTCCAGGTTTATCGCCTATCTGTGTTCCATCCATGATGAGTCCGGCCGAGGTTTCCACATACGGCCCCGAACGATGTGAGCAGGGTTCCCGAGACACCAAACGGGCGCTCGGTACACCGGGCCACGGTGTATCTACCGCATCATAGCCCACCCCTAGGGTCAGCGCTACGCACGGCCTCCAACACATATCCTACAAACACCAGAAACTAGTTGCAACTCCCGACAGAGAACAAGGGAGGTTAAGAAGCCGAGAGAGTCAATTAAGGATCCCAATGTGTGGTAGTAACTGTTCATGGATCACAAACACAGAACTCGATTCCTGAGGACGGCTTCAATGAGACAACCCACCATGTACTCCTACATGGCCTCTCACCGCTACCTTTACCAAATCATGTTCACACACTTAGCTCACAAAGTATGACATGTTCACACACTTCCGATTCATCCCCGATGAATCGGACCTGACTCAACTCTAAGCAGTAGCAGGCATGATAATCAAGCATGAATGAGTGGGCACATCAGGGCTCAAACAACTCCTACTCATGCTAGTGGGTTTCATCTATTTACTATGGCAATGACAAGTCATGCAGAGAATAAAGGGGTTCAACTACCGCAGCAAGTAACAGATGAATCATTGTTGTCCTAATGCAGTAAAAGAGAGCAGGAGCGAGAGAGTAGGATTGTATCGGAATGAACAAGGGGGTTTTGCTTGCCTGGCACTTCTAAAGATATTATAGCTCTTCATCGCTGTCATCGAACTCATCGTCGGAACCACGTCTATCGAGAGGGGACAATTGCCGGCAGACAAAGAGGGACACAATCAATGCAATGCAACAAATATGATGCATGATAATGTCATGGTAATATGCTGTGATTTGAGCTAATGCAACAGAAAGTCATTTTGATTGAAGTGGAATTCAAAACTAGATCAAATTCCAACTCCAAATCTATTATCAAATTTGTCCTAATCATGTTTCATCCTAAAAAGTGAGGTTAACTTTCTCAAACATGAATGAAAATGATACAGATGGATAGATTGCATTTTTCTGATCATTTTTCATATATAAATTGTTTGATTTGGAGCTACAGTTGATTGTCTATGATTTTTAGAAGTTTTGGTTATTTTCTGGAATTTCCTGTATAAGAATAATTCCAGTAATTGGATTAATGTGTCAGCACTGCATCACTGTGACGTCAGCGGTCAAAGGGGACGTCCAGGTCAACCTGACCAGTGGGTCCCGTGTGTCAGCAGTTATCTTAACTAACTAATATTAGTTAGCACTAATCTAAGTTAATTAGCAGAGCGGGCCCCACGTGTCATAGACTCAGGGGGAGTCAACCTGGGCCCACCCAGTCAACATCAATGGTCAAACCCGCCGGCGAGGCCAGACGCGGCGGAGGAAGTGCAAATTCACGCTCCGGCGACCAAATGGTCGGCGGAGACCATCTACGGGCAGCTGGGAGCAAGCCGCAGCGTCTGGTGGCGGTGGTTGGACTCGGGGTTGCCGGAGACGTCGCTGGCGACGACCTTGGCGGTCGCGGGAGTCGGGTGAAGACTTACTCGAAGCTACGGGGCACGGCGAGGTGCGCGGAGTGGTGCTACGGGTTCTTGCGAGTGCAGTGAGTGCGTTGGACATGGTGGTGTGGCCGGTGGTTGGCCGGAGACACGTCGGCAACGAGCTCGGCGGTGGCGTGTGCGGTCGAGCTTGGTGCGGTCGCTACGGCATGCGAGGAAGAGAACGGAGAGGGGGAAATGGCTAGCAGCTCACCTCGGTCACGACGAGCGGGTCGGCGAGGTCGGGGGGGAGCTGATGAAGACGGGAGGTCGCCGGCAATCTCGGCGGCCGAACGACGAAGACGAGGTCGGAGGCGGCGCTTCGGGGAGTTTGGGGTCGCGTGAGTCGAGAGAGAGGCGTAGGCGACGGCGGCGGAGCTCCTTGGCATGTCGGAGAGGCGAGGGGGAGGCGGTGGCCGCGGTGGTGGCGAGCGGCGGCGACGAACCCGATCGGGTGGTGAGAGAGAGAGGTCCAGGGGAGGGAATGAGCACGGGGAAGAGCGGGAGGGGTCGAGGGGAGCACGTGGCGTCTCCGGGGACGTCCATGGAGAGGCGGAAAGCAGGAGGTGGCCAGGGCGCGTGGGCGCGCACGGCGGCCGCACGCTTCTCGTCCTACTGGCGAGAGGTGGGAGATGACTGGCAGCGGCGCTGGGCTGGGCCGGCCAGGTGGGCTGCCCAGGTGGGCTTGCCAGGTGGGCTGCGACAGGTGAGGCCAGGTAGGTTTCCTTTCTCTTTCTGTTTTCTATTTTATTATTCTATTTTGGATTAGTAAAAATACTAATCCATTTTGTAAAATCCTGAAAATAATGGTGGGCAGTGTTTGGATTATTTCCAACAACCCAAAACTAGTTTCAGAATTATTAGAGCATTTAAAAAATATTTATAGGATTTAAATGCCCCAATTCAAATACAATATGAGTTAATTCGATAATCCAAATGTCATGGAAAAATGTGCAATATCTCTGGTTACTGTTTCCAGCATTTTCCAAAAATGGTGAACATTTTTGAAGGCCCATTTGGTTTCATTGGAAAATATTTTTAGTTGAACCTATTTGAATTGCTTTAGTGCTAGGGGTTGGTCATCCCCACTTCAAAATTTCCTTTGAAATCAAACATGATGCATGGATGCAGATGCAACTAATTACAAACAATTCTGGGGCTGTGACAACTCACCCCCACTAAACAAGAATCTCGTCCCGAGATTCAAGACGTGAGGTAAGAAGACAGAGGGGCACAAGACCAACACAATCTTCATGATCCAGGTAGTACCTCATAAGGTTGTTGATTCGTTGCATATGTTGATCTTGACATCCTCGCTTTTGAGATCTTCATCCACGCGATGACGGCGGAAAGAAACTCTACTAGGATTGATTTTCTCAAAGATCGAGCTATACAAGATCAACTCGCGGAATGAGATGTTGAAACATCTCGAGTTGAGACACAAAACACATCGAGAGGAATACAAGAACAAACGACGGGGTTTGGTTTGGTGGGCAACAATTCCACGCTTAGAAAGATGGTGGATGGTGTCAAGGTGGCGAGGAAATAATTGCCATGATCCCGTAATGGGGCACTTTGGAAAAGGTGACTCGAAGAACTATTCCCTTAAGTGGAAAAAAGAATTACTTTTGATCCATAGATCATTGAAACTCTTCATTCCAGCTTAAGGCTGTTGGAAATATGCCCTAGAGGCAATAATAAAAGGATTATTATTATATTTCCTTGTTCATGATAATTGTCTTTTATTCATGCTATAATTGTATTATCCGGAAATCGTAATACACGTGTGAATAAATAGACCACAATATGTCCCTAGTGAGCCTCTAGTTGACTAGCTCGTTGATCAATAGATAGTCATGGTTTCTGACTATGGACATTGGATGTCAATGATAACGGGATCACATCATTAGGAGAATGATGTGATGGACAAGACCCAATCCTAAGCATAGCACAAGATCGTGTAGTTCGTTTTGCTAGAGCTTTTCCAATGTCAAGTATATCTTCCTTAGACCATGAGATCGTGTAACTCCCGGATACCGTAGGCGTGCTTTGGGTGTACCAAGCGTCACAACGTAGCTGGGTGACTATAAAGGTACACTACGGTATCTCCGAAAGTGTGCATTGGGTTGACACGGATCGAGACTGGGATTTGTCACTCCATTATAACGGAGAGGTATCATGGGCCCACTCGGTAGTGCATCATCATAATGAGCTCAAAGTGACCAAGTGTCCGGTCACGGGATCATGCATTACTGATCTGAGTAAAGTGACTTGCCGGTAACGAGATTGAACGAGGTATTGGGATAACGACGATCGAATCTCGGGCAAGTAACATACCGATTGACAAAGGGAATAGTATACGGGGTTGCGTGAATCCTCGACATCGTGGTTCATCCGATGAGATCATCGATGAGTATGTGGGAGCCAACATGGGTATCCAGATCCCGCTATTGGTTATTGACCGGAGAGCCGTCTCGGTCATGTCTACATGTCTCCCGAACCCGTAGGGTCTACACACTTAAGGTTCGGTGACGCTAGGGTTATTAGGAAGACTTGTATGTGATTACCGAATGTTGTTTGGAGTCCTGGATGAGATCCCGGACGTCATGAGGAGTTCCGGAATAGTCCGTAGGTAAAGATTTATATATGGGAAGTCATCATACAGTCACCGGAAAGGTTCGGGGGCATATCGGTATTGTACCGGGGCCACCGGAGGGGTTCGAGGTCCACCGGGAGGGCCACCTCTCCGGGAGGGCCTTATGGGATGTATGAGGAAGGGATCCAGCCCAAAGTGGGCTGGGGCACCACTCCCCTAGGGCCCATGCGCCTAGGGTTTGGGGAAACCCCGAGGCGCCCCCTTGCTTGGGGGCAAGCCCCCTCCCCTTGGCCGCCGCCCCCCTAGATCCCATCTAGAGGGCCCGGCCCCCCTTCTCCCTTCCCCTATAAATAGAGGGGAAAGGGGAGGGCTGCAACACACTTCAAGGCGCAGCCCCTCCCCTCCCCAACACCTCTCCTCCTCCGTTGAGTGCTTGGCGAAGCCCTGTCGGAGTACTGTCTCTCCACCATCATTACGCCGTCGTGCTGCTGCTGGAGCCATCTTCCTCAACCTCTCCTTCCCCCTTGCTGGATCAAGAAGGAGGAGACGTCATCCGATCCGTACGTGTGTTGAACGCGGAGGTGCCGTCCGTTCGGCACTCGGTCATCGGTGATTTGGATCACGGCGAAACGACTCCATCATCCACGTTCTAGTGAACGCTTCGCACGCGATCTACAAGTGGTATGTAGATGCAATCTCTCTCCCATGACTCGTTGCTTAGATGAACTCATAGATGGATCTTGGTGAAACCGTAGGAAAAATTTTAATTTTCTGCAACGTTCCCCTATAGTGGCATCATGAGCTAGGTCTATGCGTAGTTCTCTATTGCACGAGTAGAACACAATTTTGTTTTGGGCGTATATCTTTTCAACTTGCTTGCCGCTACTAGTCTTATCTTGCTTCAGCGGTATTGTGGGATGAAGCGGCCCGGACCCACCTTACACGTACGCTTACGTGAGACCGGTTCCACCGATTGACATGCACTAGTTGCATAAGGTGGCTGGCGGGTGTCTGTCTCTCCCACTTTAGTTGGAGCGGATTAGATGAAAAGGGTCCTTATGAAGGGTAAATAGAAGTTGACAAAATCACGTTGTGGTTATTCGTAGGTAAGAAAACGTTCTTGCTAGAACCCAATTGCAGCCACATAAAAGATGCAACAACAATTAGAGGGCGTCTAACTTGTTTTTGCAGCAATTGTCATGTTATGTGATATGGCCAGAAGTTGTGATGAATGATGAATGATATATTGTGATGTATGAGATCATGTTCTTGTAATAGGAATCACGACTTGCATGTCGATGAGTATGACAACGGCAGAAGCCATAGGAGTTGTCTTTATTTTGTATGACCTGCGTGTCATTGAAGAACGCCATGTAAAATTACTTTACTTTATTGCTAAACGCGTTAGCCATAGAAGTAGAAGTAGTCGTTGGCGTGACAACTTCATGAAGACACGATGATGGAGATCATGATGATGGAGATCATGGTGTCATGCCGGTGACAAGATGATCATGGAGCCCCAAGATGGAGATCAAAGGAGCTATATGATATTGGCCATATCATGTCACTATTATTATTTGATTGCATGTGATGTTTATCATGTTTTGCGTCTTGTTTACTTAGAACGACGGTAGTAAATAAGATGATCCCTCATAATAAATTTCAAGAAAGTGTTCCCCCTAACTGTGCACCATTGCTAAAGTTCGTCGTTTCGAACCACCACGTGATGATCGGGTGTGATAGATCCTTACGTTCACATACAACGGGTGTAAGACAGATTTACATATGCAGAACACTTAGGGTTAACTTGACGAGCCTAGCATGTACAGACATGGCCTCGGAACACAAGAGACCGAAAGGTCGAACATGAGTCGTATGGAAGATACGATCAACATGGAGATGTTCACCGATGATGACTAGTCCGTCTCACGTGGTGATCGGACACGGCCTAGTCGACTTGGATCGTGTAACACTTAGATGACTAGAGGGATGTCAAATCTGAGTGGGAGTTCATTAAATAATTTGATTAGATGAACTTAATTGTCATGAACATTAGTCTAAAATCTTTGCAAAATGTCTTGTAGATCAAATGGCCAACGCTCATGTCACCATGAACTTCAACGCGTTCCTAGAGAAACCAACCTGAAAGATGATGGCAGCAACTATACAGACTGGGTCCGGAACCTGAGGATCATCCTCATACCTACCAGGAAAAATATGTCCTAGAAGGACCGCTAGGTGATGCACCCGTCCCAGAGAACCAAGACATTATGAATGCTTGGCAGTCTCGTGTTGATGATTACTCCCTCGTTCAGTGCGGCATGCTTTACAGCTTAGAACCGGGGCTCCAAAAGCGTTTTGAGCAACACGGAGCATATGAGATGTTCGTGGAGCTGAAACTAGTTTTCCAAGCTCATGCCTGGGTCGAGAGATATGAAGTATCCGACAAGTTCTATAGTTGTAAGATGGAGGAAAACAGTTCTGTCAGTGAACACATACTCAAAATGTCTGGGTTGCACAACCGCTTTGTCCCAATTTGGACATAAACCTCCCGGACGAGGCGGTCATTGACAGAATCCTTGATCGCTCCCACCAAGCTACAAGAGCTTTGTGATGAACTACAATATGCAGGGGATGGTGAAGACCATTCCCGAAGTATTCTCAATGCTGAAGTCAGCAGAGGTTGAAATCAAGAAAGAACATCAAGTGTTGATGGTCAATAAAACCACTAAGTTCAAAAAGGGCAAGGGTAAGAAGAACTTCAAGAAGGAAGGCAAGGATGTTTCCGCGCCCGGTAAGAAAGTTGCCGGGAAGAAGTCAAAGAATGGACCCAAGCCTGAGACAGAGTGCTTTTATTGCAAAGGGAAGGGCCACTGGAAGCGGAACTTCCCCAAATACTTAGCGGACAAGAAGGCCGGCAACACTAAAGGTATATTTGATATACATGTAATTGATGTGTACCTTACCAGTACTCGTAGTAACTCCTGGGTATTTGATACCGGTGCCGTTGCTCATATTTGTAACTCACAGGAGGAGCTGCGGAATAAACGGAGACTGGCGAAGGACGAGGTGACGATGCGCGTCGGGAATGGTTCCAAGGTCGATGTGATCGTCGTCGGCACGCTGCCTCTACATTTACCTACGGGATTAGTTTTAAACCTCAATAATTGTTATTTGGTGCCAAGTTTGAGCATGAACATTGTATCAGGATCTCGTTTAATGCGAGATGGCTACTCATTTAAATCCGAGAATAATGGTTGTTCTATTTATATGAGAGATATGTTTTATGGTCATGCTCCGATGGTCAATGGTTTATTCTTAATGAATCTCGAACGTAATATTACACATATTCAAAGTGTGAATACCGAAAGATGTAAAGTTGATAACGATAGTCCCACATACTTGTGGTAATCGCCGCCTTTGGTCACATTGGTGTCAAGCGCATGAAGAAGCTCCATTCTGATGGACTTTTAGAGTCTCTCGATTATGAATCATTTGACACATGCGAACCATGCCTTATGGGCAAAATGACAAAGACTCCGTTCTCCGAAACAACGGAGCGAGCAACCAACTTATTGGAAATCATACATACCGATGTGTGCGGTCCAATGAGCGTTGAGGCTCGCGGAGGATATCATTATGTTCTCACTCTCACAGACGACTTAAGTAGATATGGGTATGTCTACTTGATGAAACACAAGTCTGAGACCTTTGAAAAGTTCAAGGAATTTCAGAATGAGGTAGAGAATCAACGTGACCGAAAAATAAAGTTCTTACGATCGGATCGTGGAGGAGAATATTTGAGTCACGAATTTGGTACACACTTGAGGAAATGTGGAATCGTTTCACAACTCACGCAGCCTGGAACACCTCAGCGTAACGGTGTGTCCGAACGCCGTAATCACACTCTATTGGATATGGTGCGATATATGATGTCTCTTACCGATTTACCGCTATCATTTTGGGGATACGCACTAGAGACAGCTACATTCACTTTAAATAGGGAACCGTCTAAATCTATTGAGACGACACCGTATGAATTATGGTTTGGAAAGAAACCTAAGCTGTCGTTTCTAAAAGTTTGGGGATGCGATGCTTATGTCAAGAAACTTCAACCTGAAAAGCTCGAACCCAAGTCGGAAAAATGCGTCTTCATAGGATACCCTAAGGAAACCATTGGGTATACCTTCTACCTTAGATCCGAAGGCAAGATCTTTGTTGACAAGAACAGATCCTTTCTGGAAAAAGAGTTTCTCTCGAAAGGAGTAAGTGGGAGGAAAGTAGAACTCGATGAAGTACTACCTCTTGAACCGGAAAGTAGTGCAGCTCGGAAAATGTTCCCGTGGCGCCTACACCCTCTTGGAGACGAAAATAATGATGATGATCAAAGTACTTCGGATCAAGTTGCTCACGAACTTCAGAGGTCCACTAGGACACGTTCCGCACTGCAGTGGTACGGCAACCCTGTCTTGGAAATCATGTTGTTAGACAACGGTGAACCTTGAACTATGAAGAAGCGATGGCGGGCCCAGATTCCAACAAATGGCTTGAAGCCATGCTATCCGAGATAGGATCCATGTATGAAAACAAAGTATGGACTTTGGTGACTTGCCGATGATCGGCGAGCGATAGAAAACAAATGGATCTTTAAGAAGAAGACGGACGCGGATGGTAATGTCACCATCTATAAAGCTCGACTTGTCGCTAAGGGTTATCGGCAAGTTCAAGGGATTGACTACGATGAGACTTTCTCTCCCGTGGCGAAGCTTAAGTCCGTCCGAATCATGTTAGCAATTGCCGCATACTATGATTATGAGATATGGCCGATGGACGTCAAAACGGCATTCCTTAACGGTTATCTTAAGGAAGAGCTGTATATGATGCAGCCGGATGGTTTTGTCGACCCTAAGAATGCTAACAAGGTATGCAAGCTCCAGCGATCCATTTACGGGCTGGTGCAAGCATCTCGGAATTGGAACATTCGCTTTGATGAGATGATCAAAGCGTTTGGGTTTATCTTGAGACTTATGGAGAAGCTTGCGTTTACAAGAAAGTGAGTGGGAGCTCTGTAGCATTTCTCATATGATATGTAGATGACATACTTTTATGGGAAATGATATAGAACTCTTGGACAGCATTAAGGCCTACTTGAATAAAAGTTTTTCAATGAAGGACCGTGGAGAAGCTGCTTATATATTAGGCATCAAGATCTATAGAGATAGATCGAGGCGCCTCATAGGTCTTTCACAAAGCACATACCTTGATAAGATTTTGAAGAAGTTCAAAATGGATCAGTCCAAGAAAGGGTTCTTGCCTGCTGCAAGGTGTGAGATTGAGCTCGGCTCAATGCCCGACCACGGCAAAAGATAAAGAAGAGATGAGCGTCATACCCTATGCCTCGGCCATAGGATCTATTATGTATGCCATGCTGTGTACGGACTGATGTAAACCTTGCCGTAAGTTTGGTAGGAAGGTACCAAAGTAATCCCGGCAAGGAACACCGACAGCGGTCAAGAATATCCTGAAGTACCTGAAAAGGACAAAGGACATGTTTCTCGTTTATGGAGGTGACGAAGAGCTCGTCAGAAGGGTTACGTCTACGCTAGCTTCGACACAGATCTGGATGAGTCTAAGTCACAAACCGGATACGTGTATATGTTGAACGGTGGAGCAGTAAGCTGGTGCAGCTGCAAGCAGAGCGTCGTGGCGGGATCTACATGTGAAGTGGAGTACATGGCAGCCTCGGAGGCGGCGCATGAAGCAATTTGGGTGAAGGAGTTCATCACCGACCTAGGAGTCATACCCAATGCGTCGGGGCCGATCAAACTCTTCTGTGACAACACTTTGGAGCTATTGCACTTGCCAAGGAGCCCAGGTTTCACAAGAAGACCAGGCACATCAAGTGTCGCTTCAACTCCATCCGTGAAAATGTTCAAGATGGAGACATAGAAATTTGCAAAGTGCATACGGATCTGAATGTCGCAGATCCGTAGAATAACCTCTTCCGCGGGCAAAACATGATCAACACCAGAACTCTATGGGTGTTCGATTCATCACAATGTAACTAGATTATTGACTCTAGTGGAAGTGGGAGACTGTTGGAAATATGCCCTAGAGGCAATAATAAAAGTATTATTATTATATTTCCTTGTTCATGATAATTGTCTTTTATTCATGCTATAATTGTATTATACGGAAATCGTAATACACGTGTGAATAAATAGACCACAATATGTCCCTAGTGAGCCTTTAGTTGACTAGCTCGTTGATCAATAGATAGTCATGGTTTCACGACTATGGACATTGGATGTCAATGATAACGGGATCACATCATTAGGAGAATGATGTGATGGACAAGACCCAATCCTAAGCATAGCACAAGATCGTGTAGTTCGTCTTGCTAGAGCTTTTCCAATGTCAAGTATCTCTTCCTTAGACCATGAGATCGTGTAACTCCCGGATACCGTAGGAGTGCTTTGGGTGTACCAAACGTCACAACGTAATCGGGTGACTATAAAGGTACACTACGGTATCTCCGCAAGTGTCTGCATTGGGTTGACACGGATCGAGACTGATTTGTCACTCCGTATAACGGAGAGGCATCACCGGGCCCACTCGGTAGTGCATCATCATAATGAGCTCAAAGTGACCAAGTGTCCGGTCACGGGATCATGCATTACGCGATTTAGTAAAGTGACTTGCCGTAACGAGATTGAGCGAGGTATTGGGATACCGACGATCGAATCTCGGGCAAGTAACATACCGATTGACAAAGGGAATAGTATATGGGGTTGCTTGAATCCTCGACATCGTGGTTCATCCGATGAGATCATCGAGGAGTACGTGGGAGCCAACATGGGTATCTAGATCCCGCAGTTGGTTATTGACCGGAGAGCCGTCTCGGTCATGTCTGCATGTCTCCCGAACCCGTAGGGTCTACACACTTAAGGTTCGGTGACGCTAGGGTTATTAGGAAGACTTGTATGTGATTACCGAATGTTTTTCGGAGTCCCGGATGAGATCCCGGACGTCACGAGGAGTTCCGGAATAGTCCGGAGGTAAAGATTTATATATGGGAAGTCATCATACGGTCACCGGAAAGGTTCGGGGCATATCGGTATTGTACCGGGGCCACCGGAGGGGTTCCGGGGGTCCACCGGGAGGGGCCACCTCTCCCGGAGGGCCTTATGGGTTGTATGAGGAAGGGATCCTGCCCAAAGTGGGCTGGGGCTCCACTCCCCCCTAGGGCCCATGCGCCTAGGGTTTGGGGAAACCCCGAGGGGCGCCCCCTTGGCAGGGGGCAAGCCCTCCCCTTGGCCGCCCGCCCTCTAGATCCCATCTAGAGGGGCCGGCCCCTTCTCCCTTCCCCTATAAATAGAGGGGGCGAGGGGAGGGCTGCAACACACTTCAAGGCGAAGCCCCTCCCCTCCCCAACACCTCTCCTCCTCCGTTGAGTGCTTGGCGAAGCTCTGTCGGAGTACTGCCTCTCCACCATCATCACGCCGTCGTGCTGCTGCTGGAGCCATCTTCCTCAACCTCTCCTTCCCCCTTGCTGGATCAAGAAGGAGGAAACGTCATCCGCTTCGTACGTGTGTTGAACGCGGAGGTGCCGTCCGTTCGGCACTCGGTCATCGGTGATTTGGATCACGGCGAGTACGACTCCATCATCCACGTTCTATTGAACGCTTCCGCACGCGATCTACAAGTGGTATGTAGATGCAATCTCTCTCCCATGACTCGTTGCTTAAATGAACTCATAGATGGATCTTGGTGAAACCGTAGGAAAAATTTTAATTTTCTGCAACGTTCCCCTACAAAGGCAATTTTCAATTTATCGTTGAAAGAGCTCGAAGGAATGGAATACTCGGACTTGGATGGATGATGTGGACTACCTTGTTGAACACAACGCAATGGATGACTTTTGCTTATAACCGGAAATGGATGGGACCCATGGTAGGATCACTTTTGAAGATGATCCTGGACAGCAACTGCTGAGAAGGGCAGCCCATGGAAACTGGCACAATGGTGGTGCGAGCTGGGGATAAAATGCAAATGTTGGGAATGTTCCAACCATCATACCCGCCTGAGATTCAGATCTGGTTGGTAACGGGATATTTCAGACAACATGTCTAGAAAGAAAGTTTGCAACACAAACCGACGAGATGACGTTGCGAGATTCTCGGGAGATGAACTATGATAGCAAGCTCCAAAACATGAGCTGGTTCTGCTACACACATGTGAACACACTGTCCCAGACAAGCATGATCACGTGGTAGTCTTATAATAAAACACTACCGAGTTCAGGTGGGGAACCTTCATCGAGGATATTGGAATCTTGTGCATGAACTAGTATTCGCACAGCAACGCCTTTTCCTTGAACAAATCAATCAGTGGCTTGGTGAGCTAGGAACACATATGGAGTGGAGGCGGCCAACCAATCAAACCATAGCGCACTTCGCACGTGCATGACTAACTTGGGATGATTCCAGAGGAGGCAAAAACAATCTTTCTCGAACTCACGGCGGCAGCTTACATCAAATGCACATGAGTTAGAGGAAGTCACTTCTTTCATCCAAACGTATACCTCATGAGCGGAACATGAAGGCAATGCTTAGAAAGTTTCCAATGCTAGTTTTAATGTTCCACATGAATCATGGGGGAGACAAGATGCTGATGGGCTCAACACAACTCATCGGAATTTCCATATCACTGGACTTCCACCATCATGTGAACACAGTGATAGCATTGGTCAGACCAAAAGATGTAATGGTATATGCTCGAGGAATCAACCACGAGTAAGACAACATTACGAACATCGTTGGTGCTGATTTGACTTGACGATAGCCCATACTCAAGTCAAGTTAGTAGATTCAACAACTGATCACGGGGATCAGTCGATGAAGATATCATCTTTCTTCAACACGCACTCAAAAGGATATCCCTTAAAATGAACCATGTCGGACAAGCTTTCATCTTCCAACTCTCCAAGTTGTTGTTTAGCTTAACCAACTAGCTCAGGGGTATCCAACACAGATTCTTGGAGAATGGGTGGTTTGGAGGAAAACCAACATGATCACGAACTCAACATAGCGGTCAGGTGACAACCTGGTAATACTTCCGAGAAGATATTCGGAACATCACGAACCACCAATAGGTTACTAAGCTCGAGAACAACCTTGCTTTTCAGGGCAAGATGATATGATCAAATAAGCAAGGGATTGAATAATCCTAACTCATTGATCGAGGAGTGCACCGAAAATAAGAACTAGGTAGCACAGGCTATCCTAGAATGATGATTCAAAAGCCAACACGCTAGGAGTGAGAGCATTGTCCATTTACTACCAAGCAACGAGGTTGCTAGGAGTATCAATTTCACACATCACAATTCACTTGTCGGCATTCCGGTTACAACAACACGGGACCGAGGAATGAATAATGATAGCGAGAAGTATCACTACGTCAAGTATTCATAAGGGAAGGTGCAATTCTCATGACGTTCCTGACATAAAGAGGGCAATACTTTAGTAGAAAATAATCAAAAGCTGGATTGGCATTTTGATCTGCGGAATACAATTGCTTTGACCCAATCCTAGATATGGATGAGGTACTGGAGTTTGTTTCTCCAAGTCATTCCGGATAGAATGGCTTGACGGACCACAAGAGTAATAGGCATCGATAAACGAATGCTCGACTACTCCTGACTATCAATTGATAGACGAGGGTCAGGATACAGGTAAAGAGGGACAACTCAAAGGAACATATGTTTTTCTGAGTTGTGGATGCATAGATTAGTATGTCGAGCGAAGCTCAACATTTCTTCTGGATAACCCATGCGGAAAGGGTAGAACTGGCAGATTCACAATTATGAATGGAGAACTCCTCAAGAGTACTCTGATTGTGATCCTTCGGTTCAGCGAGGAACTTCTGCCATAAGCGGTTCATAGTATATTTGGAAGAAGGAAATACCACGGACCTCGAGGACTATCGCAAAGTTACTAATATCCTAAAGGAACTAGCTAACACTATCAACAGGAGGTAAGTAGGGTGAATCTCGGGTTCAAGAACCCAGGAATAGAATACCTAGTACTAAATGGCATCACAGGATGCTTTCGAGAATAATGGCCAGAATCATCACACCGGGAACACAAAACATGGCTAGATTACTAGGTGACTCCCTAAAACACCTAGGTTCATAATAATAGCTCCAACATATATGCCGAGGCAGTGGAGTACCTCAACACACTAATTTGTGTGATTAATCTGGCCCAAATGAACATTAGAAATGGAAATTAGGGATTTGCAAATGCATCAGACTATTTAGAAATCTGGGATGACTCGGACAGCATAACGGCTGTAAATGCTCAAAAATATTTGGGACATTCTGCAAAACTGGTGGCATAACCACTCAATCATCACAATATCAAGATTCTGAGACCTGCTATGGACATATGGAAGTAGTAAAAACAGAACTGGGATTTGAAACTATCAATTCCAGAAGTCTATGGATTAGTAACACGTCATCCTAATAGATAGATGAGAAGCCTAGTTCTCAAACCCCGTAGAAGAGAAGAGGATGACTCAGATCAGAAAGCCATGAGGTATAAGGAGTAAAAAGAGCCTTACGTTCCCTTCCACAATCAATTCCCTTACATAACTAAAGCATTTCTAGACACATCTTCGACCAGTTTGGCTTGGTAATCCTCTGAGCGATCGGGCTCTGGTACCAAAGCTGTCAGGACCCCGATTCCAAGTCACATCGATCTAGCCGGTAACACCTCATATTACTTTGCGGCCTCACACACGGTATTCCCACGGGTGTCGCCTTACCATGGACCGGGACCGTTTGCGCCTTTTGGCTCACGTATATGATAGTGTAACTAGCATCCATATGACAGAGAACCCGGGCCGACATGGCTAGTCGTGAACCCAAAGCGGCACTAACCCATGGGGACAAGCATACATGAATCACATCGAGCATGTCGATTTGACGTGTGAATCCGGGCTGTAACCTGGCTAACAGGACTCAGGGAACCCGGCTGTGAGCTAGGCAGGACTCGGATGTCACCATGGGACATTTCCCCAAAGGGACAGACACAGGAACAAAGTGAATCACATGCCCGGCCAGTCAAGTGTTAGGAGCGATAGTCTTTGGGCTAGCAGGACTCCGGTGAACCGGGCTGTAACGGACTACTATGGCTCATGGAAGCAAAAGACTACATTTCCCCATAAGAGGGGCTGCCAAGGATAAACAACTAGATTGTCGGATCCCACACATACCAAGCATTTCAATCATACACACAATATGCTTGATATGTGTAAATACAACATGGCATCACAACATAACTCTACGACTCAAGTATTTATTCAATAGGCTCCGAGGAGCGAGATATTACAAACACGGGTCTCATGACCCAACATTCAGAGCATACAAGTCAAAGCACATGCGGAATCTTAACATTTCTGAGTACAGACATCTACAAATGAAAAAGGTTGATAAGCCTGCCGAGGGCACAAGATCGTAGCTGAGGTATCAAGCTAAACGTCGAAGTCCACACGGAACTAGTAGCGAGACTGACATCTCTCTGCAAAATATAAAATAAGAAAACGTGAGTACAAATGTACTCAGCAAAACTTACATCAGAACTAACTACATATGCATCATTATCAACAAAGGGGTGGTGGGGTTTAAGTGCAGCAAGCCAGCTTTGACTCGGTGGCTATCCTGAACTACATTTGCAAGTAACTCTTTTGAGGTGGCGCTACGAGTCCACATATTCACCATATCAATACACCACTATGGATCCGCTCCCGTCTCCCTGCGAGAGCGCCATCCATAGCACTCACGCTTATCTTGCGTATTTTAGAGTATCCACTTTCACTTGTCTATGAACTGTTATAGGCAACCCAGAAGTCCTTTACCGCGGACACGGTTATTCGAATAGATCATTTATAACCCTGCAGGGGTGTACTTCTTAACACACGCTCTCGCCACTTACTACCATGTACACATCGTGTATCTCGGCAACCTTCAAGCGGAAGCCTGGAGAGGGAGTCGGCCACGGCCTACCTAAACACTCAAGTCTCTAGTCCAGGTTTATCGTCTATTCAGGTTCCATCCGCAACGAGTCCGGCCGAGGTTTCCACATACGGCCCCGAACGATGTGAGCAGGGTTCCCGAGACACCAAACGGGCGCTCGGTACACCGGGCCATGGTGTATCTACCGCATCATAGCCCACCCCTAGGGTCAGCGCTACGCACGGCCTCCAACACATATCCTACAAACACCAGAAACTAGTTGCAACTCCTGGACAGAGAACAAGGGTGGTTAAGAAGCCGAGAGAGTCAATTAAGGATCCCAATGTGTGGTAATAAATGTTCATGGATCACAAACACAGAACTCAGTTCCCGAGGACGGCTTCAATGAGACAACCCACCATGTACTCCTACATGGCCTCTCACCGCTACATTTACCAAATCGTGTTCACACACTTAGCTCACGCCTGATGGGACATGTTCACACACCTCCGATTCATCCCCGATGAATCGGACCTGACTCAACTCTAAGCAGTAGCAGGCATGACAATCAAGCATGAATGAATAGGCACATCAGGGCTCAAACAACTCCTACTCATGCTAGTGGGTTTCATCTATTTACTGTGGCAATGACAGGTCATGCAGAGAATAAAGGGGTTCAACTACTGCAGCAAGTAACAGATGAATCGTTGTTGTCCTAATGCAGTAAAAGAGAGCAGGAGCAAGAGAGTAGGATTGTATCGGAATGAACAAGGGGGTTTTGCTTGCCTGGCACTTCTGAAGATATTATAGCTCTTCATCGGTGTCATCAAACTCATCGGAGTCGGAACCACGTCTACCGAGAGGGTACAATTACCAGCAGACAAAGAGGGACACAACCAATGCAATGCAACAAATATGATGCATGATAATGTCATGGCAATATGCTGTGATTTGAGCTAATGCAACAGAAAGTCATTTTGATTGAAGTGGAATTCAAAACTAGATCAAATTCCAACTCCAAATCTATTATCAAATTTGTCCTAATCATGTTTCATCCTAAACAGTGAGGTTAACTTTCTCAAACATGCATGAAAATGATACGGATGGATAGATTGCATTTTTCTGATCATTTTTCATATATAAATTGTTTGATTTGGAGCTACAGTTGATTGTCTATGATTTTTAGAAGTTTTGGTTATTTTCGGGAATTTCCTGTATAAGAATAATTCCAGTAATTGGATTAATGCGTCAGCATTGCGTCACTGTGACGTCAGCGGTCAAAGGGGACGTCCAGGTCAACCTGACCAGTGGGTCCCGCGTGTCAGCAGTTATCTTAACTAACTAATATTAGTTAGCACTAATCTAAGTTAATTAGCAGAGCAGGCCCCACGTGTCATCGACTCAGGGGGAGTCAACCTGGGCCCACCCAGTCAACCGTCAAACCCGCTGACATTTAGCCGCCGGCGAGGCCAGACGCGGCGGAGGAAGTGCAAATTCGCGCTCCGGCGACCAAATGGTCGGCGGAGACCATCTACGGGCAGCTAGGAGCAAGCCGCAGCGTCTGGTGGCGGTGGTTGGGCTCGGGGTTGCCGGAGACGTCGCCGGCAACGACCTTGGCGGTCGCCGGAGTCGGGGGTAGACGAACCCGAAGCTACGGGGCACGGCGAGGCGCGCGGAGTGGTGCTACGGGTTCCTGCGAGTGCGGTGGGTGCGTTGGACATGGTGGTGTGGCCGGTGGTTGGCCGGAGACACGTCGGCGACGAGCTCGGCGGTGGCACACCTTGATCAGCTGCTAGTAAAGCTCGCTCACCTTGATTTGCTGAGTGCGGGCACAGATCATGGAGACGAAGGACATGTAGTCGTAGTCAAGTCCCAAAAGGATGTAGGACACCATTTCGACGTTGCTGAGCGGCTTGCCCACCGATGCCATCTCATCACCGAGAGCCTTCATGCGCCCGATGTACTCGGCCATCGTCGAGTTACCCTTCTTGGTGGTGGAGAGGGCGATTCTGGTGTTGACATGTGCCTGGATTTGGGAGATGAAGATCTCCATAATAGAGGCCCATGCTTCGGTCGCCGTGTTGCAGTGTGCAACCTGAACCATAATAGGAGCTGATATGGAGTTGAAGATGAAACTCAGCACCTGAGAGTCTCGAGCCTCCTCGATGTCGTATGCAGGGTTGGGCACGCCCGTGGGCTTGCCGTCCTTGTCGGTGAGCTTCTGCGCTGGCTGCTCCCTCTCTGGGTTGAGGTAGGAGAGGAGTTGCGCTCCATGGATAGCCTCCATGGCTTGTGCGCGCCACATCTTGCATGTGTCAGAAAACTTGATCTCTGATCATCGCTTATCCTATGACAATCATGTGTTTCTTGAAACTCATCCTCATTTTTTCAATGTCAAGGACAAGGCAACGAGGAAAACCGTCCTCCACGGCATGTGTAGAAACGGGCTCTACCCCCAATCATTAGCTCCCATAAGCTCGGGCAGACATGCACTTGGCTCCACCAAGATCTCTGTGTCACGGTGGCACAATCGTTTGGATATCCATCCTCGGCAATAGTTCAACATGTTCTTAGACACAATAAAATTTCTTTTTCTAGCAATGAGTTTGTAAGTGCATCTAGTGCCCCTTAGTGATTTTGGTGTACTGAAGACTTATAGGTTAAGGGACTAATGTGTTTATGAGTGTACACAGGTCTATAAGTCTATGAGGAGTTTGATAATTACAGAGAAAGTCGACCCCTAAGAAATGAATTTCTTCGACTGAAGACTTTGGTATTCTGAAGACTTCCTGAAGACTTTGAAGGTGAAGAAATTGGTGTGACCTTGAAGACTTGGTAGTCATCTGAGGCACATAAAGCGTGAAGACTGTTGTTTTCGT
This sequence comes from Aegilops bicornis, assembly GCA_021605145.1. Lineage (NCBI taxonomy): Eukaryota > Viridiplantae > Streptophyta > Magnoliopsida > Poales > Poaceae > Aegilops > Aegilops bicornis. The sequence goes on along the minus strand of CM038670.1, from coordinate 70,000,854 downwards.
AGTTTCATTTTCTCTTTCTGGAGTCATAGGAAACACCGTACTGTTAAAGGGGGTCGAGGAAATACTAAGGAAAATTTTCCATGTGATGCTCAACTCAAAATCCTACACCTACCAATCCCTTCGAGTGAAGCCTTTGGAAATCTCATACTGATTCAGTCAATTTCTTGATGTGACAGAGACGAAGTTATTCTGGTCACGAGGAATTTGTTCGACCGGGAGTTAGGAATTCGCGATGTGGATTTCCTACGATGAGGAACATGATAGCCACGAGGAATTTGAGAGTCAAATTTCGACCGTTCTTGTCTTCTTGGCCATTATCCCAAAAATATCTTATCTACCTAACGGTCATATCATTGAAGGGCATTTATGTCTTATCATGTCGGGCTGCTCCCCAGGCTATAAATAGCCGCCCCCTACAACCACTAGCTGGTTGGATGCTTCGAGAGAACTTGACACTTGTCATTTGAGAGCAACCCATCCTCCGAGGACTTTGAACGAAAATCATCGAGTGAGGAAAAACCCAAAAACCAAACCCCTACAAACCCAAAGTGATTGAGCATCACTGAAGAGATTGATCCTGCGTGGATCCTACGCTTGTTACATTTGAAGACTGTGCTTCTTCCAGACGGTTAGGCATCATGGTCTAGAGCATCCAAGAGGAATTGTGGATCGCCGAGTGACCAAGTCTGTGAAGGTTTGGAAGTCGCTCAAGACTTACCACAGTGATTGGACGAGGTCTGTGTGACCTTAGTTCAAGGAGAATCTGGTGAGGACTTGGTGTCCTGAGCTGCGTGCTCAGCGACTGGGTGTCCAGGACTGTGTGTCCTCGAGTTTAAATACTCAGCCGCTCTAACCAGATGTACAACTGAGACAGCAGTTGGAACTGGTCTACCATATCATTGTCTTCACCAACCTTACTGGTTCTATTTCCTCAACTCTTTAATTTCCTCATAACTGTGTTGAGTGTTTGTTCATATCTGTGTTTGAAGACTTTCATTGAAGACTTTCTCTATTTCCTCAGTTCAATTTCTTCAGTCTGTTTGTCTTCATCTTGTGTTATCCTGTGTTTACGCTTTCTGTACTCTGTGATTGTCTTCATTTCATCATGATGAACATGCATGTATTCTGTTATGCTTACTTCTAAGTACTTATTCCGCTGCAAGTAGTTCTTCGCGCTAAGGAATTTCCTCACCGGCAAATTCCTCAGTGAAGAATTCATAAAAATCGTCTATTCACCCCCCCCCTCTAGTCGATATAACACACTTTCAATTGGTATCAGAGCAAGGTACTCCCTGTTACGTGTGATTTTGGTTTAACCACACGGAGTTTTAGTTATGTCGGCCGAGGTATGATCAAGGTCTCGGCTGGGTGTCCTACCTTTGATGGAACGGACTACCCCTACTGGAAGAACAAGATGCGAATGCATCTTGAGGCAATTGACAACGATCTCTGGTATGTTGTGGAAAATGGTGTTCCCACTGTCTCACCCTCACTGAACGCTACTAATGTGAAGAGATTCAAGCAACTCCATTCTCAAGCGAAGAATATCATATGTGGCCATCTGAGCAAAGGACAGTATGGAAGAGTGAGTGCTTTGGAAACTGCTAAGCTTATCTGGGATAGGTTGTCCAAAGTAAATGAAGGAGTCTCAACTCAGCGTGACTCTCGAGTTGATGTTCTTCGCAATCTCTTCAACCGCTTCAAAAGACTCGACAATGAAAATGTTCAACAAACCTTCGATCGCCTCACTGACATCTCAAATGAGCTTCAAGCGCTTGGTGCCACTTGACATCACCGACCATGAGGTGGTGAAGAAATTTTTAGATCGCTTGATTCCTCATTTGATACTCGCACCGGCGATGATACAAGAACGTGCTGACTACAAGTCACTTGATCCCGCTGATATCCCCGAGAGGCTAAATACTCATGAGTTCCAGCTTGCTGAAAAGAGAGATCTGTATGGTTCGAGTTATGGCAAATCACGTGCCCTGAAGGCCAAGGCTGTATCTAAATCTGATTGTGAAGACTTTGGTAGTAGCCTTGGTGACCCTGAAGAATTGAGCCAGGAGCTAGCACTGCTCGTGAAGAAGTTCCAGAACTTGTCAAGACGTGGTCGCTTTGGAAAATCCTCAAGGAGCAGTGATTCCTCATCCAGTGACTATAAGAGAAGGCTATGCCACAAATGCAAGAAACTTGGTCACTATATTCAAGATTGTCCTCAGTGGGAAAAGGAATTAAAGAAGAAGAAATACAAGGATTATAGTTCTGATGACGCTAAGAAGAAGAAGAAATCGTCGAAATCTTCATCATCAAAATCCCCAAAGTCTTCATCTCACAAGAAGAGCAGCTCCAAGAAGGCTCGGGCATTCATTGGCGAGGAAATGGACTCTGAAGCTGAATCTGAGGAACATGAGGAAGAGGAGGCATCAGAGGAGTCCGAGTCCGGTGTGGCGAGTCTGGCTCTCGCTACCGCATTCGTCAGCAAGTCCATCTTACAACTCTGAAGAAACTGACCTAACCAACAAGGCTGATGAATATAATGATGACTACGCTCCCACCTATTGCTTCATGGCAAAGGGTGCCAAGGTACTCAAATATACCTCCTCTGAATCTAGTGAGAATGAATCTGATGAAGATCTCAAGCCCAGCTACTCTAAACTTGCTAAAATTGCTGTAAAACAACAAAGGGCTTTTGAAAAGGTTCAAAACATGCTAGACAAAAGTGATGATATGTTGGGTGAAGAAATGGATCGCACTAAAGCCCCGATCGAAAATCTTGAGAGACTTGAGTCTAGGTTTGATAACCTTCAAGGTCATCATAACACTCTCTTGTCTGATCATGAGAAGCTTTCTTATGAATTTATTCAAAGAAAGCAAGATCTTGAGAAGCTAAGAGTGAGTTATGAAGATCTTCAGAAGGAGCGTGATTCATTACTTGCTCAACAAATCAGTGCTTCTCAGGAAGAATTTGTTCCTTCGTGCTTAAAGTGCATTGAACGTGAATCTGCTAATTCTTCACATGAATGTTCAAATGCTTCAACTGTTACAAATTCTTCACCTGCCTCTGCTATCACTAATTCCTCATCTGAGGACATTGCTAGTATCACTAGCGATGCAGGGCTGAAGGAATTGTACATGACAGGCATCTACAAAAGCCTCACAGGGCATCAGACTCTTTGTGATGTGCTTAAAAAGCAGATCCTCAACAGGAACCCTAGGAAAGAGGGTATTGCCTTTGAGAGGAAACTCAATGCTGATGGAACATATTGGAAGCCTGAGAAGTACCCCAAAACCTCATGGGTTGCTGCAAAGGGACCTCCAGTTGATCCATCTAACTTATCTGGCTTTACATGTGAATCTCCTCATTCTTCTGATGAGTCATTTGACTCCAACTATAAACTGTTCAAAAATCAGAATGGTGAAGTGTTTGCTAGATATGTTGGCACTAACTGCAGGAACGGTTCTCCTATGAATAAAATCTGGGTTCCCAAGAAGTGCCTTGAAAGTCTTCAGGTGAATGTCCTCATGACACCACTAGTGAAGAATAGGAACCCCAGATCAAACTCTTCATATAAACCAAATTCTTCATATGGATCCAAGTCCTCATACGGACCAAAGTACTCACGTGGAACAAAGTCCTCATATGATTATCATCGTGCTAACAACTCTGTTTCGCAGGGTAGAGCTAAGGGCTATGAATATGTGCATTGTTTTTCAAACCAATATGTTCATAAGTCCTCGAAGAATTTCTCTGCTTATTCATATGCTTACCCTAACCCCTCTTATGTGAAACGAAATGGATTGGCTTCTATGCCACCATTCTCATATGGAGCTCGTAGAGTGATGAACTGTTTGCCACCCCTTCAGATGTTGGTGGTGAAGAAAAATAACTAATCTTTTCTGCAGGGTCAGGTCTCCAGACGATCTTTAACGTATGAAGAATTTGCTGGGGGCCTGACAAAATTGCCTGAAAGGACGCAGGCTAATCATGAAGAAATGAACTCTCATTTCACACGTCCTCATACTGCTATATCTGTTTTACTTCCTGATGAAATTCATCTGATGAATTTGATATCATATTCTTCACTGATGAAGTATATGAGATTGTAAGGTGCACTAATTCATCTACAGGATGATCAACCCAAAGCAATTGAGTGGGTCCTCGATAGTGGATGTACAAATCACATGACTGGTGACAAGAATCTATTGATGGATGCTCCCTTATCACCGTCACATCTGAAGCATATCATCTTTGCTGACAAAGGCAAAAGTCAGGTATTGGGTCTTGATAAGGTTGCGATCTCTAAGGACATACACATGTACAAAGCCATGCTTGTTGAGTCCTTAGGATACAACCTCATGTCAGTCTCAATGCTTTGTGATCTTCATATGGTTGTTGTCTTTGGCAAGTATCGTTGTGTTGTGATTATGGAAGCTGACAATTCCAAAGTCTTCGAAGGCTTTAGGAGAGGAGACTTGTATATTGTTGATTTCTCTACAGGACCACAACCAGCCGTGTGTCTACTTGCAAAAGCTTCAGAAGGCTGGCTATGGCATCGACGACTTGGTCGCGCAGCCATGAGGAATTTGCACACGCTTGCGAAGAAGAAGCATGTCATTGGCATTGAAAATGTCAAATTCCTCAAGGATCACTTGTGTGGAGCCTGTGAAGCTGGAAAAATGACCAAGGCCAAGCATCCAGCAAAGACTATCATGACCATTACTGGACCATTCGAATTGCTTCACATGGACCTCTTTGGTCCTAATCATTACTCAGCAGTCACTAATGATGCATCTCTATATGGCTTTGTTATTGTTGATGATTACTCTCGCTACACATGGGTACACATTGTCACTTACAAACATGAAGTGCAGGAAGTCTTCAAACGATTTTCCTCGAGGGCTTCAACCAACTTTGGTGTGAAGATCAGGCACATCAGGAGTGACAATGGAACTGAGTTCAAGAATTCCGGTCTTGATGACTATCTTAATGAACTTGGTATTACTCATGAGTTATCTGCTCCTTATACTCCTCAGAAAAATGGTGTCGTGGAGCGCAAGAACAAAACTCTTGTTGAGATGGCTCGCACTATGCTTGATAAATACAAAACGCCTCGTCGTTTTTGGATTGATGCAATTGATACTGCGTGCCACATCATCAACAGAGTATATCTTCACAAATTCTTCAAAAATACTGCCTATGAACTCCTTACTGACAAGAAACCAAATGTGAGTTATTTCAAAGTCTTCGGTGCTAAATGTTGGATTAGAGATCCTCATCGCAATGCTAAATTTGCACCGAAAGCACATGAAGGTTTTATGCTTGGTTAAGGAAAGGACTCGCACACCTCTGTAGTCTTCAACATCGCTCTTCACAAGATTGTTGAAACTGTAGATGTGCGGTTCGATGAAACTAATGGCTCGCAAAGAGAGCACCTAACTTCTGTGATAGATGAACCAGCACCTGAGGAATCTATCAAGTTCAAGGCAACTGAGGATGTCATTCCTACTGAAGAATCTGCTGAAGAATTCATTCCTGAACGCGAAGAACGTCGAGCTGATGCACCTGAAGATAATGCTGAAGAAAATGGTGCTGAAGAAAATGCTGATCAAATTCCTCGACGACAACCAGCTCATCCTCGCATTGCAAAAGAAGTGCAAGTTGACAAGATCATCGATGACATTGAAGCACCAGGTCCTCTCACACGCTCAAAAGCTTCACATTTATCTAACTTTTGTGGGCACTATGCTTTTGTCTCTATCACAGAGCCCACTAAGGTAGATGAAGCATTCTGGAGCTGAGTGGATTCAGGCTATGCAAGAAGAATTACATCAGTTCGAGCTCAACAATGTCTGGGAACTGGTCAAACATCCAGATCCTCGCAAGCATAATAGCATTGGCACAAAGTGGATCTACCGCAACAAGCAAGATGAAAATGGCGTTATGGTGAGGAATAAGGCACGACTTGTAGCTCAAGGCTACACACAGGTTGAAGGAATTGATTTCGATGAAACTTTTGCACCTGTTGCTAGACTTGAGGCTATTCTCATACTGCTTGCTTATGCTAACCATCATAATATCACTTTATATCAAATGGATGTGAAAAGTGCATTCCTCAATGGTAAGCTTGAGGAAGAAGTATATGTTGCTCAACCCCAGGTTTTGAAGATCCAAAGAATCCCGACAAAGTCTTCAGACTCAACAAAGCCCTCTATGGCCTCAAGCAGGCCCCTCGGGCGTGGTATGATACTTTGAAGGAATTCTTCGTGAAGAATGGCTTCACACCCGGTTCACTCGACGCTACTCTCTTTACTAAATCATATGATGGTGAACTGTTTGTGTGCCAAATATATGTTGAGATATTATCTTTGGTTGTACTGACCAACGTTATAGTGATGAATTTGCCTATATGATGAGTGAAGAATATCAAATGTCTATGATGGGAGAATTGAAATTCTTCCTAGTCTTCAAATTCGTCAACAACACAATGGCATATTCATATCTCAGGAGAAATACCTCAAAGATGTTCTGAAGAAATTTGGCATGCAAGATTGCAAAGGCGTCAAAATTCCTATGCCCACAAATGGCCATCTATGCCTTCGATGAAAATGGTATTGACTTGATCACAAGGTATACCGCTCCATGATTGGTTCTTTATTGTACTTATGTGCATCTAGGCCAGATATAATGATTAGTGTTTGCATGTGTGCCCGATTTCAAGCTACACCGAAGGAATCACACCATAAGGTTGTGAAGCATATTCTTCGATATCTAGGTCACACACCAACACTAGGATTATGGTACCCCAAGGGCTCAACTTTTGATCTCATTGGATACTCTGACTCTGACTATGCTGGTGATCGTGTGGACCGCAAGTCAACATCTGGTACTTGTCATTTCCTCGGACGATCTTTGGTGCATTGGTCCTCGAAGAAACAGAACTGCGTATCACTGTCTACTGCGGAAGCTGAGTACATTGATGTTGGTTCTTGCTGTGCTCAATTGTTGTGGATGAAGCAAACTCTCAAGGACTACGGCATCAATGTGAAGAATGGGCCTCTCTACTGTGACAATGAGAGTGCCATCAAGATTGCTCACAACCCAGTTCAGCACTCGAAGACAAAGCACATTCAGATTCGTCATCATTTTCTTCGTGATCATGTGTTGAAGGCGACATCTCCATCGAGCATGTGAAGACTGAAGAACAGCTAGCCGATATCTTCACAAAGCCCTTGGATGAGAAGAGATTTAGCAAGTTGTGGTGTGAGCTAAATATCTTAGAATCTTCGAATCTTCTTTAAAAAGGACACACATCCTGACACTTATGCAAAATTGATGACTTAGATGTGCAACACATGAAGAAACGTTTTTATTCAATCAATGAAGAACAACACTCTAAGTGTGAAGAAATTAATGAAGAATTTGATTCTCAGAACCCTACGATAATTGTATGCGGTGTCTGAAATCATCATTCTTATATGGTGGGTCACGCCACCACCAAAGTTGAAAATTTTCAATTTGAAGTTTTCCTCAGCTTTTGAAATTCTTCAGTTTTTCAAATTCTTCAACATTGCAAAATCTTCACTGCTTCCATCGTTCTTCTTCATTGGCTATATATATATATATGGTTTATATCCTCTACAGCATTCACTTATGGCTATTTCTTCAAGTTGCTTTTTCTGCGAAGTGAATGTGATCGGACCCTTCCCCCTCTATGCTATACTCAACCCAATCTATTCACAAATTCTTCATGTGCGTTCTATTTGAAACTCGTTCAAAATCTTCACTGTGTGTCCTTGTCAATTTGAAGAAATTGCGAACGGAACTTTTAACTTATCTTATCCAAAAATTTCGGCTTTGCCGCTCAAACCGTTCTGCTTCCCACGATAGACTTATCTATTCACCCACAATCTAACACGATCTCCACTTTTCAGTACGTGGGTGACACATGTCAAGCGAATGAGAAGGGTCAGGGGCACGTTCGTCCAAAATCTTCGGGCTAACAGTTTTTTACTGTGGCTATATATACCCCCTCTCCCCTTCATCACTTCCTTTACTCCGCTCGACCGCTCTCTCTCTCTCGTCGAGCTTCTCAAAACCCTAGCGCCGCCGCTACTCCATCGTCGCCGGTGAGGAAGAGCTTCACTGCCTTGACCTTGTCGCCGTCGTACTCGCGTCGGCCGCGGGAATCTTCACTCCGCCGCCGCCGTAGTTGTCTTCCTCCGCCGAGTTAGGGCGTGGAAGATCTGAACTAATGAACTTCAAATCTACACCTCACTGTTCGTCGTGTTCTTCATCCAGGGTAATTAAAAGTTACTTTTACTGCCCTCGTTGATCCAAATTTTCTCTACAAAATCTTCAAAGGTGTTTTATTCTTCAAATCCTCACACACAAAACACCTCACTAGTCATCTGCTCTTGATTTGTTTCTCTAAGCATCATTTTTCTTCAAGATTCCTCAATTGTGTGGATCTTCAATCTATACAACTCTGGAACCTAAGACAAAGAACGCTTAGTGAAATTCTTCAAGGCTCATCTGGTCAAATTCCTCAACCTTGTTCTTTTGAAAAACCTTACGAGAGCATATGACCTCTCCAAATTCCTCGCAACTATACTCTGTTCACAACTACTCATGTCCGCTGCTGAATCACTAGGTTCTCATCAACTTAACTCATTTGCAGCGTTCCTCGAAGAAAAGTTGCATACTTCTTCAGAGAATTTGATTGTTCAAATTCCTCAGCTGAAGAATATGGCAGAAAGAAAGAAGCCACAGAAAGGAGGAAAGAGGACTGAGGTCATGACTGCTTTTGAGATACCTGAGGACATGTGTGCTGACTATTGCACACCTGATGAAGCCAAGTTTGGCAAGGAAAACAAAAATCAGCGCAAGGTGCGCATTCAGAGGATTGAAAGGAGATGGGCAAGGGAATGGAGGGAGTACAGGTATGTTACTCCAAAGTACATGAAGAAATTCACAATGAATCCTCCATGCCCAAGAGCTCCATTGGCACCTGGCCAAGAAGCTGACCCCACCAGCATCAAGCGTGGTGAGGATTTTCCTGAAGAATGGGCCAAGCGCCAAGTCAAGTTGGCGAGACAAGCCAAAGAAGCAGTGAGGAAATTCAATGAAGACTCTGCTACTGCTGCTGCCACTCAGGCCCCTGTCAAGCCAAGAAAATCAATGGCAAAGAAGCCCGCGTACAAGCCAAGTGCTTCACCAACAGTGCCCTCACGGCCAAAATCCTCAGCAATGCCCTCACGGCCAGAATCTTCAATAAGGGCCAATTCCTCATGTTGCACCTGTTCCACCCAAATCCTCAGCTCCTCCTCCAAAGTCCACTGCTGCTCCGACAAAGTCCTCAGCACCTGTGCATCTGGCCACGTGCCAAAGGACTGCAGGCATCTCTATTGCCTCTGGTGTCTCAGCAAGTCCTCAGCTGCACCAAATTCTTCATCAGGCCCCACTCTGCTGAAGAAAAAGGCAACGGCTGGTCGAGGTCCTCGACCTAGTCCAAATAAGAAACAGGTTGCCTTCCAAGCGCCATCTGATGATGAAGCTAATGATGATGAACTTGCAGAAATCATCAAAGATAGGCAAGAAAGGGCCGCTAGAGCCAAAGGCACACCTGTGCCACTGCTTTTGGATCCAAGGGCGATCCTCGAGTACATTGATCTTTGGCACAAGGATCCAGACACCCCTATGCCTGACTTTCATTTGACTCCTGGTCAAAGTCACATGCTGACCCACTTCATCTCTGAAGAGAAATGGAAATTTGAAAAGGTTAGGCAGATCAAGAAAGCTCAATTCAGGAAAGAGAAGTTCCTGAGGAAAAACATTGTCAGAATGACAACTGAGGAACTCCTCAAGATCCAGTCTGAAATCAAAGCCCTCAATGATGACTTTGATGCCTATTATGCTGATTGGCAAGGAGCCAAGGTCAGATTTGTCAATCTGACAAAGAAGTTCACAAATGTTGCAGCCCCAACGCAACAAGAAATTCCTCAGGCTGGAGTCTCTGCTCAGCCTACTGAAGAACATGCCAGCACCGCTGATGATTTTCAGCCTGCTGAAGACAATGCTAGTTCCAGGGCTGACGACTCCATTCCAGCCGCTGAAGAAATTGCCAGGGCATCCACTAGTGGTGCGCCTGAAGAAACTGAAGAAGTCAGGGCAACTGCATCAGTTGCGCCTGAGGAAATTCAACCAGATTCCTCAGCTCCTCTCGCGCCTACACCAACTCCAATCCTTCCATCTGCATCAGATGTGAAGAAGACCAAGGCTGCAGAGTGAGCTGCAGAGAAAAGGAAAGCATCAGCTGCGTCAAATTCTTCGGCCCCGAAGAAGATGAAGCCAATGACCAGCTCATTTGAAAATCCAATTGATGATGTTCCGATTTCCTCCATGCCATCAAAGGACCTTGTTCCTTTTGGTGAAGAATATGAGATCCCAAGCGGATCTGATGAAGAAAATCATTATGCTGCTTCGTCAGAGCAGATTGATGAAGAAATTGAAGTGGATGCAATCCCTTCAACACCAATCATTTCCTCGCCTATGCCTCAGTTCATAGCTGAAGAGGCTGGTGTTGAGGAAATTGAAGACGAAGATGTGGATATTGGAAGTACAACGCCTGTGATGAACGATGACTTTTGGGACAGTCAGCATCCAAATTCTCCACTCTTCACTCCAATACAACAAATTCCTCAGGTCCCACCAACAGTTCAAATGGGCTCTGAAGAAACTCATCCCACCTCGTCCGTGCATGAAGAAATTCTAGCCACTAGTGCTGAAGAACATGCTGATGCTACTCCTTTGAACACGCAGACTGCACATGAAGAGGAACCAAAAAATCCTCAACCTGAAGAACCTGAGATTGCGATTCCTGAGGTCGTGATGCAACTCACTGACACTCCACTGCCAAAGCCAAAGAATCCATTCTAAACGAAGCAAAAGTTCAAGGCTGAAGATTTCTTCGGCGAGCATGTGTTCTTCACTGACTACAACCCTTATGACTCTGCTCGCATAAGGAAGAGGCGTTTCTGGACTGTTAGTCAAGCCAACTTCTATTCCTCTGTGCTATTCAACAAAGACAAAGTCTTTGATCATGCACACATTCCTCACGTGGACCTTGAGTCTCTGCCAGGCTTCGAGCCAGTCCTCAGTGTTCTTCATGATGCTGGTTTGCTGAATTTCTGCACTGACATCTGTGATTGGAATGAAGAACTCATTCTTCAATTCTATGTGACGCTACACATCACCGGAGATTCTGAAGATGTGAACTCATGGGTGCTGGACTGGATGACAAAAAATACTCACTACAAGGCACCAGCAACCGAATTGCTTCGTGCCCTCCCACTCAGTCCTCCCCTAGATGGTGCTCGTTGCATCTACAGCGAACCTGAGCTTACAAATCACTACATGCAAGTTTTCATGAAGCCTTTGAAGTCAGGGCAGGCCCCTCGAACCAAATTCCTTGTCAAGGAATTACTGTATGTGCCTCGGACTGTCTATCACATTCTGACGAAGACAATGAGTCCTATCAAAGGCCACGACTCAAATGATGAAGAAGTCGTTGGCATCATGAAGAATATGCTTTTCAATATCATACATGGCGTTCCTGTCAACTTCCATGATTTCTTCATGAGGACTCTGGCAAATATTGCTATGTCACCTTTTGAGCTGAAGCCTTATGCACCATGGATTATGAGGTTCATCAGGACAAGGTATTCGCTCAATTACAAGGCTGATACTCTGAACCACTGCAACTACTTGCCTCCAATTGAAGTCCTCAAACGGACATTTTCCTCAGCTGATGACAAAGGCAAGGCAACTCCTGTGATAGATGAATGCATTCGTCCATTGGATGGTCAATTTCGCAAGGCTGCATCCTACTCCAGCAATGATGACTCTGCCACACATGACTCTGCCGCCAATACCTCAGCCAAGCAAAATCCTCAAGCCACAGCACCCAGGGTGATGACTGATTGTGAGTTACTCCTCAGTCTTCATCAGAAGGTTGATCACAATCATAAATGGGTCAAGCGTCAGTTTGGTTCAATTCTTCACAACATCACCTCAACACACAATGAAGTGAAGAAAAACCAATACTACCTCCATGAAACCTTCAGCTGTACCTGGGCCGATCTATCTCATCTCTACAGCGTAGAATATCTGAAGAACATGGGTCTCAAGGAAGAGTTTGACTGGTCTGCACCTCCACCGAAGAAATTCAAGAAGGTCAAGGTTCCTTCCTTGGTGGCCAGCTCCTATTCTTCATCGCGCGACGCTGATGAAAATGAAGACCTGGACGACACTGCGGCAGGCCCTACTACGACAACCGGCCCCGGCAACGCTAGCGCTCCTCCATCAACTTGATATTCTTCAGGGGCGTTAGTCCTCAATTTCGATCCTTTTGGTCATTCGATGACAAAGGGGGAGAAATTTGAGTTAGTCTTCAAGCGGGTCTATTATATGGGTGTTTTTTTTCTAAGTTACAACTCTCGTTCTTCTGAAACTTTTATTGGATCGAGTTGTAATCTTAAACCCGATGGTGCTCTGATACTTTTGATGTGTTCCTCTGCATGCTTATTCTTCATTAGGTGTTAATACACGCATGCTGAATTACATCGATCACCATATTTCATCATGCATTTCAAATTCTTCATATTATATGTCAAATGCGTGTATGAATTACAAGATATAGGGGAGATCTCCATGATTCAACTCTTCAAATGTGCAATGCCTCAAAAGCAAATTCCTCACTATGCACATCTTCGTGGGGAGTTCTTCTATACCTTGCAATCAAATTCCTCAATATCAGTATTTACACTTCATATGTTTATCCCCGTTGAAAACTTAACCTATATTGTCATCAATCACCAAAAAGGGGGAGATTGTAAGTGCATCTAGTGCCCCTTAGTGATTTTGGTGTATTGAAAACTTATAGGTTAAGGGACTAATGTGTTTATGAGTGTACACAGGTCTATAAATCTATGAGGAGTTTGATATTTACAGAGAAAGTCGACCCTAAAAAATGAAGTTCTTATTTGAAGACTTTGGTATTCTGAAGACTTTCTGAAGACTTTGAAAGTGAAGAAATTGGTGTGACCTTGAATACTTGGTATTCATTTGAGGAACATGAAGCGTGAAGACTTTTGTTTTCTTAGTTTCGTTTTCTCTTTCTTGAGTCATAGGAAACACTGTACTGTTAAAGGGGGTCGAGGAAATACTAAGGAAAATTTTCCATGTGATGCTCAACTCAAAATCCTACACCTACCAATCCCTTCGAGTGAAGCCTTTGGTCGCTGAGACAGTTCAGTCAATTTCTTCATGACAGAGACGAAGTTCTTCTGGTCGCTGAGGAATTTGTTCTGACTGAGGAGTTAGGAATTCGCCAGTGCGTATTGCCTACACAGTGAGGAACATGATAGCCCTGAGGAATTTGAGAGTCAAATTTCCGACCGTTGTTGTCTTCTTGGCCACTGTCCCAAAAATATCTTATCTACCTAACGGTCATATCATTGAAGGGCATTTATGTCTTATCATGTCGGGCTGCTCCCTAGGCTATAAATAGTCGCCCCCTACAACCACTAGCTGGTTGGCTGCTCCAAGAAGAACTTGACACTTGTCATTTGAGAGCAACCCATCCTCCGAGGACTTTGAGCGAAAATCATCGGTGAGGAAAAACCCAAAACCAAACCCCTACAAACCCCAAGTGATTGAGCATCAGTGAAGAGATTGATCCTGCGTGGATCCGACGCTTGTTACGTTTGAAGACTGTGCTTCTTCCAGACGGTTAGGCGTCATGGTCTAGAGCATCCAAGAGGAATTGTGGATCGCCGAGTGACCAAGTCTGTGAAGGTTTGGAAGTCGTCTGAAGACTTACCACGAGTGATTGGACGAGGTCTGTGTGACCTTAGTTCAAGGAGAATACGGTGAGGACTTGGTGTCTGAGCTGCGTGCTCGGGCCGGGTGTCCGGGACTGTGTCCTCGAGTTTAAATACTCAGCCGCTCCAACCAGACGTACAACTGAGACAGCAGTTGGAACCGGTTGTCAGGACCTCGATTCCAAATCACATCGACCTAGCCGGTAACACCTCATATCACTTTGCGGCCTCACGCACGGTATTCCCACGGGTGTCGCCTTACCACAGCCCGGGACCGTTTGCGTCTTTTGGCTCACGTATATGACAGTGTCGCTAGCATCCATATGATAAAGAACCCGGGCCGGCATGGCTAGTCGTGAACCCAAAGCGGCGCTAACCTATGGGGACAGGCATACATGAATCACATCGAGCATGTCGGTCATCAACGTATAGATTCGGGCTGTAGCACTGGGCTGACAGGACTCCGGTGAACCGGGTTGTAGCAGGCTAGGCAGGACTCCGAATAACACCGCGACATTTCCCGAAGAACAGACATATAGGAGCAAGTGAAACACATGCCGGCAGATCAAGTGTCCAAGCAGTAGTGCTGGGCTAGCAGGACTCCGGTGAACCGGGCTGTAGCGGACTACTATCGCTCGGGGGCACGAGACTACATTTCCCCATATGAGAGGCTGCCAAGGATAAACAACTAGTTTGTCGGATCCCACACATACCAAGCATTTCAAACATACACACAATATGCTCAATATGTGTAGATACAACCCAGCATCACAACATAACTCTACGACTCAAATATATTCATTAGGCTCCGAGGAGCGAGATATTACAAACATGGGTCTCATGACCCAACACTCGAAACATACAAGTCAAAGCACAAGCGGAAGCTAAACATGTCTGAGTACAGACAACTATAAATGAGAAAGGCTGAGAAGCCTGACTATCTACCAGATCCTGCCGAGGGCACAAGATCGTAGCTGAGGTAACAAGCTAAACGTCGAAGTCCACATGGAACTACTAGCGAGACTGACGTCTCTCTGCAAAACATAAAATAAGCAAACGTGAGTACAAACGTACTTAGCAAGACTTACATCAGAACTAACTACATATGCATCATTATCAAAAGGGGGTGGTGGAGTTTGACTGCACCAAGCCAGCTTTGACTCGGTGGCTATCCTAAACTACATTTGCAAGTAACTCTTTTGAGGTGGCGCACACGAGTCCACATATTCACCATATCAATACACCACTATGGACCCGCCTCCGTCTCCCTACGAGAACGCCATCCATAGCACTCACGCTTATCTTGCGCATTTTAGAGTATCCACTTTCACTTGTCTATGAATTGATATAGGCAACCCAGAAGTCCTTCTCCGTGGACACGGCTATTCGAATAGATCATATTAACCTGCAGGGTGTACTTCTTCACACGCTCTCACCACTTACCGCCGTTTACACGACATGTACTCGGCAACCTTCAAGCCGGAAGCCCAACGTGGGTGTCGGCCACGACCTACCTAAACACACAAGTCCCTAGTCGGGTTTATCGCCTATTCGGGTTCCATCCGCAGGAGTCCGCCGAGGTTTCCCATACAGCCCCGAACGATGTGTGCGGGGTTCTCGAGACACCAAGCAGGCGAATCGGTACATCAGACCCACGGTGCCTACCGCAACACAACCCACCCCTACGGTCAGCGTTAAATGCGCCCCAACATACTACAAACACGAAACTACTTGCAACTCCCGGACTAGGAACAAGGGTGGTTAAGAAGCCGAGAGGGTCAATTAAGGATCCCAATGCGTGGTAATGGCATTTCATGGATCACAGACACAGAACTCAGTTCCTGAGGACGCCTTCAATGAGACAACCCACCATGTACTCCTACATGGCCTCTCACCGCTACCTTTACCAAATCGTATTCACGCACTTAGCTCACACAGTAGGACATGTTCACACACCTCCGATTCATTCCCGATGAATCAGACCTGACTCAACTCTAAGCGATGGCAGGCATGACAAACAAGCATGAATGAGTAGGCACAGGGGCTCAAACAACTCCTACTCATGCTAGTGGGTTTCATCTAATTCTTGTGGAAAGACAGGGTCATGCACGAGAGGATAAAGGGGTTCAGCTACCGCAGCAAGTAACACATGAGTCGTTGTTGTCCTAATGCAGTAAAATAGAGCAGGAGCGAGAGAGTGGGATTATATTGAAATGAACAAGGGGGTTTTGCTTGCCTGACACTTCTGAATATAATATAGTTCTTCATCGGTGTCATCGAATTCATCATCGGTACGTCGTCTACTGAGAGGGGACAAACACCGACAAACAAGGAAGAAACACAATCAATGCAATGCAGCAATATGATGCATGATCATGACCTGGCAATATGCTGTGATTTGGGCTAATGCAACAGCAAGTCATTTTGATTGAAGTGGAATTCAAAACTATATCAAATCCCAACTCGAAAACTATTATCAAAGTTGCCCTATTCATGTTTCATCCTAAACAGTGAAGTTAACTTGATCATACATGCATGAAAATGGTACAGATGGATAGATTGGATTTTTCTGATAATTTTTCATATATAAATTATTTAATTTGGAGTTACAGATTAAAAGTTATGAATATTTGAAGTTTGGGGTATTTTCTGAAATTTCCTGAATAATTTAAATCCAGAAAATAAATAATTGCGTCAGCATTACAGAGGCATGACGTCAGTGAGTCAACCGTGGTTGACCGGTCAAATCTGACGTGTGGGACCACACGTCAATGACACGGGTTAAACAGGGGGGTTAGTTTAGTTTAATTAAAGATTAGGGCACTGGGGCCCACATGTTAGCGTCAGGGGTTAGGTTAGTTGGTGATTAGCTTAAGCTAATCACATGACGAGCCGGACCCACGAGGCAGGGATCAGGCGACGGGGCTCATCGCCGCCGACCTCTGACGCGGGCGTGAGTCCGCGCCACAGGCCACGGGGGCGGCGTCTGAGAGCACCGGGGCGTAGCCCGGGCTCTCGCGCATCTGGTGGGGCAGGTGGGAGGAGCTGGGGGGCCCGGGGCTCGCCGGAGCGGAGCTCGCGGCGGCGGCCGGAGTTCGGCCGGGTGCGGGAACGCGGTTGCAGCGCTCGAGAGAGCGAGTTGGGGTGCGGGTTGGGTTCCTGGCGAGTTCTGGAGCACGTTCACGTGCCCAGGAGCGACGAACACGGCCTCTGGCCATGGCGGCGAGGAGCTCAGGCGGCGGCGCAAGTCGGTCACCGGCGGAACGGTGACCATGGAGAGAATAAGAGCACGGGAGCAAGGGGAAAGGAGGCAGGGGCTCACGGCGAGTCGGTTGGAGCAAACGGCAAGCTCGGGGGCGTCTTCGGTGCTGCGAATCGAGCGGCGGCGATCGCCGGGTCCGCGGAGGGGGAAAACGACGGGGCGGCGCCTCGGGGCTTCTCCGGTCGCGAGTGACGGCGGGGAGGGCGAGGATGGAGTGGCGGGCTTGTGGGCTAGTCGGGAAGCGAGGAGGGCGGTGGTCGCGGCGAACGGCGGCAGTGGCGACGGGGTTCTCGGTCGCGTGAGGGAGAGAGCCAGAGAAGAGAGAAGAAGGCACGGGAGAGTGAGGGCGGTCCAGGTCGCGTGGCGCCTGGGAGGCGTCAGAGCGTCGGGGGTGAAGCGAGCAGGGTGGAGGTGGCCTTGGCGCGGGCGGTGCTGTCTGGCACGCGCCCGTCCTCCTGGCAGAGGAGGAAGGCGACAGGAAGGAGGCGGTGGTGGGCTGGGCCGCTGGAGTTGGGCCGGTTGGGCTGCCAGGTGAGCGCCAGGTAGTCCTCTCTCTCTCTCTTTTATTTATTTTAGTTTTCTATTATTCTGTAATTTTGTGGAGTTATTAAAAATACTAGAACAGCTCCAAAAATCACCAAACTGCTCTGGTCCATTTTTGGAATATTTCCAACATGAAACATTTTAGTTTGGGAATATTTGGGCATTTGAAATATTTTATATAATTTTAAATGCCCAAACTCAAATACTTATGATTTAATTCAAGGACCTTAGGATGACCTAGAAAATTGTGCACCACTTTTGGCAGAGGCTCTGAACCAAAGAAAAAGTGATGAGCATTTTTGAAGGGCATTTCAGGTTCATTGAAAATAATTTTAGTAAATCCTAGTTGGATTCAGAAGGGGTTCTGGGGTTTCTGTCTTCCCCATTTCAAATTCAAATGAAATTTAAACATGATGCATGGATGCAAGGCAACTAGTTACAAGCAAGCTCTAGGGCTGTGACACCGGTCTACCATATCATTGTCTTCACCAACCTTACTGGTTCTATTTCCTCAACTCTTTCATTTCCTCATAACTGTGTTGAGTGTTTAAAGACTTTGACTGAAGACTTTCTCTATTTCCTCAGTTCAATTTCTTCAGTCTGTTTGTCTTCATCTTGTGTTATCATGTGTTTACGCTACGTACTCTGTGATTGTCTTCATTTCATCATGATGACCATGCATGTATTCTATTATGCTTACTCGAGTACTTATTCCGCTGCAAGTAGTTCTTCGCTAAGGAATTTCCTCACCGGCAAATTCCTCAGTGAAGAATTCATAAAAATCGCCTATTCACCCCCCCCCCTCTAGTCGATATAACGCACTTTTAGATTTCAATAAAGAGGGAGTGTGTGATGCTTGCCAACAAGGCAAGAGCCATCAACTTCCCTATCCAAATTCTACTAGTATTTGAAATGCTCCTTTAGAGATAGTTTTCTCTGATGTATGGGGGCCTGCCTGAGATTCAATTAATAAGAAAAACTATTATGTGAGTTTCATCGATGATTTCAGTAAATTCACATGGATATATATCCTCAAGCATAGATCAGAAATTTTCAAGGTGTTTCATGAGTTTCAAGCACTAGTTGAACGACTCTTTGATCGTAAGATTATCACCATGCAAACAGATTGGGGTGGCGAGTATGAGCGCCTCAACTCCTTCTTTCGTCAAATAGGGATTACACATCATGTGTCATGCCCGCATGCCCATCAACAGAATGGGTCAGCTGAGAGAAAAAACAAGCACATTAGATATCATACATGGATGCATGCATTGAAGTTAAACACAAGAAGTAAGAAGACAAATGAGCAAACAGATGAATGGCTTCAGGGAATATCTTCAAACACAGATAAGCATGCAAATGATTCATGGTATGATGATGTAAGTAAGGGAGAGTGAAGATGAAACTAGTGGCTCGGGGAAGACAGTGATTTGTTTGACCAATTCCAACTGTTGTGAGAATTGTATGTCTGGTTAGGGAGGGTGGGATTAAACTCAGAAGACCTTGTCTTCACCTTATTGCCCTTGAGCTAAGGTCACGTAAACATCGCCCAATCACTCCAGTAAGTCTTCAAGGTATTCCAAACCTTCACAGACTTTGTTCACTAGCAATCCACAATGACTCTTGGATGCTTAGAATGCGACGCCTAACCAACTGGAAGATCACAGTCTTCAAGTGTAATAAGTCTTCAGTCCACTCAGAACAGAATGGCTTCAGTGATGCTCAAAACTCTTTGGGCTCTTGGTGTTTTGGATTTGTCCTCTCAAGGATTCTCTCTCAAAGATTTCGAAGGTGGGTTGCTCTCAAACGACAAAAACCGTACTCTTAAGTCGGAGCAGCCACCAACTTATGGTGGAAGGGGGTGTCTACTCATAGCCAGGGGCAACCCGACATGATATGTCCAAAATGACCCTGGGTCATTGGGGAACTAACATGTGTCCAACGCTCGGATCCCAACCAACACGGCAACTTTACTTGGGCTCGAAGTAAAGCCGACTCTACCGACTCTGGAAGAGGTTTTCTCTCATTTGTCTTCGCTTGAAGACATAGGATTTTAGGTTGAGCATCACGTCAGTTTTCTGACTTTGTTTACCTCAACCCTACTTGACAGTTCGGTGGTTCCTATGACCCAAGAAATAAGAAAATGAAACTACCAAAAGACTATGTCTTCATGCTTCATTGTCTTCAATGAATGTCTTCATGAACAATTATCTTCAACATGAATGTCTTCGTGATCCATCATTGTCTTCATACATTTTTAAGGGTCATCTTTGATGGGTAAACCGAATCAATAGGGACTTATACATGTGTTCTCCTGTGAATCTCACAAACACATTAGTCCCACAACCAAGTTGGTCTTCAATACTCCAAAACCAACAAGGGGTGGCAGTAGATGCACTTACAAATACCAATCGTGCGGGCTGAGGAAATTGGGCAGGAGGCGTAGATGAGGGCATGGAACCACCGAAGTCGGGACGGCATTCCATCCTAGATATCCATGATGTACAAGTGGTCGCCCATTCCCACAAACATGCGGGGCGAGTCGAGAGTCGACTGCATTGGGTTCACGGCACGGACGGCCCGCGCGGAGCCGTCGTAGAGGAGGGTACGTCCCTCGTGGTCCACCACGACGATGATGTTTTTCTTGAAGACCATGAAATCGATCGACCCATTCTGGTGCCGCTGTAGGGCAAATCGAAGGACATGGCAGCTGGAGGTAGCCTCCCCGGAGCCATTGCCACCGTAGGATCTGCTGGTTTTGGTGATCTGGTAGTGTAGAACAAGGTCATGGGGACGATGCGGTGTAGCTTAAAGGCGGATCGGGGCACTTAACTTATCCGCCAGCAGATTCATGAACTGGTGGTTCATGATTCCTCTCCCAATCTCTTCTCTTTGGCACATAAATCTTAGTTTGCTCTTTATCTTGATGTGTTGAACTAATAGTTGATCTCCGCTAGTTCTCCTAGTAATATAAGTAAAGATCCCCTGATCATCCCAGACTATAGAACCACCTGCTAGACAACAAGGTCCAGGGTATTGGGTTTGTTGCCATGGTAGACGTCCACAAGGTGCCCTGGCTCGAAACCTATCTGGGCAAGCACTGCTACTAGGGTTGTTTCTGGTGGTGGTGGTGGTGGTGACAGCGTGCATGATCCCCGACAACGGCGACGACGATGTAAATTTTGTGGTAGCTAGGGCTTGATAAACTTTGATGATCACCTGCATATTTTTATGAGATGGTATATACTAACGTCTCATGCCGATGGCAAACTAGCGGTGGTAGGATAACACCTTCTTTTGGATGTGGTGGTAGGATGGCACCATAGCAGCGGTAGGATGAACTTGCTATGCCATATGATCATGCATACTTTCTTATGTTACATTTATAGTGTGCTCTATTGATTGCAGCTTGAATTATTGCTCTTAAGCCATGCTAGGAGAAGTGGTATGTGGTGTTTCGATGGAGGGTTCCAGGGGTTTATAGTTCATGGGAAGCATGCGATGAACAAGTGGTGGGTTACAAGAACAGCTGCCACAGAAGGTTTAAGAGTAGGCAGACGGCAGAGGATGCTTACTCCAAGTTCGTACTCAAGCAGGCATGCAATGTTAAAGTTGCCAAGTCAGATCGACAGTTTGGGCTAAAGAACTTCAGCATTATCGTCCAATTCGTCGTGATTGCAATGTTGTTTTATTGGTGTGATTGGTGTGACGTGTGTAAGGTTTAGCTCGTAAGATCACCATGTAGGGTATAAGCTAAGCAGACATCGTTGCCTATATGCAACCAAATGGCGTGTAGTAGTATGAGCCAAGCCAATGTGAACAACCAGGGTGCTCCATCGGTCCAGAAATAGTTCGCTGACCTAAAATTTCTGAATCCCTCCCTCGTCGCGCCCACAAGGCAACGGGGAGGGCCATCTCAGATCCCGCCGCCGGTCTCCCTCCTCCCTCCTCCTCCCTTGTCGCCGCCACGGAGGTGCGGCCGGGAAAAGCCCGTCCGAACCGGCGGGAGGGGGGCATCCTAACGCGTGTGGGGGCTGCATGAGCAGGTCTCTCCATGGTCGGGACATGGCGGTGCTCGAGTCCGACGACTTTGGCAGCGGCCCGGTGGAGCGCGTCGGGTTGCACGGGCTACGGAGCGTGCGTTGGCGCGATGACCATCTCTGGTTGATTGGCGGCGGGGCAGCAGGCGGGACCTTCATACTGAGCAGGCATTCAAAGAAGATTTCCTTCTCTTCTTTGGTAAGAGTGTAGCTGGCAGGACCTTCATACTGCTTTGGAGGCATGTCGTCTTTTTCGTCCAAATGTTGCAGGTCCTCCCGTGCCTCCGGTGTATCTTTTGTCTTCCCATACACGCCCAAGAAGCCTACCAGGTTCACGCAAAGGTTCTTCGTCACGTGCATCACGTCGATTGGAGAGCGGACCTCTAGGTATTTCCAGTAGGGTAGGTAGATTTCTTCTTCCACATGGGTGCGCGTCCCTCAACGTCATTCAGAACAGATTGTCTGCTAGGACCCTTTCCAAAGATTACCATTGACCATAGCAAGTACGTGATCACCGGTACGCATGGTGGGCTTCTTTCGGTGATCTGCCTCGCCTTTGAAATGCTTGCCTTTCTTTCGACATTGATGGTTGGTCGGAAGAAATCGACGATGGTCCAGTTACACATTCTTCCTATATTTGTCCAGGTATATACTTTCGGTGTTAGTTAAACAGTGTGTGCATGCGTGGTATCTCTTGTTTTTCTATCCTGAAAGGTTACTGAGAGCGGGCCAATCATTGATGGTTACAAATAGCAACGCATGCAGGTTAAATCCCTCCTGTTTGTGCCCATCCCACACACGTACACCATTTCCATTCCACAGCTGTAAAAGTTCTTCAACTAATGTCCTTAGGTACTATCAAGGTCATTGCCGGGTTGCTTAGGGCCTTAGATGAGAACTGGCATCATAATGAACTTCCGCTTCATGCACATCCAAGGAGGAAGGTTATACATACATAGAGTCGCGGGCCAGGTGTCGTGGTTTGGTCACGGCAGATGTCCTCGTGAAAGGACTTAGTCGTGTCGCCAGCGCTACGGGTTAACTTGAAGGGGTTAAAGCGGACGCAAAGACACAAGGGTTTATACTAGTTCAGCCCCTTCGATGAAGGTAAAAGCCTACGTCTAGTTGTGATGGGATTGATGTGGTTTCGATGACTGGAGCAAATAAGCTTCGCCTAGGCCTCGATTTGTTGTTGTCTGTCATGAATCGCCGCCGGGTCGTCCCTTTATATACACAAGTTGACGCCCGGCCGGTCTACAGTGTCCCGAGCCGACCTATACAAAGTGTCCGGCTCGGTCTCTCTCCTTTCTAACTTATATTACAAGTTTACATAATCATGGCGGTTTACCACTACGGGCCCTAATCCGCCTTTGGGCCGTGGGCTTCCAAGCTTTACTAGTTGAACGCCATCTTCAAGACCTTCATGGGCTTCGGCACAGTCTAAGGTGAACCGGGCCCTCTTGGCCGGTTTATACTTAGTAGCTATATCCTCAACATTAGGCCCCGGATTGATTTGAATTTATTCATGTCAATCTTCAACACTAAAAAATATCCTGTAAACATCCTCTTGTATTTTCGTAAACCGCCATAGTGACTTCTCCTGTGAATTTTTGTAAACCGCCGTATTGACTTCTCCTGTGAATTTTTGTAAACCGCCATATTGACTTCTCCTGTGAATTTCGGTAAACCGCTGTGACGTCATCTTCAGAGCACCGCAACAGTCCGTCATGACATCATCTCTGCATAAAAGGATTAAAAAGAGTCCCTTCATTAATGATTATCTCGAAAATCGAGGCGACAGGCGCGCCCACTCGGCCGCTTCGGACGCCTTGATTGTCACGCCTGCCATTTACTATTTCCCTTATAAATAAAGCTCGAGGGCTCCTTTTTCTCTCTCTTCTGCATCTTCTTCTTCCTCGCGACGCCCTCAGCTCTGAAGCTCCGCCGCCGTCCGCGACCTTCGAGAACTGCACCAACCAAGGCCGCTGCATCAACCTGAATTAGATCAGAGGCTCATCGCCCCCCTCCGCCGTAATCTGCAGCGGTAAGCTTCTTCTGTTCTTCGTCCTTAGATCTGCATTAGGTTTTACAAACTCATCCGCATAGCTCTCCATTTTCCTCTTCATCCTACCTTACGCCATGGTAGTTTTGATCCAAAAACGATATAGATCTCCTGCGGTAGTCTTTCCGCATCTCTTTTTAATACTTGCAGCCCTTCCTTTTCTTCTGGTAGAGTATGCATCCTTCTCTTTTTTACTTGAACGCCTTTTAAAGAACGTAGTAAAAACTTCTTTATAGATGTGCGGTATATCCAAATAGATTTGAACATTGTGTGAAACCTGTTTCTGTCACCACTTAGCAGAAATTTTGAATCTGGGCCTTTCTGCCTATGGGCGGTTTAATCCTTGATGGCCAATCCGCCATATTGTTGGGGAACGTAGTAATTTCAAAAAATTTCCTACGATCACGCAAGATCATGGTGATGCATAGCAACGAGATGAGAGTGTTGTCTACATACCCTCGTAGACCAGCAACGGAAGCGTTGACGCAACGTAGAGGAAGTAGTCGATTTCTTCACGATCCAACCGATCCAAGTACCGAACGCACGGCACCTCCGAAGTTCTGCACACGTTCAGCTCGATGGCGTCCCTCGAACTCCGATCCAGCCGAGTGTTGAGGAGAGTTTCACAAGACGACGGCGCAGGACGATGATGATGTTCCACCGGGCGCAGGGCTTCGCCTTAAGCTCCGCCACGGTATTCTCGAGGTGTAATATGGTGGAAGGGGCACCGCACACGCTAAGGAAAGATCTCAAGGATCAACTTGTGTGTCATGGGGTGCCCTCTGCCCCTGTATATAAAGGAGGGAAGGAGGAGGGGCTGGCCGCCAAGGAGGTGCGCCAGGTGTCCTACTCCTACTAGGAGTAGGATTCCCCAATCCTAGTCCAACTAGGTTTCCCCAAGTGGGAAGGGAGAGAGAGGCGCCTTCTCTCCTAGTCCTAATAGGACTAGGGAAGGGGGAAGGTGCTGACCAGCACTTGGGCCCCTTCTCTCCTTTCCACTAAGGCCCATGTTGGCCCATTAGTATTCCGGGGTTCGGTAACCTCCGTGCATTTGGTAAAATTCCCAATTTCACCCGAACACTTCCGATGTCCAAACATAGACTTCCAATATATGAATCTTTATGTCTCGACCATTTCGAGACTCCTCGTCACGTCCGTGATCTCATCCGGGACTCGAACAACCTTCGGTACAGAAACATCATAAAAACTCATAGTAACTGCCATCGAAGCGTTAAGCGTGCGGACCCTACGGGTTCGAGAACTATGTAGACATGACCGAGACACCTCTCCGGTCAATAACCAATAAGCGGGACCTGGATGCCCATATTGGCTCCTACATATTCTACAAAGATCTTTATCGGTCAGACCAAGCATAACAACATACGTTGTTCCCTTTGTCATCGGTATGTTACTTGCCCGAGATTCGATCGTCGGTATCCAATACCTAGTTCAATCTCGCTACCGCAAGTCTCTTTACTCGTTCCGTAATACATCATCTCACAACTAACTCATTAGTTGCAATGCTTGCAAGGCTTATGTGATGTGCATTACCGAGAGGGCCCAGAGATACCTCTCCGACAATCGGAGTGACAAATCCTAATCTCGAAATATGCCAACCCAACATGTACCTTCGGAGACACCTGTAATGTACCTTTATAATCACCCAGTTACGTTGTGACGTTTGGTAGCACCCAAAGTGTTCCTCAGGCAAACGGGAGTTGCATAATCTCATAGTTATAGGAACATGTATAAGTCATGAAGAAAAGCACTAGCAACAAACTATACGATCAGGTGCTATGCTAATGGAATGGGTCATGTCAATCAGATCATTCAACCAATGATGTGATCCCTATAATCAAATAACAACTCCTTGTTCATGGTTTAGGAAACACAACCATCTTTGATTAACGAGCTAGTCAAGTAGAGGCATACTAGTGACACTCTGTAGGTTTATGTATTCACACATGTATTATGTTTCCTGTTAATACAATTCTAGCATGAATAATAAACATTTATCATGATATAAGGAAATAAATAATAACTTTATTATTGCCTCTAGGGCATATTTCCTTCAGTCTCCCACTTGCACTAGAGTCAATAATCTAGATTACACAGTAATGATTCTAACACCCATGGAGTCTTGGTGCTGATCATGTTTTGCTCGTGGAAGAGGCTTAGTCAACGGGTCTGCAACATTCAGATCCGTATGTATCTTGCATATCTCTATGTCTCCCACCTGGACCAAATCCCGGAAGGAGTTGAAGCGTCTTTTGATGTGCCTGGTTCTCTTGTGAAATCTGGATTCCTTTGCTAAGGCAATTGCACCAGTATTGTCGCAAAAGATTTTCATTGGACCCGATACGCTAGGTACAACACCTAGATCGGTTATGAACTCCTTCATCCAGACTCCTTCATTAGCTGCTTCCGAAGCAGCTATGTACTCAGCTTCACATGTAGATCCCGCCACGACGCTTTGTTTGGAACTGCACCAAATGACAGCTCCTCCGTTTAATGTAAATACGTATCCGGGTTTGCGATTTAGAATCGTCCGGATCAGTGTCAAAGCTTAACGTCGACGTAACTGCCATTCTGACGAGTTTCTTTGTCACCGCCATAAATGAGAAACATATCCTTAGTCCTTCTCAAGTACTTAAGGATGTTCTTGACCGCTGTCGATGATCCACTCTGGATTACTTTGGTACCGCCGCCAAACTTACAAAGAAGGCACACATCAGGTCTGGTACACGACATTGCATACATGATAGAGCCTATGGCTGAAGCATAGGGAACATCTTTCATTTTCTCTCTATCTTCTGCAGTGGTCGGGCATTGAGTCTTACTCAACTTCACACCTTGTAACACAGGCAAGAAACCTTTCTTTGCACGATCCATTTTGAACTTTTTCAAAACTTTATCAAGGTATGTGCTTTGTGAAAGTCCTATTAAGCGTCTTGATCTATCTCTATAGATCTTAATGCCCAATATGTAAGCAGCTTCACCGAGGTCTTTCATCGAAAAACTCTTATTCAAGTATCCCTTTATGCTATCCAGAAATTCTATATCATTTCCGATCAGTAATATGTCATCCACATATAATATCGTAAATGCTACTGAGCTCCCACTCACTTTCTTGTAAATACAGGCTTCTCCAAAAGTGCTGTATAAAACCAAATGCTTTGATCACACTATCAAAACGTTTATTCCAACTCCGAGAGGCTTGCACCAGTCCATAAATGGATCGCTTGGAGCTTGCACACTTTGTTAGCTCCCTTTGGATCGACAAAACCTTACGGTTGCATCATATACAACTCTTCTTCCGTAAATCCATTCAGGAATGCAGTTTTAACATCCATTTGCCAAATTTCATAATCATAAAATGCGGCAATTGCTAACATGATTCGGACGGACTTAAGCATCGCTTCTGGTGAGAAGGTCTCATCGTAGTCAATCCCTTGAACTTGTCGAAAACCTTTTGCAACAAGTCGAGCTTTATAGACGATAACATTACCATCAGCGTCGGTCTTCTTCTTGAAGATCCATTTATTCTCAATTGCTTGCCGATCATCGGGCAAGTCAACCAAAGTCCACACTTTGTTCTCATACATGGATCCCATCTCAGATTTCATGGCCTCAAGCCATTTTGTGGAATCTGGGCTCACCATCGCTTCTTCATAGTGCGTAGGTTCATCATGTTCCAAAGTAACATGACTTCCAGAATAGGATTACCGTACCATTAAGTGCGGATCTTGCTCTGGTTGATCTCTGAAGTTCTGTAGAAACTTGATCTGAAGTTTCATGATCATCATCATTAGCTTCCTCCCCATTTGGTGTAGGTGTCACGAACTGATTTACGTGATGTACTACTTCTCAATAAGGGAGTAGATACGATTATCTCATCAAGTTCTACTTTCCTCCCACTCACTTCTTTCGAGAGAAACTCTTTCTCCAAAAAGTTTCCGAATTTAGCAACAAAAATCTTGCCTTCGGATCTGTGATAGAAGGTGTACCCAACAGTCTCCTTTGGGTATCCTATGAAGACACATTTCTCCGATTTGGGTTCGAGCTTATCAGGTTGAAGCTTTTTCACATAAGCATCGCAGCCCCAAACTTTCAGAAACGACAACTTTGGTTTCTTGCCAAACCACAGTTCATAAGGCGTCGTCTCAACGGATTTAGATGGTGCCCTATTTAAAGTGAATGTAGCCGTCTCTAAAGCATAACCCCAAAATGATAGCGGTAAATCAGTAAGAGACATCATAGATCGCACCATATCTAATAAAGTACGATTACGACGTTCGGACACACCATTACGTTGTGGTGTTCCGGGTGGCGTAAGTTCAAACTATTCCGCATTGTTTCAAAATGTAGGCCAAACTCGTAACTCAAATATTCTCCTCCACGATCGGATCGTAGAAACTTTATTTTCTTGTTACGATGATTTTCCACTTCACTCTGAAATTCCTTGAACTTTTCAAATGTTTCAGACTTGTGTTTCATTAAGTAGATATACCCATATCTGCTCAAATCATCTGTGAAGGTGAGAAAATAACGATATCCGCCCCGAGCCTCAACATTCATTGGACCACATACATCCGTATGCATGATTTCCAATAAATCTGTTGCTCTCTCCATAGTTAGGAGAACGGTGTTTTAGTCATCTTGCCCATAAGGCACGGTTCGCAAGTGCCAAGTGATTCATAATCAAGTGACTCCAAAAGTCCATCAAGATGGAGTTTCTTCATGCGCTTTACACCGATATGACCTAAACGGCAGTGCCACAAATAAGTTGCACTATCATTATCAACTCTACATCTTTTGGCTTCAACATTATGAATATGTGTATCACTACTATCGAGATTAAGTAAAAACAAACCATTCTTCAATGGTGCATGACCATAAAAGATATTATTCATATAAATAGAACAACCATTATTCTACGATTTAAATGAATAACCGTCTCGCTTCAAACAAGATCCAGATATAATGTTCATGCTCAACGCTGGTACTAAATAACAATTATTTAGGTCTAATACTAATCCCGAAGGTAGATGTAGAGGTAGCGTGCCATTGCGATCACATCGACTTTGGAACCATTTCCCACGCGCATCGTCACCTCGTCCTTAGCCAATCTTAAGCTAATCCGTAGCCCTGTTTCGAGTTGCAAATATTAGCAATGTAACCGATATCAAATACCAGTGCTCTGCAGTATTAGTAAGGTACACATCAATAACATGTATATCACATATACCTTTGTTAACCTTGCCATCCTTCTTATCCGCCAAATACTTGGGGCAGTTCCGCTTCGATGACCAGCCTGCTTGCAATAGAAGCACTTCAGTTTCGAGCTTAGGACCAGACTTGGGTTTCTTCTCTTGATCAGCAACTTGCTTGCCGTTCTTTTTGAAGTTTCCCTTTTTCTTTCCTTTGCCCTTTTTCTTGAAACTAGTGGTTTTGTTAACCATCAACACTTGATGCTCCTTTTTGATTTCTACCTCCGCGGCTTTTAGCATCGCGAAGAGCTCGGGCATTGTTTTGGTCATCCCTTGCATATTATAGTTCATCACGAAGCTCTTGTAGCTTGGTGGCGATGATTGGAGAATTACATCAATGACGCAATCATCCGGAAGATTAACTCCCAGTTGAATCAAGTGATTGTTATATCCGGACATTACGAGTATATGCTCCTTGACAGAACCGTTCTCCTCCATCTTACTGACTATAGAACTTATTGGAGACTTCATATCTCTCAATCCGGGCATTCGCTTGGAATATTAACTTCAACTCTGGAACATCTCATATGCTCCATGGTGTTCAAAAGCACGTTGAAGTCCCGGTTCTAAGCCGTAAAGCATGGCACACTGAACTATAGAGTAGTCATCGACTTTGCTTTGCGGGGCGTTCACAACTTGGCGCAGCCCTTACACAGGCCTGGCACCTAACGGTGCTTCGGGGACGTAATTCTTCTGCAGCAATAAGGATAATCCTCAAATTCTGGACCCAGTCCGTGTAATTGCTGCCATCATCTTTCAACTTTGCTTTCTCAAGGAACGCATTAAAATTCAACGGAACAACAAAGACGAGCCATCTATCTACACATCATAGACAAGCAAGATACTATCGGTACTAAGTTCATGATAAATTTAAGTTCAATTAATCATATTACTTAAGAACTCCCACTTAGAAAAATATCCCTCTAATTCTCTAAGTGATTGCGTGATCCATATCAACTACACCATGACCGATCATCACGTGTGATGGAGTAGTTTCAATGGTGAACATCAATATGTTGATCATATCTACTATATGATTCACGCTCGACCTTCGGTCTCCGTGTTCCGAGGTCATATCTTATATGCATAGCTCGTCAAGTATAACCTGAGTATTCTGCGTGTGCAACTGTTTTGCACCGTTGTATTTGAACGTAGAGCCTATCACACCCGATCATCACGTGGTGTCTCAAAGACGAAGAACTTTCGCATAGCGGTGCATACTCGGGAGAACACTTCTTGATAATTTTAGTAAGGGATCATCTTATAATGCTACCGTCAATCAAAGCAAGATAAGATGCATAAAGGATTAACATCACATGCAATCAATATAAGTGATATGATATGGCCATCATCATCTTGTGCTTGTGATCTCCATCTCAAGCACCGTCATGATCACCATCGTCACCGGTAGCGACACCTTGATCTCCATCGTAGCATCGTTGTCGTCTCGCCAAACTTATGCTTCTACGACTATCGCTACCGCTTAGTGATAAAGTAAAGCATTACGAAGCGATTGCATTGCATACAATAAAGCGACAACCATATGGCTCCTGCCGGTTGCCGATAACTCGGTTACAAAACATGATCATCTCATACAATAAAATATAGCATCACGTCTTGACCATATCACATCACAACATGCCCTGCAAAAACAAGTTAGACGTCCTCTACTTTGTTGTTGCAAGTTTTACGTGGCTGCTACGGGCTGAGCAAGAACCGTTCTTACCTCGCATCAAAACCACAACGATACTTCGTCAAATAGACTCCGTTTAACCTTCTCAAGGACCGGGCGTAGCCTTTCAGTTCAACTAAAGTTGGATAGACAGTCTTCCACAAGCCATCTATGTGCGAAGCACGTCGAGGAACCGGTCTCGCGTAAGAAATGCAGCGTAAGGTTGGTCTGGATCGTCGTCCAACAATACCGCTGAACCAAAGTATGACATGTTGGTAGGCAGTATGACTTGTATCGTCCACAACTCACTTGTGTTCTACTCGTGCATATCATCAAACCATAAAAACCTAGGCTCTGATACCACTGTTGGGGAACGTAGTAATTTCAAAAATTTTCCTACGATCACGCAAGATCATGGTGATGCATAGCAACGAGATGAGAGTGTTGTCTGCATACCCTCGTAGACCAGCAACGGAAGCGTTGACGCTTAGCGTAGAGGAAGTAGTCGTGCTTCTTCACGATCCAACCGATCCAAGTACCGAGCGTCACGGCACCTCCGAGTTCTGCACACGTTCAGCTCGATGGCGTCCCTCGAACTCCGATCCAGCCGAGTGTTGAGGGAGAGTTTCAAAGACGACGACGGCGTGGTGACGATGATGATGTTCCACCGGCGCAGGGCTTCGCCTAAGCTCCGCCACGGTATTCTCGAGGTGTAATATGGTGGAAGGGGCACCGCATTTGCGGCTAAGGAAAGATCTCAAGGATCAACTTGTGTGTCATGGGGTGCCCTCTGCCTGTATATAAAGGAGGGAAGGAGGAGGGGCTGGCCGGCCAAGGGAGGTGCGCCAGGTGTCCTACTCCTACTAGGAGTAGGATTCCCCAATCCTAGTCCAACTAGGTTTCCCAAGTGGGAAGGGAGAGAGAGGCGCCCCTTCTCCTAGTCCTAATAGGACTAGGGAAGGGGAAAAGGTGACCAGCACTTGGGCCCCTTCTCTCCTTTCCACTAAGGCCCATGTTGGCCCATTAGTATTAGGGGGTTAGGTAACCTCCGGTACTTGGTAAAATTCCCAATTTCACCGGAACACTTCCGATGTCCAAACATAGACTTCCAATATATGAATCTTTATGTCTCGACCATTTCGAGACTCCTCGTCACGTCCGTGATCTCATCCGGGACTCGAACAACCTTCGGTACAGAAACATCATAAAAACTCATAGTAAGCGCCATCGAAGCGTTAAGCGTCACGGACCCTACGGGTTCGAGAACTATGTAGACATGACCGAGACACGTCTCCGGTCAATAACCAATAGCGGGACCTGGATGCCCATATTGGCTCCTACATATTCTACGAAGATCTTTATCGGTCAGACCGCATAACAACCTACGTTGTTCCCTTTGTCATCGGTATGTTACTTGCCCGAGATTCGATCGTCGGTATCCAATACCTAGTTCAATCTCGTTACCGGCAAGTCTCTTTACTCGTTCCGTAATACATCATCTCACAACTAACTCATTAGTTGCAATGCTTGCAAGGCTTATGTGATGTGCATTACCGAGAGGGCCCAGAGATACCTCTCCAGGCAATCGGAGTGACAAATCCTAATCTCGAAATATGCCAACCCAACATGTACCTTCGGAGACACCTGTAATGTACCTTTATAATCACCCGATTACGTTGTGACGTTTGGTAGCACCAAAAGTGTTCCTCGAGCAAACGGGAGTTGCATAATCTCATAGTTATAGGAACATGTATAAGTCATGAAGAAAAGCACTAGCAACAAACTATACGATCAGGTGCTATGCTAATGGAATGGGTCATGTCAATCAGATCATTCAACCAATGATGTGATCCCGTTAATCAAATAACAACTCCTTGTTCATGGTTTAGGAAACACAACCATCTTTGATTAACGAGCTAGTCAAGTAGAGGCATACTAGTGACACTCTGTAGGTTTATGTATTCACACATGTATTATGTTTCCTGTTAATACAATTCTAGCATGAATAATAAACATTTATCATGATATAAGGAAATAAATAATAACTTTATTATTGCCTCTAGGGCATATTTCCTTCACATATGTCATTAGCCCTCTCTTAAACTGCCAACTTGGCCTTGCATTGTATTTTCACCGGTTTAACACTGAATTTTTCACTTACAAACCGTGGACAGTAAACCGGCACCTGTTTGATTTTCTTTCAGCTCCCCCCTTCCGGAATAGAGAAACAATTTACTGCTTGCAATTGGGTTCCGTCTCGGATCATGAAAACACAACTCAATGGCTACGTCACCACTGGCGTTTTAGCCTCAAAAAATGTTCTCCACTGGCGAGTTCCGGGATCAGAATGTCCACATGAACCTCAAGAAGGAGAAGTGATTGTTTTTATGCAACACCTAGACCGGGGATTCAGCCCGCCCGGATCAAAAAATTTCCGGGATGTCCTTGCAAGCTTCCAACTCCATCCATAAGATATTGCTCCGAACTCCGTGTCCAATATATGCAACTTTCAAGTATTCTGCGAAGTCTATCTTCAAGAAGAACCAACCATGGAGTTATTTCGAGATTTCTTTCATTTGAACCGCCGTACAGAATTCTCGGACGGTCCTAACACAGAACTTGGTGGCGTTTCAATCCAGAAAAGGAAGGAAGTGGACTTCCCTCATGCCAAACAGCATAGCCATCCTAAAGATTGGAATCAAACCTGGTTCTATTGCCGGAACACTGCTCCTAACGGAGAAAATCCCTTGCCAGGTTATCGCCCTCACCGGCTTAGCAACAGCCACCCATTGCCTTCGTGCTTGACCGCCGCAGGACGGAAGAACTTTGCACCTCAAATTACCAAGCTCCGGGCTCACGATGGCCAGCGGTTTAACTGGTATTGACCTTGTCCGCTCTTTGGGTTTCTTGGGGCATCTTGCCATTAAGCCACCGCCCCGGATTGATGCACGAATATACTGGTGACGTCAAAGATCCTTAACAACATCACGAACTATCAATAACTGAGCTTGAAGTTACCAAAACAGTGAAGAAAATGCTCGATGAACCGATCTCCGCATGCAGCCAAACCGGGTTGGCTCCATTCTGCTTCTCCAACAAACCGCCCGCAGTAAGGTTCCTCTCATTACTCTACTGACTTTGATTCCATATTGATTGTATTAATCCCTCTGTATTAATTTCCAGGCCAACAACTCCTTTTGGAAACGAACTAAACAGGCCCGGGTTCCTCGTGCAAAGACCAAGACCACCAAGAAAACTGGCAAGAAGAAAACCGCCGAGTCTTACGAACCGCGGAAGATGAAGAATCGAGATGCTGAGGTAGATCTTGTCTCACTTTGTTCTTTTTTCATTCATTTTATTGACAGTTACAATTCACAGGATGAATCTGAGGCCAGCCATGCAGAACCTGTTGAGGTAATCCTTCTTTCTTGATTACGATCTTATGCGAGTTAAAAGAATTACGCCTGATCCGGAAAGTGAAACAATCTCACCCTTATGCTCATTTGAATCCAAAACTTTCTTTGAAGACACAGTAAACTAAAGAACACCGTACGACCCGGCATAGCGGACAAATTACTGAAGGAAATATGCCCTAGAGGCAATAATAAAGTTATTATTTATTTCCTTATATCATGATAAAGGTTTATTATTCATGCTAGAATTGTATTAACCGGAAACATAATACATGTGTGAATATATAGACAAACAGTATGTCACTAGTATGCCTCTACTTGACTAGCTTGTTAATCAAAGATGGTTATGTTTCCTAACCATGAACAAGGAGTTGTTATTTGATTAACAAGGTCACATCATTAGTTGAATGATCTGATTGACATGACCCATTCCGTTAGCTTAACACTTGATCGTTTAGTATGTTAATGCTTTCTTCATGACCCATACATGTTCCTATAACTATGAGATTATGCAACTCCGTTTACGGAGGAACACTTTGGTACTACCAAGCGTCACAACGAATCGGGTGATTATAAAGGAGTACTACAGGTGTCTCCAAAGGTACTTGTTGGGTTGGCGTATTTCGAGATTATTAGGTTTTGTCACTCGATTGCTCTGGAGAGGTATCTCTAGGCCTTCTCGGTAATACACATCACTTAAGCCTTGCAAGCATTACAACTAATGAGTTAGTTGTGAGATGATGTATTACTGAACGAGTAAAGAGACTTACCGTAACGAGATTGAACTAGGTATTGGATACCGACGATCGAATCTCGGGTAAGTAACATACCGATGACAAAGGGAACAACGTATGTCGTTATGCGGTTTGACCGATAAAGATCTTCGTAGAATATGTAGGAACCAATATGGGCATCCAGGTTCCGCTATTGGTTATTGACCGAGAATGGTTCTAGGTCATCTCTACATAGTTCTCGAACCCGTAGGGTCCGCACGCTTAACGTTTCGATGACAGTTCATTATGAGTTTATAAGTATTGATGCACCAAAGGTTGTTCGGAGTCCCGAATATGATCACGGACATGACGAGGAGTCTCGAAATGGTCGAGACATAAAGATTGATATATTGGAAACCTACATTTGGACATCGGAAGTGTTCCGGGTGAAATCGGGATTTTACCGGAGTACCGGGAGGTTACCGGAACCCCCCGGGAGGTCCATGGGCCTAATGGGCCATAGGAGAGAAGAGGAAGGGCCAGCCAAGGTGGGCTGCGCGCCCCCTCCCCCCTCTAGTCCGAATAGGACAAGGAAAGGGGGGGCGGCGCCCCTTCCCTCTTCCCTCCTCCAATCCTAGTCCAACTAGGAGAGGGGAGTCCTACTCAGTGGGAGTAGGACTCCTCCTTGCGCGCCTCCCCTAGGGCAGCCACCTCCCCTTGCCTCCTTTATATCTGAGGGCAGGGGCACCCCAAGACACACAAGTTGATCTACTGATCTTTCCTTAGCCGTGTGCGGTGCCCCTTCCACCATATTCCACTTCGGTCATATCGTCATGAGCTTAGGCGAAGCCCTGCCGGAGAAGTCATATCGTCATGAGCTTAGGCGAAGCCCTGCGCCGGTGGAGCATCATCATCGCTACCACGCCTCGTCTTGTGGAACTCATCCCCGACGCTTTCTGGATCGGAGCCAGGGATCGTCATCGAGCTGAACGTGTGCGTAACTCGGAGGTGCCGACGCTCGGTGCTTGGATCGGTCGGATCGTGAAGACGCACGACTACATCAACCGCGTTGTTATAACGCTTCCGCTTTCGGTCTCACGAGTGCGTGGGCGGACACTCTCCCCTCTCGTTGCTATGCCATCACCATGGTCTTGCGTGATCGTAGGGAAATTTTTGAAATTACTACGTTCCCCAACAAAGGGCATCCGAGCCTGGTTTTATGCGTTGATGTCATATGCACGAGTAGAACACAAGTGAGTTGTGGACGATACAAGTCATACTGCCTACCAGCATGTCATACTTTGGTTCAGCGGTATTGTGAGATGAAGCGGCCCGGACCGACATTACGCCAGACGCTTACGCGAGACTGGTTTCACCGCTCCGAGCACTCGTTGCTTAAAGGTGACCGGCGGTGTCTGTCTCTCTCACTTTAGTTGAACTGGTGTGGCTACGCCGGTCCTTGAGAAGGTTAAACGGAGTCTATTTGACAAACTATCGTTGTGGTTTTGATGCGAGGTAAGAACGGTTCTTGCTCAGCCCGTAGCAGCCACGTAAAACTTGCAACAACAAAGTAGAGGACGTCTAACTTGTTTTTGCAGGGCATGTTGTGATGTGATGTGGTCAAAACTTGATGCTATATTTTATTGTATGAGATGATCATGTTTTGTAACCGAGTTATCGGCAACTGGCAGGAGCCATATGGTTGTCTCTTTATTGTATGAAATGCAAACGCCATGTAATTGCTTTACTTTATCACTAAGGAGTAGCGATAGTCGTAGAAGCAATAGTTGGCGAGACGACAACGATGCTACGATGGAGATCAAGGTGTCGCGCGGTGACGATGGTGATCATGATTGCTTGGCGATGGAGATCACAAGCACAAGATGATGATGACCATATCATATCACTTATATTGATTGCATGTGATGTTTATCCTTTATGCATCTTATCTTGCTTTGATTGACGGTAGCATTATAAGTTTATCTCTCACTAAAAAATATCAAGAATTGTTCTCCCTGAGTATGCACAGTTTCGAAAGTTCTTCGTGATGAGACACCACGTGATGATCTGGTTTGATAGGCTATACGGTCAAATACAACGTGTGCAAAATAGTTAACGCACGCGGAATACTCAGTTAAACTTGACGAGCCTAGCATATAACAGATATGGCCTCGAACACGGAGACCGAAAGGTCGAGCGTGAATCATATAGTAGATATGATCAACATAGTGATGTTCACCATTGAAACTACTCCATCTCACGTGATGATCGGACATGGTTTAGTTGATATGGATCACGTGATCACTTAGATGACTAGAGAGATGTCTGTCTAAGTGGGAGTTTTTAATATGATTAATTGAACTTAAATTTATCATGAACTTAGTACCTGATAGTATTTTGCTTGTCTATGTTTACTGTAGATAGATGGCTTGTGCTGTTGTTCCGTTGAATTTTAATGCGTTCCTTGAGAAAGCAAAGTTGAAAGATGATGGTAGCAATTACACGGACAGGGTCCGTAACTTGAGGATTATCATCATTGCTGCACGTAAAAATTACGCCCCGGAAGCACCGGTTGGGTGACAGGCCTGCTGCGGATGCCGAGCTGTGGTTGTGAACGCTCGCAAAGCAGAGCTGATGACTACTCTATAGTTCAGTGCCATGCTACGGCTTAGGACCGGGTCTTCAACGACGTTTTGAACGTCATGGAGCATATGAGATGTTCCAGGAGTTGAAGTTAATATTTCAAGCAAATGCCCGGATTGAGAGATATGAAGTCTCCAATAAGTACTATAGCTGCAAGATGGAGGAGAATAGTTCTGTCAGTGAGCACATACTCAAAATGTCTGGGTATAACAATCACTTAATTCAGCTGGGAGTTAATCTTCCGGATGATAGTGTCATTGATGTAATTCTCCAATCATCGCCACCAAGCTACAAGAGCTTCGTGATGAACTATAATATGCAAGGGATGACTAAGACAATTCCTCGAGCTCTTCGCGATGCTAAAAGCTGCGGAGGTAGAAATCAAGAAAGAACATCAAGTGTTGATGATCAACAAAACCACTAGTTTCAAGAAAAGGGCAAAGGGAAGAAGAAGGAAACTTCAAAAGAACAAAGAAGAAAGTTGCTGATCAAGAGAAGAAACCCAAGTCCGGACCTAAGCCTGAAATCGAGTGTTTTACCGCAAGCAGACCGGACCTTTGAAGCGGAACTGCCCCAAGTATTTGGCGGATAAAAAGGACGGCAAGGTGAACAAAGGTATATGTGATATACATGTTGTTGATGTGTACCTTACTAATACTCGCAGAGTACCGGGTATTTGATACTGGTTACATTGCTAATATTTGCAAGTCGAAACAGGAACTACGGATTGCGAAGATTGGCTAAGGACGAGGTGACGATGCGCTTGGAAATGGTTCCAAAGTCGATGTGATCGCAATCGGCACGCTACCTCTACATCTACCTTCGGATTAGTTTTAGACCTAAATAATTGTTATTTGGTGCCAGCGTTGAGCATGAACATTATATCTGGATCTTGTTTAATGCGAGACGGTTATTCATTTAAATCGAGAGAATAATGGTTGTTCTATTTATATGAGTAATATCTTTTATGGTCATGCACCCTTGAAGAATGGTCTATTCTTGTTGAATCTCGGCGGTAGTAATACACATATTCATAATGTTGAAGCCAAAAGATGCAGAGTTGATAATGATAGTGCAACTTATTTGTGGCCTTGCCGTTTAGGTCATATCGGTGTAAAACGCATGAAGAAACTCCATCTTGATGGACTTCTGGAATCACTTGATTATGAATCACTTGGTACTTATGTAACCATGCCTCATGGGCAAGATGACCAAAACGCCGTTCTCCGGAACTATGGAGCGAAACAATCGATTTGTTGGAAATCATACATACCGATGTTTGTGGTCCAATGAATGTTGAGGCACGCATGGTATCAAGTATTTTCTCACCTTCACAGATGATTTGAGCAGATATGGGTATATCTACTTAATGAAACACAAATCTGAAACATTTGAAAAGTTCAAAGAATTTCAGAGTGAAGTGGAAAATCATCGTAACAAGAGAATAAAATTTCTACGATCCGATCGTGGAGGAGAATATTTGAGTTACGAGTTTGGTTTACATTTGAAACAATGTGGAATAGTTTTCAAGAACTCACGCCCACCCGAACACCACAGTAGAAATGGTGTGTCCGAACGTCGTAATCGTACTTTACTAGATATGGTGCGATCTATGATGTCTATTTCCGATTTACCGCTATCGTTTTGGGGTTATGCTTTAGAGACGGCCGCATTCACGTTGAATAGAACACCGTCAAAATCCGTTGAGACGACGCCTTATGAACTGTGGTTTGGCAAGAAACCAAAGTTGTCGTTTCTTAAAGTTTGGGGCTGCGATGCTTATGTAAAGAAACTTCAACCAGATAAGCTCGAACCCAAATCGGAAAAATGTGTCTTCATAGGATACCCAAAGGAAACTGTTGGGTACACCTTCTATCACAGATCTGAAGGCAAGATTTTCGTTGCTAAATCGGATCCTTTCTAGAGAAAGAGTTTCTCTCGAAAGAAGTGAGTGGGAGGAAAGTAGAACTTGATGAGATAATCAGTATCTGCTCCCTTATTGGAAAGTAGTTCATCACAAGAAATGGTTCTGTGACAACTACACCAATTAGTGAGGAAACTAATGATGATGATCATGAAACTTCAGATCAAGTTACTACTGAACCTCGTAGGGTCAACCAGAGTAAAATACGCACTGCAGTGGTATGGTAATCCTATTCGGAAGTCATGTTACTTGACCATGGCGAACCTACAAACTATGAAGAAGCGATGGTGAGCCCAGATTCGCAAAATGGCTGGAAGCCATGAAATCTGAGATGGGATCCATGTATGAGAACAAAGTATGGACTTTGGTTGACTTGCCCGATGATCGGCAAGCCATTGAAAATAAATGGATCTTTAAGAAGAAGACTGACGCTGATGGTAATATAACTGTCTACAAAGCTCGACTTGTTGCGAAAGGTTTTCGACAAGTTCAAGGGGTTGACTACGATGAGACTTTCTCACCCGTAGCGATGCTTAAGTCTGTCCGAATCATGTTAGCAATTGCCGCATTTTATGATTATGAAATTTGGCAAATGGATGTAAAACTGCATTCTTGAATGGATTTCTAGAAGAAGAGTTGTATATGATGCAACCAGAAGGTTTTGTCAATCCAAAGGGTGCTAACAAAGTGTGCAAGCTCCAACGATCAATTTATGGTCTAGTGCAAGCCCCTCGGAGTTGGAATAAACGCTTTGATAGTGTGATCAAAGCATATGGGTTTGTACAGACTTTTGGAGAAGCCTGTATTTACAAGAAAGTGAGTGGGAGCTCTGTAGCATTTCCGATATTATATGTGGACGACATATTATTGATTGGAAATGATATAGAATTTCTGGATAGCATAAAAGGATACTTGAATAAAAGTTTTTCAATGAAAGACCTCGGTGAAGCTGCTTACATATTGGGCATCAAGATCTATAGAGATAGATCAAGACGCTTAATTGGACTTTCACAAAGCACATACCTTGATAAAGTTTTGAAAAAGTTCAAAATGGATCAGCAAAGAAAGGTTTTTGCCCGTGTTGCAAGGTATAAGATTGAGTCGACTCAATGCCCGACCACAGAAGATAGAGAAAAATGAAAGATGTTCCCTATGCTTCAGCCATAGGCTCTATCATGTATGCAATGCTGTGTACCAGACTGACGATGCTTAGCTGTAAGCTTGGCGGGAAGGTACCAAAGTAATCCAGGAATGGATCAACGGACAGCGTCAAGAACATCCTGAAATACGAAAAGGACTAAGGATATGTTTCTCATATATGGAGGTGACAAAGAGCTAGTCGTAAATGGTTACGCCGATGTAAGCTTTGACATCGATCCGGACGATTCTAAATCGCAAACCGGATACGTGTTTTTATTAAACGGTGGAGTTTGGGTTGGTGCTGTTCTAAACAAAGCGCCGTGGCGGGATCTACATGTGAAGCGGAGTACATAGCTGCTTGAAGCAGCGAATGAAGGAGTCTGGATGAAAGAGTTCATTTCCGATCTAGGTGTCATACCTAGTGCATCGGGACCGATGAAGATCTTCCGTGACAATACTGGTGCAATTGCCTTGGCAAAGGAATCCAGATTTCACAAGAGGACCAAGCATATCAAGAGACGCTTCAATTCCATTCGGGACCAAGTCCAAGTGGGAGACATAGAGATTTGCAAAATACATACGGATCTGAATGTTGCAGACCCGTTGACTAAGCCTCTTCCACGAGCAAAACATGATAGGCACCAAGACTCCATGGGTGTTAGGATCATCACTTTGTAATCTAGATTATTGACTCTAGTGCAAGTGGGAGATCAAGGAAATATGCCCTAGAGGCAATAATAAAGTTATTATTTATTTCCTTATATCATGATAAAGGTTTATTATTCATGCTAGAATTGTATTAACCGGAAACATAATACATGTGTGAGTATATAGACAAACAAGATGTCACTAGTATGCCTCTACTTGACTAGCTTGTTAATCAAAGATGGTTATGTTTCCTAACCATGAACAAGGAGTTGTTATTTGATTAACAAGGTCACATCATTAGTTGAATGATCTGATTGACATGACCCATTCCGTTAGCTTAACACTTGATCGCTTAGTATGTTAATGCTTTCTTCATGACCCATACATGTTCCTATAACTATGAGATTATGCAACTCCTGCTTACGGAGGAACACTTTGGTACTACCAAACGTCACAACGAATCGGGTGATTATAAAGGAGTACTACAGGTGTCTCCAAAGGTACTTGTTGGGTTGGCGTATTTCGAGATTAGGTTTTGTCACTCCGATTGTCGGAGAGGTATCTCTAGGCCTTCTCGGTAATACACATCACTTAAGCCTTGCAAGCATTACAACTAATGAGTTAGTGTTGAGATGATGTATTACGGAACGAGTAAAGAGACTTACCGCAATCTAGATTGAACTAGGTATTGGATACCGACGATCGAATCTCGGGTAAGTAACATACCGATGACAAAGGGAACAACGTATGTCGTTATGCGGTTTGACCGATAAAGATCTTCATAGAATATGTAGGAACCAATATGGGCATCCAGGTTCCGCTATTGGTTATTGACCGAGAATGGTTCTAGGTCATGTCTACATAGTTCTCGAACCCGTAGGGTCCGCACGCTTAACGTTTCGATGACAGTTCATTATGAGTTTATAAGTATTGATGCACCGAAGGTTGTTCGGAGTCCCGGATATGATCACGGACATGACGAGGAGTCTCGAAATGGTCGAGACATAAAGATTGATATATTGGAAACCTACATTTGGACATCGGAAGTGTTCCGGTGAAATCGGGATTTTACCGAGTACCGGAGGTTACCGGAACCCCGGGAGGTCCATGGGCCTAATGGGCCATAGGAGAGAATAGGAAGGGCCAGCCAAGGTGGGCTGCGCGCCCCCTCCCCTCTAGTCCGAATAGGACAAGGAAAGGGGGCGGCGCCTTCCTCTTCCCTCCTCCAATCCTAGTCCAACTAGGAGGGGGAGTCCTACTCCCGGTGGGAGTAGGACTCCTCCTGGTGCGCCTCCCCTAGGGCCGCCACCTCCCCTTGCCTCCTTTATATCTGGGGCAGGGGCACCCCAAGACACACAAGTTGATCTATCGATCTTTCCTTAGCCGTGTGCGGTGCCCCTTCCACCATATTCCACTTGGTCATATCGTCATGAGCTTAGGGCGAAGCCCTGCGCGGAGAAGTCATATCGTCAGCGGAGCTTAGGCGAAGCCCTGCGTCGGTGGAGCATCATCATCGTCACCACGCCTGCCGCGTCGACGGAACTCATCCTCGACGCTTTGCTGGATCGGAGGTCGGGGATCGCCATCGAGCTGAGCGTGTGCAGAACTTCCGGAGGTGCCGTGACGCTCGGTGCTTGGATCGGTCGGATCGTGAAGACGACGACTACATCAACAGCGTTGTTATAACGCTTCGCTTCGGTCTCACGAGTGCGTGGACGGACACTCTCCCCTCTCGTTGCTATGCCATCACCATGGTCTTGCGTGATCGTAGGAAATTTTTTGAAATTACTACGTTCCCCAACAATTACGTCGTCCGGTTTAGCTTACACACCAACCCGGAAACGTCGTCCAGAGGTGACTTGTTCTCCTGAAAAGCGTTATTCTTTGAAAGGTTTCTTCCGATGCCCTCTCAATCCGTCTGACCCGAATTACCAGGCTTCTTCCAACTCGTCTGGCGGTTCATCAACCACTCAGCTGCCTCCTCTCAAAGTTGCTGCTGGGTAAGTATATTACTCCTTAATTTGTTCCTTGCATTTGTCGGTTTATC
The DNA here is from genome assembly GCA_021605145.1 of Aegilops bicornis. Classification (NCBI taxonomy): domain Eukaryota; kingdom Viridiplantae; phylum Streptophyta; class Magnoliopsida; order Poales; family Poaceae; genus Aegilops; species Aegilops bicornis. The sequence goes on along the minus strand of CM038670.1, from coordinate 69,957,593 downwards.
ATATTCTAACCCTTGATGTTGTAGCACCAAGGCTCGACTTAGTAAAAAGGCCAAGACCCTCCACCCTACTGTGGATGTTGATCCGGAGAAGACTCTAGAGCATCATGGTGAAAATCCCGAAGTTGCTAAAGATAACTCTGCTGGGGAAAATCAAGATGCCAATGCTAATCCGCCAGAGGTTGAACCGGATGTCCAAGTTGAGACTTCACATCCTCCTGCTCCTCCGAAGTCTGCAGCAGAACAACGGGACTCAACTGCTGATCCGCCAAGCCCGGGTATGAAAGCGCCAAGCCCAGTTGAAAATGCTAATCCGGCCAGCCTGACCAAAGATGATGATGTCGTAGTTACGGCCACCGCATATACCGCCCCTGGTAATCCGGTTGCTCTATCAAAGCACACTGCCAAGGACGAATTTATTGCCATGAGCAAAGTGAAGGAGAAAACTGATCTGTCAGCTTATAACAATCTCTCTGCCCAACACCTTCACTCAAGCTTCTGAACCCGGCTCTACACAAGCCGTGATTATGAAGCCGGTTTAGTAAATCTTATGAAGGAGCGCTATGAGGTAAATAGTTGTGCCCTTCTCTTGTACCTTCATTGCATAGTAGCCCCAAGGGCCGATTTGTCCCTAGAAAGTCAAACCGGGACTTTGCATAGTTCATAGTACTTTGTCCTGTATATTTCTGATCAAACACACATTAGCCCCCAAGTGCCATGATTAACACTTGTATTAATCCATGGGACTTCAATAATCGGTATAAAAAATGATCCGCATTAGCCCCCAAGTGCCAAGTGTATGACTGGTTATGCGCTTGGGACTTTTAATGAAGATATTAACATGCTCTCTTTTTGTTGTAGAGTGAGATACGCCAACAAGTCTCACAAATCAATGATCTTCAAGAAAATCTGAAATCTCAACAAGCAGAAACCTCCAAGGCCAAGGATGAGCTAAAAACTGCCTTGACTACCATGGAGCAGCTCAAGGAGTGGTTCATGTATGAGCGGGCCGGCTGGGATACTGAAAAGGCGGGCTTGCTAAAACGGGCGGAAGATGCTGAAGCAGCTCTTAATCCGGTGACTGAAGAGCTCACTGGATTAAAGCGCCAAATCAATGCCATGACCTCTGCAATATTTGGTAAGCAACGTTTCACCAAGGTTGTGATGAATATTCCGCTTTGAAATTTCCTCCGGTTTAACCTGAACTTTCTTAAACCGGTATAGGTAGGCGCATTGCTCATCTGGGCTCTGGCATGCGGAAGAAACTCAAGGCCACATATACGCTAATTGAACAGCTGTATACCGGCACCCAGCGAGTTATTTGCGCCACTTCTTATGATAATGCAGCTCCGGTTAATCGATCAAGGACACACTGGACCGGCTATCTATGATACCAGCATAGATAGAAGAATTGAAACGATCCGCTGCCCGGGCTGGCACCTTATTGGCACTAACTCACGCCAAAGCATGGATAGCTGACCTTGATCCGGCTGACATAGCCAAAGGCTTCCCCAGTGCTCAAGAAAATGGCGAAGTATTTGATAATGATGCTCTCAAACGGGTAACAAGGGAGATGCGTCCTCTGGCGAGTCAGCCGGCAGAAGAGGCCAACCTGACGGTTCACCGCTCCTTCTATGACGCGAACAACAAACGGGTTGAAGCTTTTATTACGGAAGTGCAGAACATTGTTCCACCAACCCGTAAGCACACTTACGCCCCTGACGTTGATCCGACTGAGCTTATAAGTGAAGAGGCTGTCTTTCAGGCTTTAACCCGGATTGACTGGACCACCAATGACTTCCGGCCATTGGATGGTGAGGAGGAAGAAGTTTAACCGACGCCCGACGACCCATCTACTTCACGTCAACCCGGCAATGAAGCTTAATCCGTCAAGTCGGTTGATACGTCAGAAACTGCCTGTTATGAAACAATTCCAAATTTTGTGTCACGCCCAATATGCGACCCTATCCAAAACGAACTCGAAGGTCCCACCAAGGATAGACCCGCATATTGAAACGCTTTTGCAAGGTGGATATCATTACATCAACATTACATAATAGTGGGGAAACATACATAAGGCACAAATGCCACAAGAATACATCAACATCATATACAAGATCAACATCCGACTACGGATGAAACATAAACAGAAACTCAAACAATATCCACCCTGCTAGCCCAGGCTGCCGACCTGGAACCTATCCCCTGATCGAAGAAGAAGCAGAAGAAGAACTCCAAACAAGCAAACATCGCTCTCGCGTCATGATCATCGCGAAACCTGTACCTGCAACTGGTGGTGTAGTAATCTGTGAGCCACGAGGACTCAGCAATCCCATTACCATGGGTATCAAGACTAGCAAAGCTTAAAGGGAAAGGAAGGGATAAAGTGGTGAGGTTGCAGCAGCGACTAAGCATATATGGTGGCTAACATACGCAAATGAGAGCGAGAAGAGAAACAAAGGAACGGTCGTCAACTAGTAATGATCAAGAAGTGATCCTGCACTCCTACCTACATCAGACATAACCCAGAAACCGTGTTCTCCTCTCGATCAACCCCGAAAAGAGACACTCACGGTTACGCACATGGTTGGTGTATTTTAGAAGAGTTTGCTTCAAGTTTACTACCACCGGATATTAACAAATTCCCATCTGCCAATAACCGCGGGCACGGCTCTCGAAAGTTTATACCCTGCAGGGGTGTCCTAGTTTAGCCCATGATAAGCTCTCGCGATCAACGAAGGATATTCCTTCTCCCCGGGAAGACCCGATCAGTCTCGGAATCCCGGCTACAAGACATTTCGACAAAGAATAAAACAAGACCAGCAAAGCCGCTCGGATGTGCCGACAAATCCTGATAGGAGCTGCACATATCTCGGTCTCAGGGCACACCGGATGAGCCTGACGTCGGGTTGGCATAGACCCTTATTGCCCAGGGGGCGCCGGACATCGCTCGGTTTGGGCCAGCACTTGGAGAAGCACTGGTCCGGGGGGGGTAAAATAAAGATGACCCTTGAGAGCGCGACTCCCAAGGGAAAAAGGGGCTAGGTGAGGCAAATGTAAAACCAAGGTTGAGCCTTGCTGGAGGAGTCTTATTCAAAGCGAACTGTCAAGGGGGTCCCATAAATCACCCGACCGCGTTAGGGACGCAAAATCCGTGAACATAATACCGATATGACGGAAACTAGGGCGGCAAGAGTGGAACAAAACACCAGGCATAAGGCCGAGCCTTCCACCCTTTACCAAGTATATAGATGCATTAATTAAACAATAGATATTGTGATATCCCAACAAGTAAACATGTTCCAACAAGGAACAACATCTCCATGTTCCAACAAGGAACAAACTTCATCTTCACCGCAACTAACAACGCTATAAGAGGGGCTGAGCAAAGCGGTAACATAGCCAAACAACGGTTTGCTAGGAAGGGTGCAAAAGGTTAGAGGCTGACATGGCAATTTGGGATGGCTTGATAAACAGGTAATAGGTAGCGCAACATAGCGATAGAACGAAGCAACTAGCATAGCAATGATAGTAGTGAGATCCGTGGTAGCGGTCATCTTGCCTGAAATCCCGCTAGGAAGAAGAACGAGTCCATGAAGAAGATGAAGCCACGAAGACGAACCAAGCGTAGACGAACGAATCCTCACGATCGCAACGAAACAGGAACTAACAAGAAGAAGCACACAACATAGGTAAACACACCACACATGACCAAGACATGATGCACAACCAAGCATAATGCATGACAAGACTACATGAAGCTACTCATGGCAAGAGATGATGCATACAAGACCAACACATCAAAGCAAGTTTAAATGAGGCCTAAGCAACATAGAACAATTCCGTAAGTCCTCATATGCATATTTCAAATTGGTCCAGATCTGAATAAACCTTATGTTCAAGTTGTTAAACACCAAGTTAAGATGCACCAAGATGATCTACACGAAATTCTATTAGATTCGGAGCTACGGCCTAGAAGATATGAGCAAAACAAGTTAAACAAGACATTGATGCAAAATGCATTCAAACATCAAACAAACACCTCAAAACAAGGATGTAACATGATAATATGAAACTACATGCAAAATCAAGCAAGTTTCATATAGAGCACACTCAAAATGGAGCAACGGTTCAACACATACACACTATACAAGGCATGTAAACAACCTTGGAAAATTTGAATAACATGTAAACAACCTGCCAGGAAACATTTTATAGCAAAGGTAGAGCTCGATTGACTCAAGCTATGACACTCCATAATTACAAACAAGGGCATGGATGGATAGCGAATAACCCTATGTTCAAAACATCCTTACTGAAGTATCTCCAAATAATTATGGATCTCTCGGTAGCATCAAGTTTACATGACATAAAAATATCAGCAGAACAGGGGCTGAAATCAGCAACATCATGAAGCCTAGTTTTCATGCTTGTGCTAGTCACCACAGGGATCACAAAAATACATGGCATACACCCCTGTAAAGATGGCATGGCATATTACAAAACACATGTAGGACTCAAGTTCATAGGGTGCACACATCAATCATGGCAAAAATGACAAAAGTGCATGTTCTGATAAGAATCTGAAACTAACATCACATAGCCCTCTTCTAACAGCATTTAGGGCATCAAGATGAGCTCAAATGAAAATTACGCAATGAGATGAAATGATGTAGTCGTCGAGGCTAACAATTTGACATATTATACGCACGAAACGGAGCAATATGTAGAGAGTTACGATGCAATGAACATGGCATAAAAATACTGGAATACTCGGGGACTTAGAGAAATTTCAGAGGGGGGAAGTCAACCTTGCGGGGCACGCGAACCGAGGTTCACCGGATCCTCGCGGGAGAGGAGGGAGGTGGCCGGAGGAGGCGAGATCCGGCCGCCTGGCCACCGATCCGGCCGGAGCGGGACCGGACGGCGGCGAGGGCGCGCCGGCGAGCTCGAGCTCGCTCGGCGCCAAGGCGGGCGGGCGAGGCAACCCAAGGGGTCCAAGGCGAGGCGGCGGAGGTCGGGCCGGGCGAGGGGCGGCGACGGGTGAGGGCTGGCGGAGGCGGGCGCGAGGCGGCGATCGCGGCGGCGGGCGGCCGGGAGGCGGCGCGGCCGACGGGCGGGCGGCGCCGACGCCGAAGCAGTAGCGGCGGTTTCGGGCGCGGGGGATGGTTTCGAAGGCGTGGCGCTGGCGGCCCAGCAAGGACGGCCGTGGGCTGGAGCGGGCCGCGGCGGAGGGAGGCGGCGGCGCGCCACGTGGCTTGGGCAGATTGGACGGGGGAGGCGGCGGACATGTCCGGCGGCGGGATGGACATGTCCGGCGCACGGAGGGGAAGGTTGGCTAGGGTTTGGACCCGAAAATTTCGGGGGGAGGCACATATTTATAGGTAGAGGGAGCTAGGAGAGTCCAAATGAGGTGCGGTTTTCGCCCACACGATCGTGATCGAACGAACGAGAGCATGGAGGGGAGTTTGCTGGGTTTTGGGCCACTTTGAAAGGGGTGTTGGGCTGCACACAAAAGAGGCTTTTACGGTTACCGGTTAACCGTTGGAGTATCAAACGACCTCCAAATGATCCGAAACTTGACAGGCGGTCTACGGTGCTATACCAAGGCCGCTTGACAAACCTCGGTCCATTCCGAGAAAGTTTAACACCCGCTTTACGAAAAGAGGTAAAGGGGGGCCGGAGACATTGAGCGCCGGATTGCAAAAGCGGACAACGGAAATGCTCGGATGCATGAGACGAACACGCATGCAAAATGAAATGCACATGATGACATGATATGAAATGCAGATGATGACATGGAAAAATGCAACACGCAAGCAAATGACATGGCAACGACGGCGAATAACTGGAAGACACATGTCGCATCGAATCCGGGGCGTTACAACACTCCTCCACTAACAAGAGATCTCGTCCCGAGATCTTAGGACCGAGACGGAAGGGAAAAAGGGATGAGGTGAAACAAGAACTCAAAGAAGAAGCAAGGAATCGAGAGCACTCGAGAAGAATAGAGGAACGACGAGAATGACGAGAATCGAAAGCTCACAGAATCAGATAGACTAGAAAGCACTCGTTCTGACCGGAGTGGTTAGAATGAGAAAAGAAACGAATAAGACTGAAAGGATTTAAGCAGCACTCCGGCTAAAACATGGAGGAATAGAACACGAGCTTCACAAGATGGGATGACACTTGACGAGATAAACAACGCAAAGCCTCCGGAAGAATTGAAGAATGGAATGAAAAGAATTTAGAAGGAAGGATTGAACGGAGTTGTTGAGAAAATCAACAACGAAAATAATAAGCTTGCTATGGTCTTATCCGTAACATCTCAAGATCATAAGGTGATAACCTGCCACAACCGGAAATGATTGGATAGCTGAGAATAACGAAGAAATGCAAAACTCCACTTCAAAAGAATATGGAGAATTAATTACGCTCGAGATACGAGAAGAAAAGATACTTGAACTCCGCCAACAAGAATCTTGATGAACTCTTGAAGAATGAATTAAATCATGAAGAACCACCATGAAGAACTCCGGTGACCAAAGGATGATGAGATAAAATTGAAGGATGAAAGAATAAGATGAGCATTGCAATGATTTAGATGGAGGATCCGACGAAATGTCCGAGGAAATTTGAACTCCGGAAAAAAAAGATGAAAAGACTTGGAAATAGAATTTATTCATCACGAACAAACTCTGAAGGAAGGGATTACTCGCTTGGATGAAATAAGAATAAGATTTATTGTATGCTTATCCTTCATCAAATTAAATTGATGACAAGCAATGGATTTTACATACTACTTATTCTTCTTGAAAAGATTTGAGAAGTGACATAAGCGCCACCTTGAGGACGTCTTCATGAACCACGGTAGGATTCGAAAGAACGAATGGATTAAAATGATAATCAAGGAAAAAGAATCTTGGACGAACCACCGTGAGAAATTCGGAAATGACTGACGAAAGAGAATGAATCACCGGGCAGAATTAGAGAAGCACGGAGATACTTGAGGAAATTAAAATGCAAGAGAACAAAGAGATCGCGAACTCATAGAAGAATACTTGAACGAAGCACCGGGATAATATTGAGGCGAACGAAAGGGCACGAATATAGAATAATTGAGAGAACGAAGCTGAAAACTTAGAATGAAGAAATCTTCCGAAAAGATGGCCTCCGGATGATCGAGAGAGAAAGCAACTCCTGAAATGCTCCGGATGGATGAAAAGAATTTGCATGACTAGAAACAATTTGATAGCATAACATCGAGCTAGGACCGCGAATCTTCGAGAGAACAGACAAGATTTAGAGGGAAGACTCTACTTCAATCTTCAAATGACAATGAGAAACACCGCAAAATTATTGAGATACTCCGGAGAATGAAAAGAGGAAGGGTTGACCCAAAGATGAAAAGAATTAGAAAGCGATCTTGGAGAAGGCATGTGGTGATGGAATCCATTCTTACGTCACAACTTGAAAAGAATTGAGAATAACTCCGAATAATTAGAAGAGTCGGTAAGATCCAGGAAAAGACTTGTGGGTTAGGGCCCTTTGAAGAGATAACACCATTGGAAAGGGGTGTTGAACAGATAGATGATGCACCGGAACAATTGAAATATTTGAATGAGGTGACAACCTCGAATTGATTGGAACACAGACGAATCTCCTGAGATGTCTTCAGCACTCCGGAAGGATAAACTGGCGAGAGGCGAACGAGCAAAGGGAAATATTTGAGCTGAGGGAAAGAATACGATCGACAACGAAAAAATTGAATTGAGTGCACCGGAGAAGAAAAAAGAGATGAAGAATGACGAACGAGACGAGAATTCACCGGTTGAAATGATTGAGGGAAAACTGAAGAGACTCCGTACGAATGAAATTGATGCTCGAAAGAGGCTCAGGCTCCGGGAAGAAAAAGGGTGGGAGGGCGGGAAAACAAAGGAAACTTGGAAGGGGAACCGACGAATTTCTTGAAGAGACAACACCGGTTGAAATCATTGAGGAGAGAGAGCAAAACTTCGCACGAGTAGGATGGATACTCAATTACGAACTCCGACTTCGAGGAGAAAAGGGGTGGGCGGGTGGGAAAATAAGACAACTGAGGATTGAACTCAAAGATGAAGAGGCTCGAGTCGACTTGACGAAAATGCACCGGATGAAAAGAGCTGAGGAACAACGATCAGAAAACCAACTGCGTGATCCTAAAGAAAAATTTGAAGGGGAAGAGAAGTAGTTCAAAACACCTACATCAGGATTTCTCACCAGAGCGACGAAGGGGCTGAGGAGTAAAAAGAATTCTTACTCTCCGATATAACTAGACTCAGAAAAACATTTTATTCTAGAATCAACATCGGCCAAACTACACGATCAAACAAGGGGCTCCTAGGGTCGGTCGAGGCTCGATACCAACTTATCACGCCTAATATGCGACCCTATCCAAAAGGAACTCAAGGTCCCACCAAGGATAGACCAAGATATTGAAACGCTTTTGCAAAGTGGATATCATTACATCAACATTACATAATAGTGGGGAAACATACATAAGGCACAAATGCCACAAGAATACATCAACATCATATACAAGATCAACATCCGACTACGGATGAAACATAAACAGAAGCTCAAACAATATCCACCCTGCTAGCCCAGGCTGCTGACCTAGAACCTATCCCCGATCGAAGAAGAAGCGGAAGAAGAACTCCAAACAAGCAAACATCACTCTCGCGTCATGATCATCGCTTGAAACCTGTACCTGCAATCGGTGGTGTAGTAATCTGTGAGCCACGAGGACTCGGCAATCCCATTACCATGGGTATCAAGACTAGCAAAGCTTAAAGGGAAAGGAAGGGATAAAGTGGTGAGGTTGCAGCAGCGACTAAGCATATATGGTGGCTAACATACGCAAATGAGAGCGAGAAGAGAAACAAAGGAACGATCGTCAACTAGTAATGATCAAGAAGTGATCCTGCACTCCTACCCACGCCGAGACATAACCCAGAAACCGTGTTCTCCTCTCGATCAACCCCGAAATGAGACACTCACGGTTACGCACATGTTTGGTGTATTTTAGAAGAGTTTGCTTCAAGTTTACTACAACCGGATATTAACAAATTCCCATCTGCCACATAACCGTGGGCACGGCTCTCGAAAGTTTATACCCTGCAGGGGTGTCCCAACTTAGCCCATGATAAGCTCTCGCGATCAATGAAGGATATTCCTTCTCCCCGGGAAGACCCGATCAGTCTCGGAATCCCGGCTACAAGAAATTTCGACAGCAATAAAACAAGACCAGCAAAGCCGCCCGGATGTGCCGACAAATCCTGATAGGAGCTGCACATATCTCGGTCTCAGGGCACACCGGATGAGCCTGACGTCGGGTTGGCATAGACCCTGATTGCCCAGGGGGCGCCGGACATCGCTCGGTTTGGGCCAGCACTTGGAGAAGCACTGGTCCGGGGGGGTAAAATAAAGATGACCCTTGAGAGCGCGACTCCCAAGGGAAAAAGGGGCTAGGTGAGGCAAATGTAAAACCAAGGTTGAGCCTTCTTTGGAGGAGTCTTATTCAAAGCGAACTGTCAAGGGGTCCCATAAATCACCCGACCGCGTTAGGGACGCAAAATCCGGGAACATAATACCGATATGACGGAAACTAGGGCGGCAAGAGTGGAACAAAACACCAGGCATAAGGCCGAGCCTTCCACCCTTTACCAAGTATATAGATGCATTAATTAAACAATAGATATTGTGATATCCCAACAAGTAAACATGTTCCAACAAGGAACAACATCTCCATGTTCCAACAAGGAACAAACTTCATCTTCACCTGCAACTAACAACGCTATAAGAGGGGCTGAGCAAAGCGGTAACATAGCCAAACAACGGTTTGCTAGGAAGGGTGCAAAAGGTTAGAGGCTGACATGGCAATTTGGGATGGCTTGATAAACAGGTAATAGGTAGCGCAGCATAGCGATAGAACGAAGCAACTAGCATAGCAATGATAGTAGTGAGATCCAGGGTAGCGGTCATCTTGCCTGAAATCCCGCTAGGAAGAAGAACGAGTCCATGAAGAAGATGAAGCCATGAAGGCAGACCAAGCGTGACGAACGAATCCTCACGATCGCATAGCGAAACAGGAACTAACAAGAAGAAGCACACAACATAGGTAAACACACCACACATGAACAAGACATGATGCACAACCAAGCATAATGCATGACAAGACTACATGAAGCTACTCATGGCAAGAGATGATGCATACAAGACCAACACATCAAAGCAAGTTTAAATGAGGCCGGAAGCAACATAGAACAATTCCGGTAAGTCCTCATATGCATATTTCGAAATTGGTCCAGATCTGAATAAACCTTATGTTCAAGTTGTTAAACACCAAGTTAAGATGCACCAAGATGATCTACACGAAATTCTATTAGATTCGAGACTACGGCCTAGAAGATATGAGCAAAACAAGTTAAACAAGACATTGATGCAAAATGCATTCAAACATCAAACAAACACCTCAAAACAAGGATGCAACATGATAATATGAAACTACATGCAAAATCAAGCAAGTTTCATATAGAGCACACTCAAAATGGAGCAACGGTTCAACACATACACACTATACAAGGCATAACAACAATCTGTCCAAAACAGCATAGGCATATTGCAAACATCAAAACAATATGCTACAGCACCTCAACAAGAAAACAAAAGGCATGGGCATCATGTACAGGTAAAGAATGACAAAACATGAACACTGAGCTATCTCTAGAAATCACTAGAACATGCTCAAAATGACATGGCAAGATTGCAAATAATAACAGTTTCAGACTTTAGCAGAAATAACATCAGGTTACAATGTTTAGAGCTATCAAACAACATGTTACAGGAACTTAACAATGCAAACAAAGGCATGGAATGATACTACTAAATGCATATAACAAAAGTCCTTTACTGACCATGAGCCAAAAAGGACCAGAAGATATGATGGCACCCACGTAAACATAGCAAGTTACATAACAGATTTATACATGGCAGGAACAACAATAAGTAGGCATGTTGGTGAGCTTGAACCACTCACCACAGAGTAATACATGGCATGGCAAGGCAAGTCACAGTAAGAAGACATGGCATAGAAGCTATACATGGCAAGAACAACATCATAGCATGCAAGGATCAACTACAACAACCTTGGCAAATTTGAATAACATGTAAACAACCTGCCAGGAAACATTTTATAGCAAAAGTAGAGCTCGATTGACTCAAGCTATGGCACTCCATAATTGCAAACAAGGGCATGGATGGATAGAGAATAATCCTATGTTCAAAACATCCTTACTGAAGTATCTCCAAATAATTATGGATCTCTCGGTAGCATCAAGTTTACATGACATCAAAATATCAGCAGAACAGGGGCTGAAATCAGCAACATCATGAAGCCTAGTTTGCATGCTTGTGCTAGTCACCACAGGGATCACAAAAATACATGGCAAACACCCCTGTAAAGATGGCATGGCATATTACAAAACACATGTAGGACTCAAGTTCATAGGGTGCACACATCAATCATGGCAAAAATGACAAAAGTGCATGTTCTGACAAAAGTGCATGTTCTGACAAAAGTGCAGAGTTATGATGCAATGAACAAGGCATAAAAATAATGGAATACTCGGGGACTTAGAGAAATTTCAGAGGGGGGGAAGTCAACCTTGCGGGGCACGCGAACCGAGGTTCACCCCGCCGGAGAGGAGGGAGGTGGCCGGAGGAGGCGAGATCCGGCCGCCTGGCCACCGGATCCGGCCGGAGCGGGACCGGACGGCGGCGAGGGCGCGCTGGCGAAGCTTCGAAGCCTCGGCGCCCATGGCCGGCGGCGGCGCAGGCAGCCCGGGCGGGGTCCAAGGCGAAGGCGGCGAGGTCGGGCCGGCGAGGGGCGGCGACGGGCGAGGGCCGGGCGGAGGCGGGCGTGAGGCGGCGATCAAGGGCGGCGGGCGGCCGAGGCGGCGCGGACGGCGGGCGGCGCCGACGCCGAAGCGGCGAGAAGCGGCGTTCGGGCGGCGGGGATGGCTTCGGGGCGGGCGCGGGCGGCGCAGCCAACAAGGGACGGCCGTGGGCTGGAGCGGACGCAGCGGAGGGAGGCGGCGGCGCGCCACGTGGCGGGGGCAGATTGGACGGGAGGCGGCGGACATGTCCGGGCGGATGGACATGTCCGCCATGTGGAGGGAAGGTTGGCTAGGGTTTGGACCCGAAAATTTCGGGGGGAGGCACATATTTATAGGTAGAGGGAGCTAGGAGAGTCCAAATGAGGTGCGGTTTTCGCCCACACGATCGTGATCGAACGACCGAGAGCATGGAGGGGAGTTTGCTGGGTTTTGGGCCACTTTGAAAGGGGTGTTGGGCTGCACACAAAAGAGGCTTTTACGGTTACCCGGTTAACCGTTGGAGTATCAAACGACCTCCAAATGATCCGAAACTTGACAGGCGGTCTACCGGTGCTATACCAAGGCCGCTTGACAAACCTCGGTCCATTCCGAGAAAGTTTAACACCCGCACACGAAAAGAGGTAAAGGGGGGCGCCGGGAGACATAGGAGCGCCGGATTGCAAAACGGACAACGGGGAAATGCTCGGATGCATGAGACGAACACGCATGCAAAATGAAATGCACATGATTACATGATATGAAATGCAGATGATGACATGGCAAAATGCAACACGCAAGCAAATGACATGGCAACGACGGGCGAATAACTGGAAGACACATGTCGCATCGAATCCGGGCGTTATAACACTCCTCCACTAACAAGAGATCTCGTCCGAGATCTTAGGACCGAGACGGAAGGGAAAAAGGGATGAGGTGAAACAAGAACTCAAAGAAGAAGCAAGGAATCGAGAGCACTCGAGAAGAATAGAGGAACGACGAGAATCGAAAGCTCACAGAATCAGATAGACTAGAAAGCACTCGTTCTGACCGGAGTGGTTAGAATGAGAAAAGAAACGAATAAGACTGAAAGGATTTAAGCAGCACTCCGGCTAAAACATGGAGGAATAGAACACGAGCTTCACAAGATGGGATGACACTTGACGAGATAAACAACGCAAAGCCTCCGGAAGAATTGAAGAATGGAATGAAAAGAATTTAGAAGGAAGGATTGAACGGAGTTGTTGAGAAAATCAACAACGAAAATAATAAGCTTGCTATGGTCTTATCCGTAACATCTCAAGATCATAAGGTGATAACCTGCCACAACTGGAAATGATTGGATAGCTGAGAATAACGAAGAAATGCAAAACTCCACTTCAAAAGAATATGGAGAATTAATTACGCTTGAGATACGAGAAGAAAAGATACTTGAACTCCGCCAACAAGAATCTTGATGAACTCTTGAAGAATGAATTAAATCATGAAGAACCACCATGAAGAACTCCGGTGACAAAAGGATGATGAGATAAAATTGAAGGATGAAAGAATAAGATGAGCATTGCAGTGATTTAGATGGAGGATCCGACGAAATGTCCGAGGAAATTTGAACTCCGGAAAAAAAGGATGAAAAGACTTGGAAATAGAATTTATTCATCACGAACAAACTCTGAAGGAAGGGATTACTCGCTTGGATGAAATAAGAATAAGATTTATTCTATGCTTATCCTTCATCAAATTAAATTGATGACAAGCAATGGATTTTACATACTACTTATTCTTCTTGAAAAAGATTTGAGAAGTGACATAGCGCCACCTTGAGGACGTCTTCATGAACCACCGGTAGGATTCGAAAGAACGAATGGATTAAAATGATAATCAAGGAAAAAGAATCTTGGACGAACCACCGTGAGAAATTGGGAAATGACTGACGAAAGAGAATGAATCACCGGGCAGAATTAGAGAAGCACGGAGATACTTGAGGAAATTAAAATGCAAGAGAACAAAGAGATCGCGAACTCATAGAAGAATACATGAACGAAGCACCGGGATAATATTGAGGCGAACGAAAGGGCACGAATATAGAATAATTGAGAGAACGAAGCTGAAAACTTAGAATGAAGAAATCTTCCGAAAAGATGGCCTCCGGATGATCGAGAGAGAAAGCAACTCTGAAATGCTCGGATGGATGAAAAGAATTTGCATGACTAGAAACAATTTGATAGCATAACATCGAGCTAGGACCGCGAATCTTCGAGAGAACAGACAAGATTTAGAGGGAAGACTCTACTTCAATCTTCAAATGACAATGAGAAACACCGCAAAAATTATTGAGATACTCCGGGAGAATGAAAAGAGGAAGGGTTGACCCAAAGATGAAAAGAATTAGAAAGCGATCTTGGAGAAGGCATGTGACTGATGGAATCCATTCTTACGTCACAACTTGAAAAGAATTGAGAATAACTCCGGAATAATTAGAAGAGTCAGGTAAGATCCTGGGAAAAGACTTGTGGGTTAGGGCCCACTGAAGAGATAACACCGTTGGAAAGGGATGTTGAACAGATAGATGATGCACCAGAACAATTAAATATTTGAATGAAGTGACAACCTCGAATTTATTGGAACACAGACGAATCTCCTGAGATGTCTTCAGCACTCCGGAAGGATAAATTGGCGAGAGGCGAATGAGCAAAGGGAAATATTTGAGCTGAGGGAAAGAATACGATCGACAACGGAAAACTTGAATTGAGTCCACCGGAGAAGAAAAAAGAGATGAAGAATGACGAACGAGACGAGAATTCACCGGTTGAAATGATTGAGGGAAAACTGAAGAGACCCCGTACGAATGAAATTGATGCTCGAAATAGGCTCAGGCTCCGGGAAGAAAAAGGGTGGGAGGGCGGGAAAACAAAGGAAACTTGGAAGGGGAACCGACGAATTTCTTGAAGAGACAACACCGGTTGAAATCATTGAGGAGAGAGAGCAAAACTTCGCACGAGTAGGATGGATACTCAATTACGAACTCCGACTTCGAGGAGAAAAGGGGTGGGCGGGTTGGAAAATAAGACAACTGAGGATTGAACTCAAAGATGAAGAGGCTCGAGTCGACTTGACGAAAATGCACCGGATGAAAAGAGCTGAGGAACAACGATCGGAAAACCAACTGCGTGATCCTAAAGAAAAATTTGAAGGGGAAGAGAAGTAGTTCAAAACACCTACATCAGGATTTCTCACCAGAGCGACGAAGGGGCTGAGGAGTAAAAAGAATTCTTACTCTCCGATATAACTAGACTCCGAAAAACATTTTATTCTAGACTCAACATCGGCCAAACTACACGATCAAACAAGGGGGCTCCTAGGGTCGGTCGAGGCTCTGATACCAACTTGTCACGCCCAATATGCGACCCTATCCAAAAGGAACTCGAAGGTCCCACCAAGGATAGACCCAAGATATTGAAACGCTTTTGCAAAGTGGATATCATTACATCAACATTACATAATAGTGGGGAAACATACATAAGGCACAAATGCCACAAGAATACATCAACATCATATACAAGATCAACATCCGACTACGGATGAAACATAAACAGAAGCTCAAACAATATCCACCCTGCTAGCCCAGGCTGCCGACCTGGAACCTATCCCCTGATCAAAGAAGAAGCAGAAGAAGAACTCCAAACAAGCAAACATCACTCTCGCGTCATGATCATCGCGAAACCTGTACCTGCAACTGGTGGTGTAGTAATCTGTGAGCCACGAGGACTCAGCAATCCCATTACCATGGGTATCAAGACTAGCAAAGCTTAAAGGGAAAGGAAGGGATAAAGTGGTGAGGTTGCAGCAGCGACTAAGCATATATGGTGGCTAACATACGCAAATGAGAGCGAGAAGAGAAACAAAGGAACGATCGTCAACTAGTAATGATCAAGAAGTGATCCTGCACTCCTACCCACGCCGGACATAACCCGAAACCGTGTTCTCCTCTCGATCAACCCGAAATGAGACACTCACGGTTACGCACACGCTTGGTGTATTTTAGAAGAGTTTGCTTCAAGTTTACTACAACCGGATATTAACAAATTCCCATCCGCCACATAACCGCTGGCACGGCTCTCGAAAGTTTATACCCTGCAGGGTGTCCCAACTTAGCCCATGATAAGCTCTCGCGATCAATGAAGGATATTCCTTCTCCCGGAAGACCCGATCAGTCTCGAAATCCGGCTACAAGAAATTTCGACAAAGCAATAAAACAAGACCAGCAAAGCCGCCCGGATGTGCCGACAAATCCTGATAGGAGCTGCACATATCTCGGTCTCAGGGCACACCGGATGAGCCTGACGTCGGGTTGGCATAGACCCTGATTGCCCAGGCGCCGGACATCGCTCGGTTTGGGCCAGCACTTGGAGAAGCACTGGTCCGGGGGGGTAAAATAAAGATGACCCTTGAGAGCGCGACTCCCAAGGGAAAAAGGGGCTAGGTGAGGCAAATGTAAAACCAAGGTTGAGCCTTGCTGGAGGAGTCTTATTCAAAGCGAACTGTCAAGGGGGTCCCATAAATCACCCGACCGCGTTAGGGACGCAAAATCCGGGAACATAATACCGATATGACGGAAACTAGGGCGGCAAGAGTGGAACAAAACACTGCATAAGGCCGAGCCTTCCACCCTTTACCAAGTATATAGATGCATTAATTAAACAATAGATATTGTGATATCCCAACAAGTAAACATGTTCCAACAAGGAACAACATCTCCATGTTCCAACAAGGAACAAACTTCATCTTCACCGCAACTAACAACGCTATAAGAGGGGCTGAGCAAAGCGGTAACATAGCCAAACAACGGTTTGCTAGGAAGGGTGCAAAAGGTTAGAGGCTGACATGGCAATTTGGGATGGCTTGATAAACAGGTAATAGGTAGCGCAGCATAGCGATAGAACGAAGCAACTAGCATAGCAATGATAGTAGTGAGATCCAGGTAGCGGTCATCTTGCCTGAAATCCCGCTTAGGAAGAAGAACGAGTCCATGAAGAAGATGAAGCCACGAAGACGAACCAAGCGTGACGAACGAATCCTCACGATCGCATAGCGAAACAGGAACTAACAAGAAGAAGCACACAACATAGGTAAACACACCACACATGAACAAGACATGATGCACAACCAAGCATAATGCATGACAAGACTACATGAAGCTACTCATGGCAAGAGATGATGCATACAAGACCAACACATCAAAGCAAGTTTAAATGAGGCCGGAAGCAACATAGAACAATTCCGGTAAGTCCTCATATGCATATTTCGAAATTGGTCCAGATCTGAATAAACCTTATGTTCAAGTTGTTAAACACCAAGTTAAGATGCACCAAGATGATCTACACGAAATTCTATTAGATTCGGAGCTACGGCCTAGAAGATATGAGCAAAACAAGTTAAACAAGACATTGATGCAAAATGCATTCAAACATCAAACAAACACCTCAAAACAAGGATGCAACATGATAATATGAAACTACATGCAAAATCAAGCAAGTTTCATATAGAGCACACTCAAAATGGAGCAACGGTTCAACACATACACACTATATAAGGCATAACAACAATCTGTCCAAAACAGCATAGGCATATTGCAAACATCAAAACAATATGCTACAGCACCTCAACAAGAAAACAAAAGGCATGGGCATCATGTATAGGTAAAGAATGACAAAACATGAACACTGAGCTATCTCTAGAAATCACTAGAACATGCTCAAAATGACATGGCAAGATTGCAAATAATAACAGTTTCAGACTTTAGCAGAAATAACATCGGGTTACAATGTTTAGAGCTATCAAACAACATGTTACAGGAACTTAACAATGCAAACAAAGGCATGGCATGATACTACTAAATGCATAGAACAAAAGTCCTTTACTGACCATGAGCCAAAAAGGACCAGAAGATATGATGGCACCCACGTAAACATAGCAAGTTACATAACAGATTTATACATGGCAGGAACAACAATAAGTAGGCATGTTGGTGAGCTTGAACCACTCACCACAGAGTAATACATGGCATGGCAAGGCAATTCACAGTAAGAAGACATGGCATAGAAGCTATACATGGCAAGAACAACATCATAGCATGCAAGGATCAACTACAACAACCTTGGCAAATTTGAATAACATGTAAACAACCTGCCAGGAAACATTTTATAGCAAAAGTAGAGCTCGATTGACTCAAGCTATGGCACTCCATAATTGCAAACAAGGGCATGGATGGATAGAGAATAACCCTATGTTCAAAACATCCTTACTGAAGTATGTCCAAATAATTATGGATCTCTCGGTAGAATCAAGTTTACATGACATCAAAATATCAGCAGAACAGGGGCTGAAATCAGCAACATCATGAAGCCTAGTTTGCATGCTTGTGCTAGTCACCACAGGGATCACAAAAATACATGGCAAACACCCCTGTAAAGATGGCATGGCATATTACAAAACACATGTAGGACTCAAGTTCATAGGGTGCACACATCAATCATGGCAAAAATGACAAAAGTGCATGTTCTGACAAAAGTGCAGAGAGTTATGATGCAATGAACAAGGCATAAAAATACTGGAATACTCGGGGACTTAGAGAAATTTCAGAGGGGGGGAAGTCAACCTTGCGGGGCACGCGAACCGAGGTTCACCGGATCCTCGCCGGTGAGGAGGGAGGTGGCCGGAGGAGGCGAGATCCGGCCGCCTGGCCACCAGATCCGGCCGGAGCGGGACCGGACGGCGGCGAGGGCGCTGGCGAAGCTCGAAGCTGCTCGGGCGCCCATTGCCGGCGGCGCAGGCAGCCCGGCGGGGTCAAGGCGTAGGCGGCGGAGGTCGGGCCGGGCGAGGGGCGGCGACGGGCGAGGGCCGGGCGGAGGCGGGCGCGGAGGCGGGCGATCAAGGGCGGCGGGCGGCCGGGAGGCGGCGCGTACGACGGCGGCGCCGACGCTGAAGCGGCAGCAGCGGCGTGCTCGGGCGGCGGGATGGTTTCGGGCGCTGGCGCTTGGCGAAGCCCGGGCGCTGCCCAGCTGGGACGGTTGTGGGCTGGAGCGGGACGCGGCGGAGGGAGGCGGCGGCGCGCCACGTGGCGGGGGCAGATTGGACGGGGGAGGTGGCGGACATGTCCGGCGGCGGGATGGACATGTCCGGCGCGCGGAGGGGAAGGTTGGCTAGGGTTTGGACCCGAAAATTTCGGGGGGAGGCACATATTTATAGGTAGAGGGAGCTAGGAGAGTCCAAATGAGGTGCGGTTTTCGCCCACACGATCGTGATCGAACGACCGAGGCCATGGAGGGGAGTTTGCTGGGTTTTGGGCCACTTTGAAAGGGGTGTTGGGCTGCACACAAAGAGGCTTTTACGGTTACCCGGTTAACCGTTGGAGTATCAAACGACCTCCAAATGATCCGAAACTTGACAGGCGGTCTACCGGTGCTATACCAAGGCCGCTTGACAAACCTCGGTCCATTCCGAGAAAGTTTAACACCCGCACCCGGATTGCAAAACGGACAACGGGGAAATGCTCCGATGCATGAGACGAACACGCATGCAAAATGAAATGCACATGATTACATGATATGAAATGCAGATGATGACATGGCAAAATGCAACACGCAAGCAAATGACATGGCAACGACGGCGAATAACTGGAAGACACATGTCGCATCGAATCCGGGGCGTTACAACACTCCTCCACTAACAAGAGATCTCGTCCCGAGATCTTAGGACCGAGACGGAAGGGAAAAAGGGATGAGGTGAAACAAGGACTCAAAGAAGAAGCAAGGAATCGAGAGCACTCGAGAAGAATAGAGGAACGACGAGAATGACGAGAATCGAAAGCTCACAGAATCAGATAGACTAGAAAGCACTCGTTCTGACCGGAGTGGTTAGAATGAGAAAAGAAACGAATAAGACTGAAAGGATTTAAGCAGCACTCCGGCTAAAACATGGAGGAATAGAACACGAGCTTCACAAGATGGGATGACACTTGACAAGATAAACAACGCAAAGCCTCCGGAAGAATTGAAGAATGGAATGAAAAGAATTTAGAAGGAAGGATTGAACGGAGTTGTTGAGAAAATCAACAACGAAAATAATAAGCTTGCTATGGTCTTATCCGTAACATCTCAAGATCATAAGGTGATAACCTGCCACAACCGGAAATGATTGGATAGCTGAGAATAACGAAGAAATGCAAAACTCCACTTCAAAAGAATATGGAGAATTAATTACGCTTCGAGATACGAGAAGAAAAGATACTTGAACTCCGCCAACAAGAATCTTGATGAACTCTTGAAGAATGAATTAAATCATGAAGAACCACCATGAAGAACTCCGGTGACAAAAGGATGATGAGATAAAATTGAAGGATGAAAGAATAAGATGAGCATTGCAATGATTTAGATGGAGGATCCGACGAAATGTCCGAGGAAATTTGAACTCCGGAAAAAAAAGATGAAAAGACTTGGAAATAGAATTTATTCATCACGAACAAACTCTGAAGGAAGGGATTACTGAAGGAAATATGCCCTAGAGGCAATAATAAAGTTATTATTTATTTCCTTATATCATGATAAAGGTTTATTATTCATGCTAGAATTGTATTAACCGGAAACATAATACATGTGTGAATATATAGACAAACAGTATGTCACTAGTATGCCTCTACTTGACTAGCTTGTTAATCAAAGATGGTTATGTTTCCTAACCATGAACAAGGAGTTGTTATTTGATTAACAAGGTCACATCATTAGTTGAATGATCTGATTGACATGACCCATTCCGTTAGCTTAACACTTGATCGCTTAGTATGTTAATGCTTTCTTCATGACCCATACATGTTCCTATAACTATGAGATTATGCAACTCCCGTTTACGGAGGAACACTTTGGGTACTACCAAACGTCACAACGTAATCGGGTGATTATAAAGGAGTACTACAGGTGTCTCCAAAGGTACTTGTTGGGTTGGCGATTTCGAGATTAGGTTTTGTCACTCCGATTGTCGAGAGGTATCTCTAGGCCTTCTCGGTAATACACATCACTTAAGCCTTGCAAGCATTACAACTAATGAGTTAGTTGTGAGATGATGTATTACGGAACGAGTAAAGAGACTTACCGTAACGAGATTGAACTAGGTATTGGATACCGACGATCGAATCTCGGGTAAGTAACATACCGATGACAAAGGGAACAACGATGTCGTTATGCGGTTTGACCGATAAAGATCTTCGTAGAATATGTAGGAACCAATATGGGCATCCAGGTTCCGCTATTGGTTATTGACCGAGAATGGTTCTAGGTCATGTCTACATAGTTCTCGAACCCGTAGGGTCCGCACGCTAACATTTCGATGACAGTTCATTATGAGTTTATAAGTATTGATGCACCGAAGGTTGTTCGAGTCCCGGATATGATCACGGACATGACGAGGAGTCTCGAAATGGTCGAGACATAAAGATTGATATATTGGAAGCCTACATTTGGACATCGGAAGTGTTCCGGTGAAATCGGGATTTTACGGAGTACCGGGAGGTTACGGAACCCCGGAGGTCCATGGGCCTAATGGGCCATAGGAGAGAAGAGGAAGTTCCAGCCAAGGTGGGCTGCGCGCCTCCCCTCTAGTCCGAATAGGACAAGGAAAGGGGCGGCGCCTTCCCTCTTCCCTCCTCCAATCCTAGTCCAACTAGGAGAGGGGGAGTCCTACTCCGGTGGGAGTAGGACTCCTCCTTGCGCGCCTCCCCTAGGGCCGGCCACCTCCCCTTGCCTCCTTATATCTGAGGGGCAGGGGCACCCCAAGACACACAAGTTGATCTACGGATCTTTCCTTAGCAGTGTGCGGTGCCCCCTTCCACCATATTCCACTTCGGTCATATCGTCGAAGAGCTTAGGCGAAGCCCTGCGCCGGAGAAGTCATATCGTCGCGGAGCTTAGGCGAAGCCCTGCATCGTTGGAGCATCATCATCGTCACCACGCCGTCGTGCTGACGGAACTCATCCCCGACGCTTTGCTGGATCGGAGCCCGGGGATCGTCATCGAGCTGAACGTGTGCAGAACTCGGAGGTGCCGTACGTTCGGTGCTTGGATCGGTCGGATCGTGAAGACGTACGACTACATCAACCGCGTTGTTATAACGCTTCCGCTTTCGGTCTACGAGGTACGTGGACGGACACTCTCCCCTCTCGTTGCTATGCCATCACCATGGTCTTGCGTGATCGTAGGAAATTTTTTGAAATTACTACGTTCCCCAACAGTGGCATCCGAGCCAGGTTTTATGCATTGATGTCATATGCACGAGTAGAACACAAGTGAGTTGTGGATGATACAAGTCATACTGCCTACCAGCATGTCATACTTTGGTTCAGCGGTATTGTGAGATGAAGCGGCCGGACCGACATTACGCCAGACGCTTACGCGAGACTGGTTTCACCGCCCGAGCACTCGTTGCTTAAAGGTGACCGGCGGGTGTCTCTCTCACTTTAGTTGAACCGAGTGTGGCTATGCCCGGTCCTTGAGAAGGTTAAAACGAGTCGATTTGACAAACTATCGTTGTGGTTTTGATGCGTAGGTAAGAACGGTTCTTGCTCAGCCCGTAGCAGCCACGTAAAACTTGCAACAACAAAGTAGAGGACGCCTAACTTGTTTTTGCAGGGCATGTTGTGATGTGATGTGGTCAAAACGTGATGCTATATTTTATTGTATGAGATGATCATGTTTTGTAACCGAAGTTATCGGCAATCTGGCAGGAGCCATATGGTTGTCGCTTATTGTATGAAATGCAACGCCATGTAATTGCTTTACTTTATCACTAAGGAGTAGCGATAGTCGAGAAGCAATAGTTGGCGAGACGACAATGATGCTACGATGGAGATCAAGGTGTCGCGCGGTGACGATGGTGATCATGACGGTGCTTGCGATGGAGATCACAAGCACAAGATGATGATGACCATATCATATCACTTATATTGATTGCATGTGATGTTTATCCTTTATGCATCTTATCTTGCTTTGATTGACGGTAGCATTATAAGATGATCTCTCACTAAAAAATTATCAAGAAGTGTTCTCCTGAGTATGCACCGTTGCGAAAAGTTCTTCGTGCCGAGACACCACGTGATGATCGGGTGTGATAGGCTCTACGTTCAAATACAACGGGTGCAAAACAGTTGCGCACGCGGAATACTCAGGTTAAACTTGACGAGCCTAGCATATAACAGATATGACCTCGGAACACGGAGACCGAAAGGTCGAGCGTGAATCATATAGTAGATATGATCAACATAGTGATGTTCACCATTGAAACTACTCCATCTCACGTGATGATCGGACATGGTTTAGTTGATTTGGATCACGTAATCACTTAGATGACTAGAGAGATGTCTGTCTAAGTGGGAGTTTTTAATATGATTAATTGAACTTAAATTTATCATGAACTTAGTACCTGATAGTATTTTTGCTTGTCTATGTTTACTGTAGATAGATGGCTCGTGCTGTTGTTCCGTTGAATTTTAATGCGTTCCTTGAGAAAGAAAAGTTGAAAGATGATGGTAGAAATTACGGACTGGGTCCGTAATTTGAGGATTATCCTCATTGTTGCACGTAAAAATTACGCCCTGGAAGCACCGCTGGGTGACAGTTCGCCTGCAGATCTTGAGCCGAAGTTGTGAACGTCCGGCAAAGCAGAGCTGATGACTACTCTATAGTTCGATGTGCCATGCTTTACGGCTTAGAACCGGGTCTTCAACGACGCGTTTTGAACGTCATGGAGCATATGAGATGTTCCAGGAGTTGAAGTTAATATTTCAAGCAAATGCCCGGATTGAGAGATATGTAGTCTCCAATAAGTTCTATAGCTGCAAGATGGAGGAGAATAGTTCTGTCAGTGAGCACATACTCAAAATGTCTGGGTATAACAATCACTTAATTCAGCTGGGAGTTAATCTTCCGGATGATAGTGTCATTGACAGAATTCTCCAATCATCGCCACCAAGCTACAAGAGCTTCGTGATGAACTATAATATGCAAGGGATGACTAAGACAATTCCTGAGCTCTTCGCGATGCTAAAAGCTGCGGAGGTAGAAATCAAGAAAGAACATCAAGTGTTGATGATCAACAAAACCACTAGTTTCAAGAAAAAGGGCAAAGGGAAGAAGAAGGGAAACTTCAAAAAGAACAGCAAGAAAGTTGCTGATCAAGAGAAGAAACCCAAGTCTGGACCTAAGCCTGAAATCGAGTGTTTTACCGCAAGCGCACCGACACCGGAAGCGGAACTGCCCCAAGTATTTGGCGGATAAAAAGGATGGCAAGGTGAACAAAGGTATATGTGATATACATGTTATTGATGTGTACCTTACTAATACCGCAGTAGTACACAGGTATTTGATACTGGTTCTGCTAATATTTGCAACTTCGAAACAGGAACTACGGATTAAGCGAAGATTGGCTAAGGACGAGGTGACGATGCGCGTTGGAAATGGTTCCAAAGTCGATGTGATCGCAATCGCACGCTACCTCTACATCTACCTTCGGGATTAGTTTTAGACCTAAATAATTGTTATTTGGTGCCAGCGTTGAGCATGAACATTATATCCGGATCTTGTTTAATGCGAGACGGTTATTCATTTAAATCAGAGAATAATGGTTGTTCTATTTATATGAGTAATATCTTTTATGGTCATGCACCCTTGAAGAATGGTCTATTCTTGTTGAATCTCGACGGTAGTGATACACATATTCATAATGTTGAAGCCAAAAGATGCAGAGTTGATAATGATAGTGCAACTTATTTGTGGCAATCGTTTAGGTCATATCGGTGTAAAACGCATGAAGAAACTCCATCTTGATGGGCTTCGGAATCACTTGATTATGAATCACTTGGTACTTACGAACCATGCCTCATGGGCAAGATGACCAAAACGCCGTTCTCCGGAACTATGGAGCGAGCAACTGATTTGTTGGAAATCATACATACCGATGTTTGTGGTCCAATGAATGTTGAGGCACGTGGCGGTATCGTTATTTTCTCACCTTCACAGATGATTTGAGCAGATATGGGTATATCTACTTAATGAAACACAAATCTGAAACATTTGAAAAGTTCAAAGAATTTCAGTGTGAAGTGGAAAATCATCGTAACAAGTGAATAAAATTTCTACGATCTGATCGTGGAGGAGAATATTTGAGTTACGAGTTTGGTTTACATTTGAAACAATGTGGAATAGTTTAGCAACTCACGCCACCGGAACACCACAGAGAAATGGTGTGTCCGAACGTCGTAATCGTCACTTTACTAGATATGGTGCGATCTATGATGTCTATTTCCGATTTACCGCTATCGTTTTGGGGTTATGCTTTAGAGACGGCCGCATTCACGTTGAATAGAACACCGTCAAAATCCGTTGAGACGACGCCTTATGAACTGTGGTTTGGCAAGAAACCAAAGTTGTCGTTTCTTAAAGTTTGGGGCTGCGATGCTTATGTAAAGAAACTTCAACCAGATAAGCTCGAACCCAAATCGGAAAAATGTGTCTTCATAGGATACCCAAAGGAAACTGTTGGGTACACCTTCTATCACAGATCTGAAGGCAAGATTTTCGTTGCTAAATTCGGATCCTTTCTAGAGAAAGAGTTTCTCTCGAAAGAAGTGAGTGGGAGGAAAGTAGAACTTGATGAGATAATCAGATTCTGCTCCCTTATTGGAAAGTAGTTCATCACAAGAAATGGTTCTGTGACAACTACACCAATTAGTGAAGAAACTAATGATGATGATCATGAAACTTCAGATCAAGTTACTACTGAACCTCGTAGGTCAACCAGAGTAAAATATGCACCAGAGTGGTACGGTAATCCTATTCTGGAAGTCATGTTACTTGACCATGGCGAACCTACAAACTATGAAGAAGCGATGGTGAGCCCAGATTCGCATAAAATGGCTGGAAGCCATGAAATCTGAGATGGGATCCATGTATGAGAACAAAGTATGGACTTTGGTTGACTTGCCGATGATCGGCAAGCCATTGAAAATAAATGGATCTTTAAGAAGAAGACTGACGATGATGGTAATATAACTGTCTACAAAGCTCGACTTGTTGCGAAAGGTTTTCGACAAGTTCAAGAGGTTGACTACGATGAGACTTTCTCACCAGTAGCGATGCTTAAGTCTGTCCGAATCATGTTAGCAATTGCCGCATTTTATGATTATGAAATTTGGCAAATGGATGTAAAACTGCATTCTTGAATGGATTTCTAGAAGAAGAGTTGTATATGATGCAACCAGAAGGTTTTGTCGATCCAAAGGGTGCTAACAAAGTGTGCAAGCTCCAACGATCAATTTATGGTCTGGTGCAAGCCTCTCGGAGTTGGAATAAACACTTTGATAGTGTGATCAAAGCATATGGGTTTGTACAGACTTTTGGAGAAGCCTGTATTTACAAGAAAGTGAGTGGGAGCTCTGTAGCATTTCTGATATTATATGTGGACGACATATTATTGATTGGAAATGATATAGAATTTCTGGATAGCATAAAAGGATACTTGAATAAAAGTTTTTCAATGAAAGACCTCGGTGAAGCTGCTTACATATTGGGCATCAAGATCTATAGAGATAGATCAACACGCTTAATTGGACTTTCACAAAGCACATACCTTGATAAAGTTTTGAAAAAGTTCAAAATGGATCAGGCAAAGAAAGGATTTTTGCCTGTGTTGCAAGGTATAAGATTGAGTCGGACTCAATGCCCGACCACGCAGTAAGATAGAGAAAAAATGAAAGATGTTCCCTATGCTTCAGCCATAGGCTCTATCATGTATGCAATGCTGTGTACTGCACTGACGTATGCTTAGGCTGTAAGCTTGGCAGGAAGGTACCAAAGTAATCCAGGAATGGATCACTAGACAGCGTCAAGAACATCCTGAAATACCGAAAAGGACTAAGGATATGTTTCTCATATATGGAGGTGACAAAGAGCTAGTCGTAAATGGTTACGTCAATGTAAGCTTTGACACCGATCAGACGATTCTAAATCGCAAACCGGATACGTGTTTTTATTAAACGGTGGAGCTGTCGGTTGGTGCAGTTCTAAACAAAGCGCCGTGGCGGGATCTACATGTGAAGCGGAGTACATAGCTGCTTGGAAGCAACGAATGAAGGAGTCTGGATGAAAGAGTTCATTTCCGATCAAGGTGTCATACCTAGTGCATCGGGACCGATGAAGATCTTCTGTGACAATCTTGGTGCAATTGCCTTGGCAAAGGAATCCAGATTTCACAAGAGGACCAAGCATATCAAGAGACGCTTCAATTCCATTCGGGACCAAGTCCAAGTGGGAGACATAGAGATTTGCAAAATAGATACGGATCTGAATGTTGCGAGACCGTTGACTAAGCCTCTTCCACGAGCAAAACATGATCAGCACCAAGACTCCATGGGTGTTAGGATCATTACTTTGTAATCTAGATTATTGACTCTAGTGCAAGTGGGAGACTGAAGGAAATATGACCTAGAGGCAATAATAAAGTTATTATTTATTTCCTTATATCATGATAAAGGTTTATTATTCATGCTAGAATTGTATTAAACGGAAACATAATACATGTGTGAATATATAGACAAACAGTATGTCACTAGTATGCCTCTACTTGACTAGCTTGTTAATCAAAGATGGTTATGTTTCCTAACCATGAACAAGGAGTTGTTATTTGATTAACAAGGTCACATCATTAGTTGAATGATCTGATTGACATGACCCATTCCGTTAGCTTAACACTTGATCGTTTAGTATGTTAATGCTTTCTTCATGACCCATACATGTTCCTATAACTATGAGATTATGCAACTCCGTTTACGGAGGAACACTTTGGGTACTACCAAACGTCACAACGAATCGGGTGATTATAAAGGAGTACTACAGGTGTCTCCAAAGGTACTTGTTGGGTTGGCGATTTCGAGATTAGGTTTTGTCACTCCGATTGTCGGAGAGGTATCTCTAGGCCTTCTCGGTAATACACATCACTTAAGCCTTGCAAGCATTACAACTAATGAGTTAGTGTTGAGATGATGTATTACGGAACGAGTAAAGAGACTTACCGGTAACGAGATTGAACTAGGTATTGGATACCGACGATCGAATCTCGGGTAAGTAACATACCGATGACAAAGGGAACAACGTATGTCGTTATGCGGTTTGACCGATAAAGATCTTCATAGAATATGTAGGAACCAATATGGGCATCCAGGTTCCGCTATTGGTTATTGACCGAGAATGGTTCTAGGTCATGTCTACATAGTTCTCGAACCCGTAGGGTCCGCACGATTAACGTTTCGATGACAGTTCATAATGTGTTTTTAAGTATTGATGCACCGAAGGTTGTTCGGAGTCCCGGATATGATCACGGACATGACGAGGAGTCTCGAAATGGTCGAGACATAAAGATTGATATATTGGAAACCTACATTTGGACATCGGAAGTGTTCCGGGTGAAATCGGGATTTTACCGGAGTACCGGAGGTTACGGAACCCCGGAGGTCCATGGGCCTAATGGGCCATAGGAGAGAATAGGAAGGGCCAGCCAAGGTGGGCTGCGCGCCTCCCCTCTAGTCCGAATAGGACAAGGAAAGGGGGGCGGCGCCTTCCCTCTTCCCCTCCTCCAATCCTAGTCCAACTAGGAGGGAGTCCTACTCCGGTGGGAGTAGGACTCCTCCTTGGTGCGCCTCCCCTAGGGCCGGCCACCTCCCCTTGCCTCCTTTATATACGGGGCAGGGGCACCCCAAGACACACAAGTTGATCTACGGATCTTTCCTTAGCCGTGTGCGGTGCCCCTTCCACCATATTCCACTTCGTCATATCGTCATGAGCTTAGGCGAAGCCTGCGCCGGAGAAGTCATATCGTCGCGGAGCTTAGCGAAGCCCTCGTCAGTGGAGCATCATCATCGCTACCACGCCGTCGTCGTCTTGTGGAACTCATCCCCGACGCTTTGCATGGATCGGAGCCCGGGGATCGTCATCGAGCTGAACGTGTGCGAGAACTCGGAGGTGCCGTGACGTTCGGTGCTTGGATCGGTCGGATCGTGAAGACGTCGACTACATCAATCAGCGTTGTTATAACGCGCTTCGCTTTCGGGTCTCACGAGGGTACGTGGACGGACACTCTCCCCTCTCGTTGCTATGCCATCACCATGGTCTTGCGTGATCGTAGGAAATTTTTTGAAATTACTACGTTCCCCAACAATTACTCGCTTGGATGAAATAAGAATAAGATTTATTGTATGCTTATCCTTCATCAAATTAAATTGATGACAAGCAATGGATTTTACATACTACTTATTCTTCTTGAAAAATATTTGAGAAGTGACATAGCGCCACCTTGAGGACGTCTTCATGAACCACCGGTAGGATTCGAAAGAACGAATGGATTAAAATGATAATCAAGGAAAAAGAATCTTGGACGAACCACCGTGAGAAATTCGGAAATGACTGACGAAAGAGAATGAATCACCGGGCAGAATTAGAGAAGCACGGAGATACTTGAGGAAATTAAAATGCAAGAGAACAATGAGATCGCGAACTCATAGAAGAATACTTGAACGAAGCACCGGGATAATATTGAGGCGAACGAAAGGGCACGAATATAGAATAATTGAGAGAACGAAGCTGAAAATTTAGAATGAAGAAATCTTCCGAAAAGATGGCCTCCGGATGATCGAGAGAGAAAGCAACTCCTGAAATGCTCCGGATGGATGAAAAGAATTTGCATGACTAGAAACAATTTGATAGCATAACATCGAGCTAGGACCGCGAATCTTCGAGAGAACAGACAAGATTTAGAGGGAAGACTCTTCTTCAATCTTCAAATGACAATGAGAAACACCGCAAAAATTATTGAGATACTCCGGGAGAATGAAAAGAGGAAGGGTTGACCCAAAGATGAAAAGAATTAGAAAGCGATCTTGGAGAAGGCATGTGACTGATGGAATCCATTCTTACGTCACAACTTGAAAAGAATTGAGAATAACTCCGGAATAATTAGAAGAGTCAGGTAAGATCCTGGGAAAAGACTTGTGGGTTAGGGCCCACTGAAGAGATAACACCGTTGGAAAGGGATGTTGAACAGATAGATGATGCACCAGAACAATTAAATATTTGAATGAAGTGACAACCTCGAATTGATTGGAACACAGACGAATCTCCTGAGATGTCTTCAGCACTCCGGAAGGATAAACTGGCGAGAGGCGAACGAGCAAAGGGAAATATTTGAGCTGAGGGAAAGAATACGATCGACAACGAAAAACTTGAATTGAGTCCACCGGAGAAGAAAAAGAGATGAAGAATGACGAACGAGACGAGAATTCACCGGTTGAAATAATTGACGAAAACTGAATAGACTCCGTCTGAATGAAATTGATGCTCGAAAGAGGCTCAGGCTCCGGGAAGAAAAAGGGTGGGAGGGCGGGAAAACAAAGGAAACTTGGAAGGGGAATCGACGAATTTCTTGAAGAGACAACACCGGTTGAAATCATTGAGGAGAGAGAGCAAAACTTCGCACGAGTAGGATGGATACTCAATTACGAACTCCGACTTCGAGGAGAAAAGGGGTGGGCGGGTGGGAAAATAAGACAACTGAGGATTGAACTCAAAGATGAAGAGGCTCGAGTCGACTTGACGAAAATGCACCGGATGAAAAGAGCTGAGGAACAACGATCGGAAAACCAACTGCGTGATCCTAAAGAAAAATTTGAAGGGGAAGAGAAGTAGTTCAAAACACCTACATCAGGATTTCTCACCAGAGCGACGAAGAGGCTGAGGAGTAAAAAGAATTCTTACTCTCCGATATAACTAGACTCCGAAAAACATTTTATTCTAGACTCAACATCGGCCAAACTACACGATCAAACAAGGGGGCTCCTAGGGTCGGTCGAGGCTCTGATACCAACTTGTCACGCCCAATATGCGACCCTATCCAAAAGGAACTCGAAGGTCCCACCAAGGATAGACCCGCATATTGAAACGCTTTTGCAAAGTGGATATCATTACATCAACATTACATAATAGTGGGGAAACATACATAAGGCACAAATGCCACAAGAATACATCAACATCATATACAAGATCAACATCCGACTACGGATGAAACATAAACAGAAGCTCAAACAATATCCACCCTGCTAGCCCAGGCTGCCGACACGAACCTATCCCCTGATCGAAGAAGAAGCAGAAGAAGAACTCCAAACAAGCAAACATCACTCTCGCGTCATGATCATCGCGAAACCTGTACCTGCAACTGGTGGTGTAGTAATCTGTGAGCCACGAGGACTCAGCAATCCCATTACCATGGGTATCAAGACTAGCAAAGCTTAAAGGGAAAGGAAGGGATAAAGTGGTGAGGTTGCAGCAGCGACTAAGCATATATGGTGGCTAACATACGCAAATGAGAGCGAGAAGAGAAACAAAGGAACGATCGTCAACTAGTAATGATCAAGAAGTGATCCTGCACTCCTACCTACGTCAGACATAACCCAGAAACCGTGTTCTCCTCTCGATCAACCCCGAAATGAGACACTCACGGTTACGCACATGTTTGGTGTATTTTAGAAGAGTTTGCTTCAAGTTTACTACAACCGGATATTAACAAATTCCCATCTGCCACATAACCGCTGGCACGGCTCTCGAAAGTTTATACCCTGCAGGGGTGTCCCAACTTAGCCCATGATAAGCTCTCGCGATCAACGAAGGATATTCCTTCTCCCCGGAAGACCCGATCAGTCTCGGAATCCGGCTACAAGAAATTTCGATAGCAATAAAACAAGACCAGCAAAGCCGCCCGGATGTGCCGACAAATCCTGATAGGAGCTGCACATATCTCGTTCTCAGGGCACACCGGATTGATTGCCCAGGGGGCGCCGGACATCGCTCGGTTTGGGCCAGCACTTGGAGAAGCACTGGTCCGGGGGGGTAAAATAAAGATGACCCTTGAGAGCGCGACTCCCAAGGGAAAAAGGGGCTAGGTGAGGCAAATGTAAAACCAAGGTTGAGCCTTGGAGGAGTCTTATTCAAAGCGAACTGTCAAGGGGTCCCATAAATCACCCGACCGCGTTAGGGACGCAAAATCTGGGAACATAATACCGATATGACGGAAACTAGGGCGGCAAGAGTGGAACAAAACACCAGGCATAAGGCCGAGCCTTCCACCCTTTACCAAGTATATAGATGCATTAATTAAACAATAGATATTGTGATATCTCAACAAGTAAACATGTTCCAACAAGGAACAACATCTCCATGTTCCAACAAGGAACAAACTTCATCTTCACCTGCAACTAACAACGCTATAAGAGGGGCTGAGCAAAGCGGTAACATAGCCAAACAACGGTTTGCTAGGAAGGGTGCAAAAGGTTAGAGGCTGACATGGCAATTTGGGATGGCTTGATAAACAGGTAATAGGTAGCGCAGCATAGCGATAGAACGAAGCAACTAGCATAGCAATGATAGTAGTGAGATCCAGGGTAGCGGTCATCTTGCCTGAAATCCCGCTAGGAAGAAGAACGAGTCCATGAAGAAGATGAAGCCACGAAGACGAACCAAGCGTAGACGAACTAATCCTCACGATCGCAACGAAACAGGAACTAACAAGAAGAAGCACACAACATAGGTAAACACACCACACATGAACAAGACATGATGCACAACCAAGCATAATGCATGACAAGACTACATGAAGCTACTCATGGCAAGAGATGATGCATACAAGACCAACACATCAAAGCAAGTTTAAATGAGGCCGGAAGCAACATAGAACAATTCCAGTAAGTCCTCATATGCATATTTCGAAATTGGTCCAGATCTGAATAAACCTTATGTTCAAGTTGTTAAACACCAAGTTAAGATGCACCAAGATGATCTACACGAAATTCTATTAGATTCGAGCTACGGCCTAGAAGATATGAGCAAAACAAGTTAAACAAGACATTGATGCAAAATGCATTCAAACATCAAACAAACACCTCAAAACAAGGATGCAACATGATAATATGAAACTACATGCAAAATCAAGCAAGTTTCATATAGAGCACACTCAAAATGGAGCAACGGTTCAACACATACACACTATACAAGGCATAACAACAATCATTAAAACAGCATAGGCATATTGCAAACATCAAAACAATATGCTACAGCACCTCAACAAGAAAACAAAAGGAATGGGCATCATGTACAGGTAAAGCATGACAAAACATGAACACTGAGCTATCTCTAGAAATCACTAGAACATGCTCAAAATGACATGGCAAGATTGCAAATAATAACAGTTTCAGACTTTAGCAGAAATAACATCAGGTTACAATGTTTAGAGCTATCAAACAACATGTTACAGGAACTTAACAATGCAAACAAAGGCATGGCATGATACTACTAAATGCATAGAACAAAAGTCCTTTACTGACCACGAGCCAAAAAGGACCAGAAGATATGATGGCACCCACGTAAACATAGCAAGTTACATAACAGATTTATACATGGCAGGAACAACAATAAGTAGGCATGTTGGTGAGCTTGAACCACTCACCACAGAGTAATACATGGCATGGCAAGGCAATTCACAGTAAGAAGACATGGCATAGAAGCTATACATGGCAAGAACAACATCATAGCATGCAAGGATCAACTACAACAACCTTGGCAAATTTGAATAACATGTAAACAACCTGCCAGGAAACATTTTATAGCAAAAGTAGAGCTCGATTGACTCAAGCTATGACACTCCATAATTTCAAACAAGGGCATGTATGGATAGAGAATAACCCTATGTTCAAAACATCCTTACTGAAGTATCTCCAAATAATTATGGATCTCTCGGTAGAATCAAGTTTACATGACATCAAAATATCAGCAGAACAGGGGCTGAAATCAGCAACATCATGAAGCCTAGTTTGCATGCTTGTGCTAGTCACCACAGGGATCACAAAAATACATGGCAAACACACCTGTAAAGATGGCATGGCATATTACAAAACACATGTAGGACTCAAGTTCATAGGGTGCACACATCAATCATGGCAAAAATGACAAAAGTGCATGTTCTGACAAAAGTGCAGAGTTATGATGCAATGAACAAGGCATAAAAATACTGGAATACTCGGGGACTTAGAGAAATTTCAGAGGGGGGGAAGTCAACCTTGCGGGGCACGCGAACCGAGGTTCACCGGATCTCGCCCGGTGAGGAGGGAGGTGGCCGGAGGCGAGATCCGCCGCCGCCACCAGATCCGCCGAGGGACCGGACGGCGAGGGCGCCGGGCGAAGCTCGAAGCCTTCGAAGCTCGGGCGCCGGCAAGGGCGGGCGCAGGCAGCCTCAAGGCGGGGTCCAAGGCGAGGCGGCGGAGGTCGGGCCGGGCGAGGGGCGGCGACGGGCGAGGGCCGGGCGGAGGCGGGCGCGGAGGCGGCGATCAAGGGGCGGGCGGGGCGGCCGGAGGCGGCGCGGCCGGACGGTGGGCGGCGCTGACGCTGAGCGGCGGCGAGCGGCGTGCTCGGGCGGCGGGATGGCTCGGGCGCGGGCGCGGGCGGGTTCGGGCGCTGCCCAGCGGGACGGCCGTGGCTGGAGCGGACGCGGGCGAGGGAGGCGGCGGCGCGCCACGTGGTGGGGGCAGATTGGACGGGGAGGTGGCGGACATGTCCGTGGCGGATGGACATGTCCGTGTGGAGGGAAGGTTGGCTAGGGTTTGGACGAAAATTTCGGGGAGGCACATATTTATAGGTAGAGGGAGCTAGGAGAGTCCAAATGAGGTGCGGTTTCGCCCACGATCGTGATCGAACGACCGAGAGCATGGAGGGGAGTTTGCTGGGTTTTGGGCCACTTTGAAAGGGGTGTTGGGCTGCACACAAAAGAGGCTTTTACAGTTACCCGGTTAACCGTTGGAGTATCAAACGACCTCCAAATGATCCGAAACTTGACAGGCGGTCTACCGGTGCTATACCAAGGCCGCTTGACAAACCTCGGTCCATTCCGAGAAAGTTTAACACCCGCACACGAAAAGAGGTAAAGGGGGGCGCCGGGAGACATAGGATTGCAAAACGGACAACGGGGAAATGCTCGGATGCATGAGACGAACACGCATGCAAAATGAAATGCACATGATTACATGATATGAAATGCAGATGATGACATGGCAAAATGCAACACGCAAGCAAATGACATGGCAACGACGGCGAATAACTGGAAGACACCTGGCGCATCGAATCCGGGGCGTTACATTTTGGGCCTCTGAATGCCTTGTAATTGGATAGCCAACACTTTTGCTTTTAATATGCCTTCGTGCATGGGTGCTGATACTTTTGATTGAATGATTGAAACCTTTCAATCTATATTGCCTGCAGTCACAAAATCTTAAACTGCCACGGCGGTTTGTGCCGCCAGCCGGCTTGTGACGTTCATATATATATGCAATGAAATATTGAGGTATATAATCAAAATTTGTGATACAAAATACCTGCCATCGCTGGGCATGAAGTTGGCTTAGCCAATCTTGAAGCGGAGGTTGTATAAACCATTACCGTCAAAGGAGAACAGCTCATGTGTTTATAATGCCGGTTTACCATGTAAACCGTGCCGGGTCATGACAAGCCCCCTGTTACTCCATAATGGGATGTTAACAGAAAAAGTCAAACCGGAAAAAAATTTATCTCCGGATTAAAAATGGACCGAATTCCGTCAATTGACAGTTTGAACCGGTTTAAAATTTTTATCGGTTTAAAAAACGCAACAAAATCAAATAATAGTTATGAAAAAAATATGAAAGCAAAGGCAATGATAAAACCGTTTGCAAAAAGAGGCTTTACTGAGCCGATCAGATGGTGTAACCATGGTCGGACAGGACCAAGCTCCCAATAAGGTGTAGCTATGGTTCAAGTCAGCCACGTCCCCAACTGAAACCGTGGCATTATGCCGATCAAGTGGCGTGGCAATGGTTCGGGTTCGACCAAGCCCCCAAGTGACTCTATGGCCTTAGGCCGATCAAGAGGCGTGACTGGTTCAGACTTGACCATGTCCCCAAGTGATCTGGTGGCTTTCGCCTATCAAAAGGTGTTGCATTGGTTCGGACACGACCAAGCCCCCAAGTGATATCATAAAGCTTTTGAAAAACAAACTCAGGGGGTAAACCGTAGGCCACTTTAAGACAGAACAACTCCATGTAACCACGCATGATGTAACAGAACAGATACCCCGCTTTAGCTGAGGCTCCGGTTTATTACTTTATTCATAATATATACACCGTCATAATATGTACATGAGTAGAGCCGATGGCTCAGGTATAATAAGGCCGAAGATGAGCTATGTTCCACGGCCTGTTGGTCTCCTCCTCCGATGTACGTGAGACTTTATGCTCTCGAACATCGATCAGATAGTATGACCCGTTGTGCAGATTCTTGCTGACCACGAAAGGTCCCTCCCAAGGTGGGGATAACTTGTGCATATCAGTCTGGTCTTGGATGAGCCGAAGCACCAAATCTCCTTCTTGAAAAGTTCTGGTTCTAACCCGGTGACTATGGTAACGACGAAGATCCTCTTGGTAAATCCCCGAGCGGGCAGCTGCTATGTCACGCTCCTCATCCAACAGGTCCAAAGCGTCTTGCCGTGCTGTCTCGTTGTCCACTTCAACATAAGCTGCCACACGAGGTGAGTCATGACGGATGTCACTGGGGAGAACCGCCTCCGCTCCATAGACCATAAAGAACGGCGTGTATCCTGTGGGTCTGTTGGGCGTAGTGTTGATACTCCATAACACAGATGGTAGTTTTTCTACCCAACAACCCGGTGTCCTCTGCAAAGGGACCATAAGCCGGGGCTTGATGCCTCTCAGGGTCTCTTGATTAGCCCTTTCCGCTTGACCATTGGACTGTGGGTGGCTCTTGAAGAAACGTCAAGCGGATGTGTTCACGTTCGCAGAACTCTTTCATGGCACCTTTGGACAAATTGGTACCATTATCCGTGATGATCTTGTGGAAAGCCAAACCGGAAAATCACCTTTTGATGAACTGAACCGCCGTGGCGCGTCACACTTGCTAACAGGTTACGCCTCTACCCACTTTGTAAACTTGTCAACCGCCACCAAGAGGTGGGTCTTCTTGTCCTTGGACCTTTGAAAGGTCCAACCATATCCAACCCCAGGTTGCAAACGCCCAAGTAATTGGAATCATCCTCAATTCTTGGGCGGTACATGAGCGTCTGAAAACTTTTGGAAACCATCACATCGTCTGACCAGATCTTCCGCATCAGCATGAGCAGTCAACCAATAGAAACCGTGGCGGAACGCTTTAGCCACCATGGATTTTGAACCGGCGTGGTGACCACAATCTCCTTCGTGGATCTCACGCAATATTTCACAGCCTTCCTCAGGGGACACACAGTGTTGAAACGCCCCTGACACGCTGCAATGATGCAATTCGCCATTACCAATGGTCATAGACTTGGATCGCCGGACTATCTGCCGGGCCAACGTCTCATCTTCTGGTAACTCGCACCGGTTCATGTACGCAAGATAAGGAAGCGTCCAATCCGGTGACGTGAAGAGCTGCCACCAATTGAGCCTCCGGATCAGGAATAGCCAAATCCGCTTCACCAGGGAGCTTGACCGACGGGTTGTGCAGCACGTCCAGGAAAACATTGGGCGGGACCGGTTTACGTTGAGAGCCCAACCGGCTTAAAGCGTCCGCCGCTTCATTATTCCGACGATCCACGTGGTCCACCTGATAGCCCTTGAAATGACCTGCAACAATATCCACCTCACGACGATATGCAGCCATGAGTGGGTCCTTTGAATCCCAAGTGCCAGACACCTATTGAGCCACTAGGTCTGAGTCACCGAAGCACTTAACCCGGCTTAGATTCATCTCCTTATCCATCCGGAGACCATGGAGCAAGGCTTCATACTCAGCTGCACTGTTAGTACAAGGGAACATTAAGCGGAGAACGTAACAGAACTTGTCCCCTCGTGGGGAAGTTAACACGACTCCAGACCCCGAGCCCTCCAATTGCCTGGATCCGTCAAAATGGATGGTCCAATATGTGTGATCCGGCTTTTCTTGGTGCTTGCAACTCCGTCCAATCATTAATGAAATCCACAAGTGCTTGAGACTTCACCGCCGTCCGAGGCACGTACTTGAACCGCGGCCCAAGCTCTATAGCCCACTTGGCAATTCGTCCAGTCGCTTCCCGGTTCTGTATGATATCGCCTAAGGGAGCAGAACTGACCACCGTGATGGGGTTCCCTTGGAAATACTGCTTCAGCTTCCGGCTTGCCATGAAAACTCCATATACCAGCTTCTGCCAATGCGGATACCTTTGCTTAGATTCAATAAGTACCTCGCTGATATAATAAACCGGACGTTGAACCGGCTGCTCCTTCCCTGCCTCCTTCCGCTCCACCACAATGGCCACGCTGACCGCTCGGGCGTTAGCAGCAACATATAGTAGAAGCGGCTCCTTGTCAATGGGAGCGGCGAGCACAGCGAGTTGGCCAATTGCCGCTTTAAGTCCTCAAATGCCTTATCACGCGGGACTCTGCATTTAACTGATCCGTCTTCTTCAACATCCGATA
Source organism: Aegilops bicornis (assembly GCA_021605145.1). Taxonomy (NCBI): domain Eukaryota; kingdom Viridiplantae; phylum Streptophyta; class Magnoliopsida; order Poales; family Poaceae; genus Aegilops; species Aegilops bicornis. The sequence goes on along the minus strand of CM038670.1, from coordinate 69,919,073 downwards.
TAAAGGAATCGCCTTCTCACCAAGGCGGTGATAAACCGCTCGGTAGCGGCAATCCGCCCGCCAGACGCTGGACATCGTTAATACACTTCGGTTTAGCCAGGAGGTAATAGCCGTAATCTTCTCCGGATTAGCTTCAATTCCCCTGTTGGACACGAGAAAACCCAATAACTTGCCTGCCGGAACACCGAAGACACATTTGGCCGGGTTGAGCATCATCTTGTACACCCGCAGGTTGTCAAAGGTTTCCTTCAAATCGTCAATCAGTGTCTCATTCTCCCTTGACTTAACCACAATATCATCAACATAGGCGTGCACATTATGGCCAATCTGTTTATGCAGGCAATTCTGTACACAGCGTTGATAAGTTGCTTGGCCGCTCTTGAGCCCAAAAGGCATAGATACATAGCAGAAGGCTCCAAAGGGAGTGATAAACGATGTTTTCTCCTGATCCTTAACTGCCATCTTGATCTGATGATACCCAGAATACGCATCCAAAAAGCTCAAACCCTCACAACCCGCAGTGGCATCAATAATCTGGTCAATGCGGGGCAAAAGGATCTGGTGGACAAGCCTTGTTAAGATCTGTGTAATCCACACACATGCGCGAAGTGCCGTTTTTCTTAAGAACTAGCACCGGATTAGCAAGCCACTCTGGATGGAAGACTTCAACGATAAAACCAGCTGCTAAGAGCCTGGCAACTTTCTCTCCAATGGCCTTGCGCCTTTCTTCGTTAAACCGGCGGAGAAACTGCTTCACCGGTTTGTACTTGGGATCAACATTAAGAGTGTGCTCAGCGAGTTGCCTCGGTACACATGGCATGTCAGAAGGCTTCCATGCAAAAATGTCCCGATTCTCACGGATGAACTCGATGAGCGCGCTTTCCTATTTCGGATCTAAGTTGGCACTGATGCTGAACTGCTTGGACGAATCGCCAGGCACGAAGTCAACAAGCTTAGTCTCAGCTGCCGATTTGAATTTCAGGTCCGGATCATGTTCTGTAGTCGGCTTCTTCAAAGGGGTCATGTCCGCCGGATCAACGTTGTCCTTGTAATATTTCAACTCCTCCGTAGCGCAAACCGACTCTGCATAGGCCGCATCACCTTCCTCACATTCCAAAGCGATCTTGCGGCTCCCATGAACCGTTATTGTCCCCTTGTGACCCGGCATCTTGAGCTGCAAATAGATATAACAAAGCCGTGCCATGAACTTGGCATAAGCCGGTCGCCCGAACAGGGCATGATATGGACTTTGGATTTTTACCACTTCAAAAGTCAACGTTTCCGATCTGGAGTCATAATCATCACCAAAGGCCACTTCCAGAGCTATTTTACCAACAGGATATGCTGACTTGCCAGGTACCACACCATGGAACACTGTATTGGACTGTTTGAGATGTTTATCCGTTAGCCCCATACAACGGAAGGTCTCATAGTACATGATGTTAATGCTGCTCCCTCCATCCATGAGTACCTTGGTGAACTTATAACCTCCCACCTAAGGTGCCACCACCAGGGCTAGCTGACCCGGATTGTCGACCCGGGGAGGATGATCCTCTCTACTCCATATAATGGGCTGCTCCGACCAGCGTAGGTAATGGGGCACGGCCGGTTCAACAGCGTTAACTGCCCGCTTCTGAACCTTCCGGTCTCGCTTGTCTAAGCTAGTGGTGAAGACATGGTACTGCCCACTATTCAACTGCTTTGGGTTGCTCTGATAACCCGACTGCTGTTGTTGCTGGTTGTAACCACCTTGGCTATTCTGATTGTTCTGGTTGTTATGTCCGCCCGGATTACCATTAAATCCTGAACCGGAATTTCCTCCACCGTAACCCGGCCCGGATCCTGAACCGCCGCCAGAGCCGTGATCATACCGGAAAGCATTAGAACTCTTGAACTCCTGCATAATGTAGCAGTCCTTCCAAAGGTGGTTGGCCGGCATCTCCTTCGTCCCGTGCTTTGGACAGGGCTGATTCAATAAATAATTTAAGCGATCCGGGTTAGGATTCGGAGCCCCACCACGATTCGCCGCCTTACCTCTGCGTCGCTGACCCTTGTCCTGCGCGTTGGTATTAGCTACAAAGTCCATGTTGCCATCCGCTTTACGCTTGCCATTACCTGCTGAGTGATGTTGCTGGCCCTTGGAGTTGTTGTTCTTCCTTCCCTTTCCCTGTCTTGTCATCGTCGGACTCGGGATCCTTGGTACTATCGAATCAGCATATTTCACTAAAGCGCCCATGAGAGTTCCCATGTCATTACAAAATCGCTTCATGCGCTAACTTTAACTTCAGAGGCTGAAACCGGCGGTTGCCCTCCGTGGTTAAGATCGCAGAGTCAGCGTTGATCCGGTCTGACGAGTGCAAGATTTCCGAAACGCGGCGTACCCAATGGGTTGTTGACTCCCCTTCCCCCTGGACACAAGCCGCCAAGTCCACTACGGACATGGGCTGCTTGCAGGTATCTTTGAAATTCTGGATAAACCGGGTCCGCAACTGGTCCCATGAATTGATAGAATTGGGCGGCAAGCTCTTCAACCAAGTACGGGCCGTGCCTTCAAGCATCATGGTGAAGTACTTTGCACACGCGGCCTCATCCACATCCAGCATCTCCATGGCCATCTCATAACTTTCTATCCATGCTTCTGGAGATAAATCGGCAGTGTAATTTGGCACCTTGCGCGGACCCTTGAAATCTTTGGGCAAGCGCACATTGCGCAAAGCGGGGATGAGGCAAGGCACCCCCAAAGAGCTAGAGGTAACCCCAGGCTCGACCGAGATGGTCGGACGAACCGGCGTAAGCTGATGAGCCCGATCTTTGTCGCTAATTCGGCCTCCCTGCGTGCTCGGGCCCGGTCCACCACCTCCTGGGCGTTATCGACACCACCTGCCGGGTTGTTGCCATGGGGCGCACCACGCCGTGCATTACTTGACACGTTCGGTTCATCCACGTGGCTGCTATAGCTCCGGCTTGGGCGGGGGGTAGAGTGGATCCGGTCGCGGCTGTACGAATACGCTTCCTGTTGGACCAAAGCTGTCCTAAGGAGCTCCTTGACCCGGCGCGTCTCTACCGCCTGTGGTGAATCACCTTCAATTGGAATAGCCTCCAGCCGTGCCGCCGCTGCAACAAGGTTATCCATCAGGTTGGAGTACTGACCCGGAGGTGTTTGCACAGCCTGAGGCACACTGGCGTTATGGCGAGGTAGATCTATTAAGCGGGCTGGACGGCCGCCCGTCCAGTGCTTCCGCCGGTTTACCACCGGGCGGATTACTGGTTCCCGCCCGGGCGCCGAAGAGGTCTCGGCTTCAAAACTGAAGGCAAACGGGATCTGTATTTCCTCTTCATGACTTCATGTGGCGCGTTACGATCCAACATAAGCCTATAAGCTGCGCGATCGAAAGCGGCCCGCTTCTGCCGTCATCCCGTAAATGCCCGCACTGCTAGATTCGCTTTAGCCTCAGTGATTTGTTCCTTCGCATTCGCAATCTCTGCGTTATGAGCGTCCTGATCCGCCGGGTTAGCCTCTGCCATGAGCGCAGCCAACACATCGAAAAGAAATGATTAAACCTGAGCCAGCGGGCGCACAGGGCCTCCTGCCCCGGCAGCCGTCGCCACTGGCTCGGGTTGCCTCGCCCACACCCAGTGCCTCCGCCGAGCTCACCCTCGCGCACAAGGCTCCCGGAACGCACCCACGCCTTTCACAGGCCGCGCCCCGCACCGGGCTCGCGTCGGGCCGCCCACGGCCTCGCTGCACCGCTCGGGGCCGCTAGCGGCCACGCCCGCACGCCCCTGGGCGCTAGCGCCCGAGAACCCGACGCCCATTAAGGCTCCCTGGGGCCAATGACAAGTGGGCCCCGCCCCTAGAACGAGTTAAAAAAGAAAAGAATTTAAAAAGAAATAAATAATAATAAAAATAAAATTTAATTAATGAATGAAGGAATTAATTAACTTAATTAATCCTGTTAAATTAACCTAATTAGCTAATTAACCTAATTAACTAGTGTTAATTAACTAAAAGTCAATGACATGCGGGACCCACACGTGAGTTTGACCCAGTCAACGCCTTGTTGACTGCTGACATCATGTTGACATCAGCATACACTATTCTGGATAATGTTGATTTAAAATAATTAAGTAAATTCTAAAAATGATTAAATCTTTTAAAATTAATATAAAATAAACCGTAGCTCGGATGGGAAATCTTTGTACATGAAAGTTGCTCAGAACAACGAGACGAATCAGGATATGCAACCCGTTCGTCCGCCACACATACCTAGCATAGCAAACACGCAACTTTCCCCTCTGGTTCATCTGTCCGAAAACGCGAAACACCGGGGATACTTTCCCGGATGTTTCCCCCCTTTGCCGATATCACCTACTACCACGTTAGGGCACATCTAGCACCGCGTTTGTCATGTTATTCTTTGTGATGCTTTTATTGCTCTGTTATTTATTGTGTTCCCCCTTCATTACTTCTTTCCGGTAGACCCTGAGACCGATGTCGGTACCCCTGTGATCGACTACATCGACGACGAACCCTTCTTGCACTACTAGGGAAAACCCTAGCAGTAGCGTTGGTTTTGTGCTCACTAGTAGCGGCGAAGTGCTACTAATAAGGTGCTACAGCTATTGCTTAGCGATAGCAGCGTGCGCATACGCCGCTATTGCTAGGACAAATAGCTGTAGCGTTTGTTCACTCACGCCATCGCTAATATAACTAGGGGCAGCGTGTTTTCTCTCCATCGCTACTAGTATTCTTTTTTATTTTTTTATTTTTAGTGTATTTATGCGCCATCGTACAAATATTGGTACAATACCAGTTATGAGGTTTACATCATTATGTCCATAACGGTGTGTCAAATGAAGGTGGATTAGGTTCAAGTGGAGGCAATATGTGGTGCATGTCAAAAGTATACTACTAATCCAAACTTGATCTAGTTTGGACTAGTAGTACTTTCGATGTGCACCACATGTTGCCTCCACTTGAATCTAATCCGCCAGCACAAGCTACCAGGATACTCAACACACAAATCCGGGGCTCTCGATATTACCTACATATTCTAGCACAAGTCATGCCAAAATTCAAGGAAAAATCCGGCATGACCTTTGCTAAAATAGGACATATCGAGCGCCTGATATTTGCCGGAACGGAAATGAATCAACACTCCGGCAAAACATAGGCCACTCGGAGGTGTAACCTGCAAACATGACCGGCCACTTGGGCAAGCACATATCCTATTTGAGCAACACAAGATATACATTTCAAAATATCTTATAGGACTCAAATTAGCATGCATTCAATAAGCAAAAGTAAATCATCTCATGCATTCGTACATCGTCGAATATTATCACTAATACATCCCGAGTAGTGTCATACATATAACATCACTAATACAACTAAAACCCTAGCACACGACGGGTATCGGCGCGGGCGGTGGACACCCACAGAGAAGGAACCATCACAGGATCATAGCTCGGTGAGATCCACGGAGAACCTGCCGGTATTGGAGAACCTGTGCTCCAACGCAAACAAGTAGCGATGGATGTGCGCGTCCTCCTCATCGACACGGTGACGCACCACCTCTGCAGGGTCCTCGAGCCTCTGGGCGACAACATCGCCCACGACCGCCACCAAAGAAGGTTCGGGTCAACGACAGGCTGGCTCCTCACGAACCTGCGCCCCCCGGTAGGTAGCGCCTCTTAGTACCACCCCGGCGGAGCCCAGTCCCGGACATGGCCCATATGATCAAGCAGGTGTCTTCCTCCGCCGACTCGATGACGAGGATGCGGGATAGGCATCGTCCACGTCGATGCGGGAAAAATTGCTTTAACTAAAAAATAGCAACAAGTTCTTACTAACTAGTTCTATTAATTCAACTAGTTCTTACTAAAAATAAACTTACTATAAATAAAAATAAACTAGTACCTAATTAGTACCTAGTTCTTACTAACTAATTAGTACCTAGGAACTACTGCCCTAATTACCATCTAATTTTATGAACCTAGGGGTGGAAAGTGGTAGCGGATATTCCAATTATCCAACTATAAAGTGAAATAAGTGGTCAAATTTTACTTGTTTTATGATTCACCTTAGAAATTTTATTCGTTTCCACCCTTACATGAACCCTAACTCATTTGAGCCGCATCCGCATCCGATTCGTTTCCACCCTTACATGAACCCTAACTAATTTGATGCAACTAAAATATAAAGAAACCCTAGGCAGAGGTAGGGAGAGGGAGAAGCAGGCGTGCTCACCTCGGGTGCCCGCGACGAGGAGGGGCAGGCGTCGAGGTCGGGGTCGGGGCTCGGGCGTGGGCGGATGGCGGCGTCGAGGTCGAGGTCGGGCGGCGTTCGGGCGGTGTTGAGGTCGAGGCGGGCGTCTGAGGTGTGCGGAGAGCACTGTGACGGCCGACAGGCGACAATGGCGAGAGTGGAGATTTGGATTTGGGGAAGTGGCTGTGGGGAAGGACGAACCTGTGGTTAAGTCGAAGTAGCGATGGCGTGTTCCGTAAAGCGCTCTTTGCTCACGTTAGCTACAGCTGCTCGGGATACACGCCATCGCTACTCCTTTCTCTTTTTTCACCTTTTTCATTTAGTTTTATTCACATTTTATTTCCTTTCACCTTATTCTATTTCTTTCATTTTCAATTACCTTTCTATTTGCTTTCCATTTAATTTTATATCCTTTAGCGATGGCGAGTTTAGATTAAAATGCGCTGCTACAAAGAAAGTAGCGGTAGCGCGGTTCGATATAGGTCGCTACTACTATGTGTAGCCTATCGGCTAAGCCGTGGGAATTTTAGTAGTAATGTGTTTAGAACAAGGCGCGCTACTGCTATAACTTTATCTGCAACGCGGTTTGCATAGGCGCGGTACTGCTACTTAGCACCAGCGTGCTTTTTTGACCCGCGCTACTGCTAAAGTTCTGTGTATAAGGTTTTCCCTAGTAGTGTTGCCAGAGCAACCAGGCAAGCCCCCCCCCCCCTTGATCACCAGATATCGCCTATTCCTTCTCTATACTGCTTGCATTAGAGTAGCGTAGCATGTTACTGCTTTCACTGAATCCTATTCTGCTGCATAGCCTGTCATTGTTGCTACAGTTGTTACCCTTACCTGCTATCCTAATGCTTAGTATAGGATGCTAGTGTTCCATCAGTGGCCCTAGACTCTTGTCCGTCTGCCATGCTATACTACTGGGTCGTGATCACTTCGGGAGGTGAACACGGGCATATGCTATATACTTTATACTGCTACATTACTTATGATATTGTTCGGAGATGGGGGCTGAAGGGGTAGGTGGCTCCATCCCGGTAGAGGTGGGCCCGGGTTCCCGACGGCCCCCGACTGTTACTTTGTGGCGGAGCGACAGGGCAGGTTGAGACCACCTAGCAGAGAGGTGGGCTTGCCCCTGGTCGGCGTCCGCGGTTACTTCAAAATAACACGCTTAACGAGACTTATTTGATCTGAGTCTGGCCATTTGGTTATACGCACTAACCAACTACGTGGGAAAGATATGGGCACTCGACGTCGTGGTATCAGCCGAAGCCTTCGTGATGTCAGCAACTGAGCGGCGCGCGCCGGATTGGAACGTAAGCCTGCTCTTCTATTATGGGGGCTAGTTCTGCTTCCGCCCGCCCTCGCAACGTGCAGGTGTGCAATGGGCGATGGGCCCAGACCTCTGCGCCATAGGATTTAGACCGGCGTGCTGACCTCTCTATTGTGCCTAGGTAGGGTTGCGACGTGTTGATCTTCCAAGGCCGGGCATGACCCAGGAAAGTGTGTCCGGCCAAATGGGATCGGCCAGCGTTGGGTTATGTGGTGCACCCTGCGATGAAGTTTATCTATTCGAATAGCCGTGATCTTCGGTAACAGGACGACTTGGAGTTGTACCTTGACCTTATGACAACTAGAACCGGATACTTAATAAAACACACCCTTCCAAGTGCCAGATACAACCCGGTGATCGCTCTTTCACAGGTCGACGAGGAGAGGATCGTCGGGTAGGGTTATGCTATGCGATGCTACTTGGTGAACTTACCATCTACTCTTTTCTACATGCTACAAGATGGAGGTGGCCAGAAGCGTAGTCTTCGACAGGATTAGCTATCCCCCTCTTAATCTGGCATTCTGCAGTTCAGTCCACCTATATGGCCCTTTACACATATACCCATGCATATGTAGTGTAGCTCCTTGCTTGCGAGTACTTTGGATGAGTACTCACGGTTGCTTTCTCGCCCTTTTCCCCCTTTACTTTCTCTCTGGCTGTCGCAACCAGATGTTGGAGCCCAGGAGCCAGACGCCACCGTCGACGACGACTCCTACTACACCGGAGGTGCCTACTACTACGTGCAGCCCGTGGACGACGACCAGGAGTAGTTAGGAGGTTCCCAGGCAGGAGGCCTCCGCCTCTTTCGATTTGTATCCCAGTTTGTGCTAGCCTTCTTAAGGCAGACTTGTTTAACTTATGTCTGTACTAAGATATTGTTGCTTCCGCTGACTCGTCTATGATCGAGCACTTGTATTCGAGCCCTCGAGGCCCCTGGCTTGTAATATGATGCTTGTATGACTTATTTATGTTTTAGTGTTGTGTTGTGATTGACGAAGTCCTGGATTAGCGGGTCTCCGGACAGCCGGACTATATCCTTTGGCCGGACTGTTGGACTATGAAGATACAAGATTGAAGACTTCGTCCCGTGTCCGGATGGGACTCTCCTTGGCGTGGAAGGCAAGCTTGGCAATACGGATATGTAGATCTCCTCCCTTGTATGCAACTACTCCGGCCTTCAATCCGGAGCAAATTGAATTTTTTTTAAATAATACATTTTTTATTAATTTTTATAAATATTACGCTGGATAAATTTTTTTCAAAAATAATACACCGTCGGCCCGCTGCAGGCCAACTGGGCCTAGTCGGCCCATAGCAGGCCGATTGGATTCTAGTCGGCCTACAGCTCGATCGGCCCCCGCCGGCCCATTGTGGGCTGATTGGGTCTGTCGGCCCACCTGTCGGCTGACTGGAGCTAATTGGCCCGCTGTGGGCTAATTGTTTTGCAAAAAATAGGCATAAAAAATATATGTTTAAAAAAATGTTAATCATGTAATTAAAAAATGTTAAACGTGCATAAAAAAATATCCTGATGTATACAAAAAATGTACAATATATATGCAAAAATGTTGACATAAAAAGTATGTTTTAAAAAGTGTTAATCATGTATTTAAAAATTGTTAAATGTGTGTATAAAAAATGTTCCTTATTTATACAAAAAATATAGAATGTGTATGAAAAAAAGTTGACACCAAAAAATTATGTTGGTGAGTTGGTGACAAAAAATAAATCAAGGTTGTGAAAAAAATATGATTGGTTGCTCTTTTGTATGGAACTGGAACATTTTTCAAACATATTTTTTGGTGTCAACTTTTTCATACACATTCTATATTTTTTATAGATAAGGAACATTTTTTATACACACATTTAACAATTTTTAATCATGTATTTGAAAAATGTCAAATTTTCAAACATATTTTTTGGTATCAACTTTTTTTCATACACATTCTATATTTTTTGTATAAATAAGGAACATTTTTTATACACACATTTAACAATTTTTAAATACAATCTTCACACTTTTCAAAACATATTTTTTATGTCAACATTTTTGCATATATATTGTATATTTTTTGTATACATCAGGAACATTTTTTTATACACGTTTAATATTTTTTAATTACATGATTAACATTTTTTTAAACATATAGTTTTTATGCCAATTAGCTCCAGTCGGCCCACAGTGGGCCGACAGGACACAATCAACCCACAGTGGGCGGCGAGGCCGGTCGGCCATTGTAGGTCGATCGAATCAATCGGCTCTTTGTGGGCCGACTAGGCCCAGTCGGCCTGCAGCGGGCCGACGGTGTATTATTTTTGAAATTTTTTAACCATCGTAATATTTATGAAAATTAATAAAAAATGTATTATTTAAAAAAATTAGCGAGCAAATTGCGCCGTCCGAGGACGGGTGGATAGACCCCGCCAAGGAGACCGCACTCTCAACGGCAATAAAGCTGAATACTGACTTCACCCCTTACGAGAGCCGTGTTGCCGAACCATTGGATTCGTCCCCGGCCACAGGCTCCGAGCCACCTACGTCCGTGCCCATCGAATCCGATTGGGCGCCGGTCATGGAGTTTACCTCCGCGGATATCTTTCAGCACTCGCCTTTCGGCGACGTGCTAAATTCGTTAAGGTCTCTCTCCTTGTCAGGAGAACCTTGGACGAACTATGTCCGGCTAGAATGGGATGTGGATGATGAAGCAATTCGCTGCCCATCCACCACCCACTTAGTAGCCACTGTCGACGATTTAACCGACATGCTCGACTTCGACTCCGAAGACATCGACGGTATGGACGACGATGCAGAGATTTAACAGGAACCACATACAGTGGCGCTGGTCCGCCACCTCATCATATGATATATATATGGTGGATAACCCCAAAGAAGGCAATGACGACAAGACATCGGAGGATGACCCCTCCAAGAAGCAACCGAAGCATCGATGTCAGCGCCGCTCTAAGTCCCGCCATAGTAAAAGCAATGATACCGGCACAAGAGACAATAACACTCCGGATAGTGCCGAAGACGATGACAATCCCCTCCAGGCAGATTTAGAGCAGGATGATGACCAAGCTAGCCCTCCAGAACAGGCAGCAGATGGAGAAACAGAGGATGACAATTACATGCCTCTCTCTGAAGACGAGGTGAGCCTCAGCGACGAAGAATTTATCGTGCCTGAGGATCCCATCGAGCAGGAGCGCTTTAAGCGCCGGCTTATAGCCACAACAAATATCCTGAAGAAAAAGCAACAACAGCTTCGAGCTGATCAAGACTTGCTAGCAGATAGATGGACCGAAGTCCTTGCGACCGAGGAATACGAACTCGAACGCCCCTCAAAGAGTTACCCAAAGCGCAGGACGATACCTCGACTCGAGGAGGAAGCATTGAAACCTACATCACCAGCGTACGATGCGGCTGACCGGCCACCTCGTGGCCGAGACAGAGAGGCATTTCAGCCTGAAGTTCAGCCTGCGCCCCGCCGCCACTCAAACAAAAATACCAAGGCCCGGGGCAACACGCAGGACCTGCGAGACATATTGGAAAGCAGGGAAAAACATGCAAGATTGATATACGGGTCACGGGGGCGCGCACCAACGCGAGACGATGACCGTCACGCCGGATACAATAAAGGTAAATCCGGCCAGGCCGAATACAGCAGACAAGACTCATATGAACTGCTCGTAATATAGCCCGGCACAGAGGCGCCGCACACCCCCTATGCTTCACTAATGAAGTCATGGATCACGAATTCCCGGAAGGTTATTAACCCGTAAATATCGAATCGTACGATGGTACAACAGATCCCGCAGTATGGATTGAGGATTTCCTCCTCCATATCCACATGGCTCACGGTGATGATCTACATGCCATCAAGTACCTCCCACTAAAACCTAAAGGACCAGCTCGGCATTGGCTGAATAGCTTGCCAACAGACTTCGTCGGCAGTTGGGAGGATTTGGAAGATGCATTCCTTGACAACTTCCTAGGCACTTATGTGCAACCACCGGATGCTGACGACTTGAGCCATATAACTCAGCAGCCAGGGGAATCGGCCAGGCAATTCTGGACACGGTTCCTAACTAAGAAAAACCAAATCATCGACTGTCCGAATGCAGAGGCCTTAGCGGCATTCAAGCATAACATCCGTGACGAGTGGCTCGCCCGGCACCTCGGCCAGGAGAAGCCGAAGTCTATGGCAGCCCTCACGACACTCATGACCCGCTTTTGCGCGGGCGAAGATAGTTGGCTGGCTCGCAGCAACAACACATCAAGGAATCCGGGCAGTTCAGATACTAAATATGCTAACGGCAGGCCACATCGTAACAGACACAAACGCCGCAACAACGGCAACAACGCTAAAGATACGGCAGTCAATGCCGGATTCAGAGGCTCTAGATTCGGTCAGCGGAAAAAGGCATTCAAAAGAAGTACTCCGGGCCCGTCCAGTTTGGACCGCATACTCGATCGCTCGTGTCAAATCCACGGCACCCCCGATAAGCCAGCCAATCACACCAACAGAGAATGCTGGGTGTTCAAGCAGGCCGGCAAGTTGAATGCCGAAAACAAGGACAAGGGGCTGCATAGCGATGACGAGGAGGAGCCCCGGCCGCCGAACACGGGAGGACAGAAGAGGTTCCCCCCACAAGTGAAGACGGTGAACATGATATACGCAACCCACATTCCCAAGAGGGAACAGAAGCGTGCACTAAGGGACGTCTATGCGATGGAGCCTGTCGCCCCAAAGTTCAACCCATGGTCCTCTTGACCCATCACCTACGATCCTAGGGACCACCCCACTAGTATCCGTCATGGCGGATCCGCCGCGTGGTCCTAGACCCCATCATTGACGGATTTCACCTCACTCGAGTCCTCATGGATGGCGGCAGCAGCACAACCTGCTCTATCGTAATACAAGGCGCAAAATGGGCATAGATCCCTGGAGGATCAAACCCACCAAAACCACCTTTAAGGGTGTCATCCCAGGTGTAGAGGCCCATTGCACGGGCTCAATCACACTGGAAGTGGTCTTCGGATCTCCGGACAACTTTCGAAGCGAGGAGTTAATTTTTGATATTGTCCCGTTCCGAAGTGGCTATCACGCACTGCTCGGGCGAACCGCATTTGCAAAATTCAATGAAGTACCGCATTACGCATACCTCAAGCTCAAGATGCCAGGACCTAGGGGGTCATAACAGTCAATGGAAACACGGAACGCTCACTCCGCACGGAGGAGCACACTGCGGCCCTCGCAGCAGAAGCACAAAGCAGCCTTTTAAGGCAAACCGCCAATTCGGTGATACAGCCCCCGGACACCGTCAAGCGAGTCCGGAGTAACCTGCAGCAGAATTGCCTGGCACGATCAGAGCTCGCATAGCAATTCGGCCCCCGTCCTAGTCCCAGTCAAGCGACGAAATCCGTGCCGCGCGTACATAATTACGCACTGAAAATACCATGGGCATAGGCGGGGGCACGATCAGGGCACGTCCCGCAATGCGGCTCAACCGCCCTAGGGGCTGCATACCTTTATTTTTTCTCTTTCAGGACCTTACTCTCTGGAAGCCCTTTCCGGCAGTATGATTGCCGGACACATTACGGGAAGGAACAACCAAGGAGGCAAGAAGCTAAGTCATACCATGGAATCCCAGGTGGTCTATGATAACGACCGAAATACCTATTTAAATAGATGTACACAGCTTGCCCCTAGATAGGACATGTAAAATAGTCCTAATTTTTGCTTATTGCACTACTTGTATCAGTACGCTTCGACGTGTTATTTAAATAAAAATGCATAGCATTAGTCTATTATTGTATTGTCCATCCTTTTTTCTTTTATGTACATTTACGACAATTTGCACCCGTACATTCTGGTACGGCCAATACGCCAGGGGCTTTCGTATACCCCATAATGCGGCGTGAGAAGTCCGAACACTTTCGACAGTGCGGCACCCCGAACTTATAGCATTATATGCATCAGCTCCGAATCATGTCTTGGGTCAATAGTTGGGTTTGCCCGGCTCCCATGTTTTCGTACCTTACGTTCCGCAATATCGGCTAAGGTAGCACTGGGAGAACTACTACGATTGTGTCCCGGTTCTTCCGGACGAGCACCTCAGTAGAAAAAGCCAAAACTGACTGTCATGATAAGGCGAGAGTTGGTCGCTGTTCGAGAGGTCTCAAGTCCTTAAAGACTTTTTCCGCTTCAGGCGAGGAGTCGGCCTTGCCCCGACTTAGGCGTGTATAGCGCCGCAAGTTCGTCCTTCCGAATACTAGGGGCTTCGCCAAAATTTAAAATTGTAGACTTCTATGGCTAAGTGAGAGTGATAAAGCATTATAGTCCGATTTCCTGGTTCGTTGTGCTGATCACGTCCCTCGAAGGACCCAAAAATGGGAAAAAGAGTGCTCAGGTTTATCCCGAACACCCCAGTACTAGTTACATGGGGGCAGAAGCCGACGACTGGCCAACTCTCAAATTTTATAAACGGCCGCACAGAAGGTAATATTTTAAATTCAAAAAGCGTTGCATAGCGCAAATGAACTAGTTTTCACATCACAGGATCACATGAGCACGTTCATTCAAATATTACATCTTTAGCACACTCCTCCGCTACAAGGTGGCCACCCTTCAGGACACTGTCATAATACATTTCGGGGTGGCAATGCTCCTTGCCATGCGGTGGCCCCTCCTTCACCAGCTTCTCGGCATCCATCTTCGCCCAATGCACTTTCGCACGGGCAAAGGCCCTGCATGCACCTTCTATGCAGACGGACCGCTTGATGACTTCAAACCGGGGGCAGGCATTCACAAGCCGCCTCACCAGGCCGAAGTAGCTGCCAGCCAGGGGCTTGCCAGGCCACATCCGGACTATAAGACCCGTCATGGCCTGTTCGGCCGCCTTGTGGAGCTCGACCAGTTGCTTCAGCTGGTCGCTCAAGGGAATCGGGTGTTCTGTCCCAGTATACTGAGACCAGGACAACTTCTCCGTCGAGCTCCCCTCCTTGGCCCGATAGAACTCCGCGGCATCTGACACACTGCGGGGCAGCTCTGCGAACGCTCCTGGAGAGCTCCGAACTCGGGTAAATAAAAAGAAATTTTATTTCAAATGCTTGCTTTGCATAATGAATGCCTTACCCGGCGCTATCTTCTTAACCGCCTCAATTTCCTGGAGGGCCTTTTGGGCTTCGGCCTTGGCATGTTTTGCGCTTTCGAGGGCCTTCGCAAGCTCGGACTCTCGCGTCTTAGAGTCAAGTTCCAAGGACTCGTGCTTCTTGACGAGAGCCTGGAGCTCTTGCTGCACCTTGCCTACTCAGGCCTCTTGTTTTTCTCGCTCGATGCGCTCCTTGGCCGCTTTGTCTTCGGCCTCGGACAGCGCCTTCTTCAGGGTCACCACTTCGATAGTGGCCCCTGGCAAATTCATGACGATCCTATTATTTTGCAACCAAATTTCTTTTTAATGTATATAGACAAGGCATTGCTTACCTTTGCTCTCCTCGAGCTACCTCTTGGCAAGGCCGAGCTCTTCCTCGGACCGCTCAAGGTCCTGCTTGATCTGGCGACCTCCGCGATGCGTGCGGCGTGGCAGCGATGAAGCATGCATATTCACATAGACATATTCTGATTAACTCCTGTGATTATTATTTGATCCTCTATTCGGCTTTTCTTCGCGAACGCCAAACAGAGCATCAAGGGCTGCTGTCTATGCGGTAATATTTTCCTATATTTTGATTCTTGACACGAAAGCTTTGTTAGGAGGCTGGCACAAGCTTCAGTTAGTCCGTTTTTGGCGGACTGAACCTTCTCGATCACCGCACTCATGATAGTGCGGTGCTCTTCATCGATGGAAGCGCCGCGAAGCGCTTCCAGCAAGTTGTCCGGTGCCTCTGGATGGACAGAGGCCACCGGCACGGGCGGCTTGCCCCTCTTAAAAGGGGGGTCGCCTGTCGGAGTCCAGAACCAATAGAGGTTCCCTCGCAGTGTTCGGCTGGGGGTCGAACTTGGAACCTGTGGGAGTCTTGCTCCCTTTGTGCCCAGGGTCCGGAAGGTCGCCTCGAGGCGCCTTCGGGACTACCTCCCTCGGCTTGGTGCCCTTTGAGACAACACCTCAACGTTGTCCGTAAGGCGAGGGGAGGAGGCGGTCGGAAGTGAATCGCTATTCAAATCCGACGGGTCCAAAGAGCCATCCGACGAAGATACGTCGATATGGGCTCGGGACGGACTTCATAATCATGTTCGGCGTAAAGAGAAGCAGTGCAATAAAACATACCGTGACTTACTATGGTATCCGGATACTTACGACTTCGCCAGGGACTTGTCCCTAGGTAGCCACTCGTCGTCGTTGTAGGCGGCCGTCGTGGAGCAGTCCGGAAGGAGGGTCCTTCACTTCTTGGACCCTTCGGCCTTCCCGATTGGGGCAGCCTTCCTTTTCTTGTCTCCCCTGGCTGGGGGGGGGGGCTTTCCTCTTCCTCCTCCTCGTTTTCGTGGGAGGAGTGCGCCTTGGAGTTATCAGACAATGAGTCCGATATAACCTGGCGCCTGAGACCTTTCTGGGTCCCCGTGGCCTTCTTCTCCGGCACCTCATAAGGCGCCGGAATCAGCATCTTCGTTAGAAGAGCATCTGCTGGATCTTCGGGCAGAGGAGCCGGACAATCGATCTGCTCCGCCGTCTCTATCCAGTCCTGTTAATGGCATGGAAGCTTAGATCCCGCACATGATTATACTGGGGAAGTGAATATCTTATGAGGTATAAAAGACTTACCGGATTTGCGGGGCGCTTTGTACTGAGTCTGCGGTCCTCGGAAAGGGGAGGAGGTACCTCGGCACCCTTGAACAGCAACCTCCAGACGTCTTTGTGCGTCGTGTCATAGAGCTCTTGCAGCGTCTGGTGCTTGGCCGGGTCGAACTCCCACAAATTAAATGCCCGTCGTTGACACGGGAGGATCCGCCGGAAGAGCATGACCTGGACCACGTTGACGAGCTTGATTTTCTTGCTCATCATGTTTTTGATACATGTGTGGAGTTCGGTCAGCTCTAACGAGGAACCCCAGGATAGGCCCTTCTCTTTCCAGGAGGTGAGCCGCGTGGGGATTCCGGATCAAAATTTGGGGGCCGCCACCCAGTTGGTGTCGCGCGGCTCGGTGATGTAGAACCACCCCGATTGCCACCCCTTTATGGTCTCCACATAGGAGCCTTCGAGCCATTTGTTGGGCATTTTACCCACCATGGCGCCTCCGCACTCCGCCTGCTGGCTGACCACCACCTTCGCTTTGACATTGAAGGTTTTCAGCCACAGGCCAAAGTGGGGCCTGATGCGGAGGAAAGCCTCGCACACGATGATAAACGCCAAGATGTTGAGGATGAAATTGGGGGCCAGATCGTGAAAGTCCAGCCCATAGTAGAACATGAGCCTGCAGACATATGGGTGGAGGGGAAATCCCAGTCCGCGGACGAAGTGGGTAAGGAAAACTACCCTCTCATGGGGCTCCGGCGTAGGGATGATCTGCCCCGCATCGGGAAGCCGGTGTGCGATATCCGCGGCTAGATATCCGGCTCCCCGTAGCTTTGTGATGTTCTCCTCCGTGACGGAGGAGACCATCCACTTGCCCCCCGCTCCCTACATGCTTGGAGTGGTTTGAGGGGGGAAACGCGAACTTGGGAGCTGGAGCTCGAGTGCGCAAGAATGGATGAGCAAGGAGGAAGAAGGCGTGGGTGAAAAGAGTAAATCACTGTCCCTTTATAAGGGCGGAAGAGGCTATGCGCCTCCCCACTGACCTAGTAAAACTCGCTTATTCCCCAAGCGCCGTGATTGATCGCGCGGTTGGGTTACCGAAATCTGTATTGATGAGAATCCCGTGATAAGGGGACACGATCTCTGCTTCGACAAGACGTGCCAAGGAAACTGCCTCGCGATATGTGTTGTAGCTGGTTGTGAAAAACGGTTCGAATAATGACCGGGCTATGGTGTGATGACATGCCGCAAAATGCGTCAGCAGATTAGATTTGTGGAAATATTATTCTCTCTACGGTGGTACGTGGAATTTGTTTTGCAGAGCCGGACACTATCCTTGTATTCAAAATCTTCTATGGAGTATTCGGAGGAGGAACCCGCCTTGCAATGCCTAAGACAATCTGCGCGCCGGACTCATCGTCATTGAAGCCTGGTTCAGGGGCTACTGAGGGAGTCCTGGATTAGGGGGTCTCTGGACAGCCGGACTATATCCTTTGGCCGGACTGTTGGACTATGAAGATACAAGATTGAAGACTTCGTCCCGTGTCCGGATGGGACTCTCCTTGGCGTGGAAGGCAAGCTTGGCAATATGGATATGTAGATCTCCTCCCTTGTAACCGACTCTGTGTAACCCTAGCCCCTCCGGTGTCTATATAAACCGGAGGGTTTAGTCCGTAGGACAACAACAATCATACCATAGGCTAGCTTCTAGGGTTTAGCCTCTACGATCTCGTGGTAGATCAACTCTTGTAATACTCATATCATCAAGATCAATCAAGCAGGAAGTAGGGTATTACCTCCATCGAGAGGGCCCGAACCTGGGTAAACATCGTGTCCCCCGCCTCCTGTTACCATCCGCCTTAGACGCACAGTTTGGGACCCCCTACACGAGATCCTGATCTTGATCGTACACGTTTGCGTGCATGATTAGTGTACGATTGAATCGGGGGCGTCACAAAGAAGTACGTCGGTGGAGCAATGTGGGGCCCACGAGGGTGGAGGGCGCGCCTGGGGGGGTAGGCGCGCCCCCTACCTCGTGGCTTCTTGTTTGATTTCTTGACGTAGGGTCCAAGTCCTCTGGATCATGTTCGTTCCGAAAATCACGTTCTCGAAGGTTTCATTTCGTTTGGACTCCGTTTGATATTCTTTTTTTATGAAACTCTGAAATAGGCAAAAAACAGCAATTCTGGGCTAGGTCTCCGGTTAATAGGTTAGTCCCAAAAATAATATAAAAGTGAATAATAAAGCCCAATAATGTCCAAAACAGAAGATAATATAACATGGAGCAATCAAAAATTATAGATACGTTGGAGACGTATCAGGGCGCTCCACCGTCCTCGGGGGCGACGGGAGAGCAGGGGGAGGGGGGAGGGGGAGAGGGAGGCGGGTCGGGTTGGGGGACGCGCGCGCCGGTGGCCGTTGCCGGTGGAAAGGGGCGAGGGATGCCGGCGACAGCGGGGAAGAACCCTAGCTCCTCGTCTCGACCCCCTCCTCTCCTTCTCCCTTCGCCGCCGCTGGCAGCGGCCTCCGGCGTGCCCGGGTGGCGTCGGCGCCGGCAGATGTCCCTTCCCCGCTCACCTGGAGGGGGAGTCGGGGCTCCCTCCTACCCGGCGGCGGAGCTCTGCGGGCCTCGGCTGCTCTCGACGCGGCGGCGGGGGGCCGTTGGCTACGAGGCGGCGCGGTGGGCGGCTGGCCGACGGCGCCTACTTGGCCCAGATCTGGGCCCTTTCGGGTCCCATCTAGGTTGGGCGGGTCTGTTGGTCAGGGCGCGAAAGCGTTGCTCCCTGGTGGTGAGGCTAGGCGGTCGTGGCTACGGTGGTGATGGCTCTGGCGGCCGGCATGCTGCAGCGTGGCTGCAGGGACTGTCCGGATCCGTTGAGGTCTGGCCGGGTCGGTGGCGGCCTGGCAGGTCCCTATTGCTATGTCTGATCGGCTCTGTGCTGCGGAGGAGGTGGTTCCCTTCTGTCGGCTGCATTGCATTTATCATCGATTTTGGTGTCTCCTCGTCCTACCTCCAGGTCTCGTGTTGGTGGCCTCAATGAGACAGTGGATGGTGCGGTGTCCGTGGTGGCACAGGCTGGTGGGCGGCTTGTTGGGTGGCAGGCTTCCAATTGTCTGGGTGGCGGTGGTGGCCTGTGGGCATTGCGGGACCCTCCTGAGGGGCGTCGGTGATACCCCTTCCCCACTGCCATCCATGTACCGGGGGAAACCCTAGGACTTGTCCGGACAGCAGCGGCGTCGTCGTCGTATTCCTTCATGAAGGTGTTGCTTGGTACACTAGGCTTCGAAATGCTTGGTGGGTGGTGGTACTTCTCCGGAGGTTGTTTTTCTAAAGGAGAACATCCCTCGGCCTCTGCATCAGAAAGATGCATGCGGCCACTTTATTAAAACAAGTTCAACAAACAAAAAGTCTGGTTTGTAGAGTACAACTCACAAAGGAGCACACAAAAATCAAGCAACTCAAAGCCACAACCGGCTGGACGAAGGACATTAAGGCCCTATCCTATTATGCGACTGCCATCCAAACCGGTTGAATATACCCCGGGAGACCATATCCCATCGGCTGTACCCAGTAGCCCGTCGGAGTGAGTAGTAACCACGTACGGATCCATGTCGTAGCTCTGAAGATAACCTACAAGAAATTCATCATAGATAGTGTTAAAAATCATATCATTCCTGCAGTTCCATATAGCCCAAAGAAATGCGCATATTCCAATCCGAATACTTGACGCAATTTCAGGAGTCACTCCATTTAGCCACATGCCAAACAACGCCTCAATGCTAACTGGAGGGGCAATATTAAAAGCTATATTCCAAAATAACTTCACAAGAGGGCAATCAAAAAATAAATGTTGAATTGTTTCGTCTTGAACACAAAAGCAACATCGCGGGCTACCTACCCATCTTCGCTTTAGTAAGTTATCTTTGGTAAGGATCACTTGCTTGTGCACAAACCACATAAAAATCTTAATTCACAAGGGAACCTTAACTTTCCAAATATATATGAATCTTGGGATTGGGCCAGAATTAATGAGGTCTAAGTACATCGATTTGACCGACAACACTCCATTACCGGTTAGCTGCCAATTCAAGGTATCTCTTTGGTCCGAGAGTTGTACGTCCATCAACCGTCGCACCAAGTGCAACCTGGAAGTCCAACGCTCCCCTACTAGAGACCTTCTGAAGTGGATACTCAAAGGTACCATCTACATGACTGCCGCCACGTAGTCCTCCTTACGTTGGGCAATGTGATACAGGGAAGGATACTGGAGGGCTAAAGGAGTTTCGCCTAACCACGTATCCTTCCAAAACCTTGTTGTTGTTCCATCTCCAACAATAAACTTCACCCTATGGAATAAGGTTTCTTGTACTCTCATTAACCCCTTCCAACACGGTGAATCATTAGGTCTTACCGTAACCTGAACTAGAGTTTTAGAGTGCAGGTATTTACTTCTAAGGATTTGTGCCCACATACCCTCAGAATCCTGTGATAGTTTAAATAACCACTTGCTCAAAAGACACTTATTTTTAATCTCAAGGTTGTCGATCCCAAGACCCCCCCCCCCCCCCGGTCCTTTGGTCGACAAATAATGTCCCATCTTGCCAAGCGATATTTGGTCTTAACCTCATCGAACTGCCAGAAAAAAACGAGAACGATAGAAGTCGAGTCTCTTTCGTACCCCTTTAGGTACCTCGAAGAAAGAGAGAAGGAACATCGGCATACTCATGAGTACTGAGTTTATCAATACTAGCCGTCCTCCATAAGACATAAGCTTACCCTTCCAGTAGCTTAATTTCTTCTCGAATCTATCCTCAATACATTTCCATTAATTATTCATTAGTTTCCTATGATGAATCGGAATTCCTAGATAGTTGAACAGTAGAGACCCCGGTTCACAACCGAACAGCTGTCTATAACTATCTTGGTCTTCTTTGGCTCTCCCAAAACAGAACAAATCACTCTTGTGGAAATTGATCTTTAGACCAGATAATTGCTCAAAAAGGCACAACATGAGTTTCATATTCCTCTCTTTAGCAAGATCATGCTCCATGAATATAATAGTGTCATCTGCATATTGTAGAATAGAGACGCCCCCATCCACCAAATGGGGAACAAGCCCATCTACCAGACCTTTCTCCTTGGCCCTACCAATGAGGACTGTCAACATATCAGCCACAATGTTGAACATAATAGGAGACATCGGGTCTCCTCCGGAGGGTGTAGCGGGTGTCGGCCATCTTCGCTTAGTTGAGCTGCTGGCGTCGACATTTGTTTCTTTTTTCAATTCTCTCCTTTTTCTATTGGGCTCGTTTGTGTTGCGGCCCAACAAGCTCGTTGTATCGGTTGGTCGTTGCTTATGTCCATGCATGCACCGCCGGTACAAGGGATGGGGTTCTTTTATCCGCTACTTCTCCTACTTGCTGAGGTTCAGAATTCTTGTGTAGAACTGCATCGTTGAACGTGGGGAATAGCTGATTCCGAATCTATTGCTTGTCTTAGTTTCCCGCTACCTCCTAAGCCTAGCTAGCTAAATCGAAAAAAGATGCAAGGAGAAGTCAAAATTGAGAAGATGATACCGCTTGGTATGATGGTTTGCTATCTAAAAAAAATGAACAACTAATAAAATTGAGATGTTGATATTGCTAGCATATATGGGAAGTTAATATAATGGTCTAACTAAGTTCAGCAAACTTTGGGTTCAATTCAACTCCATGCATCAGCAAGAATGCTAGTTTCTCTAAATTTTCCTACACTAGCATGCATGCTGCATTTTATATAACCGCTTTGTGCATGTGTATGTGCGTGCTAAGGACAAGAGTGTGGTCTCTTTCATTATCTAAAAATCATCCATTTACTTCTTACCTACCTTGTGTCCTTATGGTCAATGCCTCTCACTGATGCATGATGACATATCAATTTGGTACTTGGAGTATCAATTCAAATTAACGGGAGGAAAGGTCACTGATGCAAGCTACGACGTGTTCATAGTTTTTTTTTGTATTACTTGGCATATTTCTTCGTAAGTGAAAATAAGGAACTTGTGTTTAGTTCTTCTACCAGCACTTAGCAATGAAAGACCAAGATTCCGTGAATCTATTATCCCTAGAAGACAATATAGTTCTTGGTTTGTATTTTGCCGTAAATTCTGAACTTGTCAATTGATTTTTCATTTCTAAGAAAACAACTTTGCTAATAGACATAACTTGTTCGAAACAGACAAGATGTGTGGCTATGAAACCATCACGTCTCAAATTTTAACAAGGTTGGCTTTCCAAATTAGAAGTTTTGATGTAGGAGGCATTTACCCCTGCATGGGTGGTGGTACTCTGGATAGTGCGTCGGGTCCAAAACTTTGAAGTCGGTGTGCAAAATGGTGATGGAAAAGCCTTGGACATGGAGGATGTTGACCGTCCAAAACATTGGGTTGATGTGGCCCTAGCTAGTACGTCAACGGGGAATAGGAGTATGTTTCACTGACAGGTTCCATCGTGGTTGACAAACACAGATGTGTTGCACTTCAACGCCATGGTTGGCGTCAGCGCCGTCGGTGATCTTGTACCAAAACTTTGTTGAGGACAAAGATGCACCATGGACAACAACACCTTGGGCGTTGTTGACTAGCGTACCGTGCAACTAGGATGTCATAAAAATAATTTAAAAATATTACCAAGTCCATTCATGTACGTCACTCTTATATATGCGATGGACTTAATTAAATATACCGGTAAAGAAGAGAGTGTTGCACATGAATGGAAGTTGTCTAGAAAAAAGATACTGCTATAGAATAATCTACTAGAGCTTCTATTTTGGTTGTTGTTTGATGTTTTATACCTTCAAACTGGGATTGCCTTATCTAGCAATTAATATCCATCCTAGTGCATTGCAACCAAGCACTAACATACTTTGCTGTCATGAAATATATTGCAGAGGTTTAAGTCATTAAAACATCTAGAGCTATGCCTGATATAAGAAACTAATTGTGTAAAGCTGAGAAAAATGCTCATCTGAATTTCATGATGGTATCTACAACAATAGAAGCATGCTATTTTAATTCGGATACAGAAAAGGTCGATGGATTTATGATTCCCGTCACAAGCAGTGAGGATCATGGAGGATTTCCCCGTACCCAAAGTTTTAATCTCTACTACTTTAAAAGAACGTAAGGTTCTCATTTCACCATTCTTCTCACCACCCCTTCGTCCAACCATCCATGTATATGATAACCAATCACCTTAATTTACTTACCTTCTAGACCAATTCCACTTCAATTTACTTACCAAACTTCTAATCAAAATATAAGATAATTTACAGTAAGAATTTGATGAACGTTTATTTACACAATCGCATATAAACTAGGACTTCTATTGATATCAGTAGGATTAGCAAATATGTGCATCTGCCAACCTAAGAAAACATCATGTGCATGACATGCACGTACGGTCTACATCCGTAACCCACACATATCGAAACCTCAGCCCACCATGAGAGGGAGTCGAGCGCCACAAAGATCCAATGCAAAGAATCATATATTCGTATATGTTACAGTTCCAAGGAAGGCGGAAAGCTAGTCAAATCTCCCGTGAATGGCCATTCATGCACAAACCCAGTGTACAAGCAACAATGTGACAACACATTATTTTGTCCGATGTTCCTTCTATTTGTCGAGGTTCATGTAAAATGATTAACTGACATATCACTTCCAGGTTCAAACTTGAGATCTGACACTACATGGTTGAATATGCGGAACAGCAGATTCACCAGAGCATGCTTTTCTTAGTTTCCCGTTGCCTCCCAAGCCTAGCCAGCCAACTCCAAGATATATGTACAGACAATGCCGTATGGCGACTCTTTCTTTTTCTTCTTCCTCTGCTTTCTCATTTAAATCCCCTATCTTTAATGCAAAGGCATAGCTCCAGCCATTTTGGGTCCAAAAAACAAAGGTATATGGAGAGGTCAAAATTGAGGTGATGCTATTGCCAGCATATATGGAAAGTGAATATAACGATCTAGCAAATTCAGCGAAGTTCCATTCAATTTCAAGTCATGCATCAGCAACAACTAATAGCCCTAGCTAGTTGCTCTAGGTTTATCGAGACTAGCATGCACACTGTGATTTATAGAGTCGTGATGTTCATGCATCAGTGCCTCCTAAGGATGGGAGTCAAGTGTGATTTCTTTCCTGATCTAAAGATCCACCATTAACTTGTTATTTGTCTTGTGTCCTTGCAATCGATGACTATTACTGATGCATGATGGCATATCATTTTGGTACTTGGAAAGTTGGAGTATCAATTTGGATCAATGGGAGGACAGGCATTGATTTGCCGGTACAGTCATTGATACAAGCTTCAACATGTGCATTGTTTCGTTGCTGCTGGTGTTCTAGTCTCATTTTGCAAAATAACCCATGATTTCAGGACTCTATTCTCCCCGATTGTATAATACAACACTATCGCAATGATAATCACCCCATCGAGCAAAACCATTTCCTAGTACACTTTGTATGAATCAGTGTAGATGCGCCTCCAGATCGCGCCACCAGTAGCGCAACCTTTGTTGCAAGACACGCTCTCACCTAGTTATTTTTCCAGTTCCCATAAAACCAATGAACGGGCAACTGTGACTTGACCAAGATAGTGTAGAAGGATAGGATGTGATTATCATTATATTACTAGTATACAGTGCAAAACTGACTTGTTTGCAAGATAAAACAGGATAATGTTTGGTCTTGCACCTTCAACAGTAGGAATTAGAATCAGATCAGTCTGACATCATCTCTCTCTCCGAAGCCGGTATGACTGGATTTGTGCTTGATCATCTGGAGGCTCCCTGAGACGCCAGCCGCGAAAACCTCGACCTCGGACAGCATCGGAAAACTCCCCGTCTCTTCTGTCTTCTCGAACAGCCTGGCCACAAACAACTTGTCGGTGCCCAACGGAAGGAGGTGGGGTGGGACACCTTCACGGAACACGCCTCGGGTGGTAGCGCGTCATCTTCTCACACCTTCTCCAACACCGGCCGTGTCAGAGTGATGTCAGATGCGCAGAGCCAGTCGTCTTCGTCAAAGAAACCGAACCAGAGCTTCAAAGATTCGTGAATAATCTTCACAAAGGCACTACCTGCTGGATGCTTAGAAGAGCTCAAGCGTAATCTCAACTTGCTCAGTTATGATTAAGGATGAGTGTTAAACATCATCTTGTCTAACAAGTCTAGGTAGTTAGAGATAGAGATAGACCTTGGTTTTTTTTAAAGGAGGAATACCCCCGGTCTCTGCATCTCTTGATGCACATAGCCATATTATTAAAAATTCGGGTTCAGAACAAGGTCTCAAACAGTACTGTGAATCTCATAGAAAAAGTTGCCACAACCAGCGAAAATAGGGTAAAATGACTAGACACCTATCCTATTATTGGACCGCCATTCAAACCGGTTGTAAGTATCCCGTGAAACCATCTTCCATCAGTTGCAACCAATATCCATAAGCTCCATGTGGTCTGCATGGCTGAGTAACGACCACTTACAGATCCAAACAGACGCCCTGAAGATAACCTGCAAAAATTTTGTGATGTTTTTTTTTTTTTTGTTAAAGACAACATCATTCCGACAATTTCATATGACCCAAAGCAATGCACACACTCCAACTCAAATATGTGTCATGGTTTTAGGCTCTATCCCAGTTAACCAAGTCCCAAATAAATATGAAACCGTGACGGTCAGAATAACATTAAAGGGCGCGTGAATGGTCCGCCCCAATAACTTAGCAAGTGGGAATTGGAGAAAATGATGTTCTATTGTTTTGTCTTGATCACAAAAGCAACATCGTTTACTACCTTCCCAACTATGCTTTGCCTAGTTATACTTTGTCAAAATTACTTCATTTATGCACAAACCACATAAACACCTTGATTTTCAACGGCGCCTTGATTTTCCATATGTGGATAGTCCCGGTGTTTATCAAGTCTGTATACATATAGACTTAACCGAGAATACCCCATACACGGACAACTTCCACTATAAGGAATCCGCCGTATCAAAAGTTTAACCTCCATTAATCTACGCACGAGATGCAACCATCTATCCCATCGTCCTCCCACTAGCAATCACCTGAACTGTATGTTAAGAGGAACAAAACCCAACATTATACTAACAAAAACCTCTTTCCGTTGTGCAATGTTATATAGGGATGGATACTGCAAGGCTAGTGGTGTAGAGATAGACCTTGGTTGTTTTAACTTTTATTCTCTTTAACTCTTCTCCCTATTATATCTCTCTCTCTCTCTCTCGGTAATTAGAACAACCGAACTCTGTAAAGACACGAGACTTCTCTCGTCCCAATCAATATAAATCGCGGGCTCTCCCTGTATGGAGGGTTGAGACGCTTCCCATCATCTTCCACACAATCATGTGCAACACTCTCTTCTGTGTATGCTGATACAGAAAAGAGTGATGCACAAAATAGACTTCTCCCCCAATACAGAAAAGAGTGATGCACAAAATAGACTTCTCCCTCGAAAGAAACGTCTACCATGAGATAAAATAATCTACTAGAGCTTTTTACCAATGTAGGTTAAGATGGATTAAGGACGTATATTGTTGGTTACGATGTCCTTGAACTATTCAAGAAATTCATGCATAAATTAATTAAAATGTTTGGTATGAGGAAGTCATCCATGTTCATCCGCTTGTGATGTGAATCATAATATTGTCATTTGATTTGATATACTCATACCATACACGTATATACTAACATGTGAACCTTACTCGTGATTCACAAGTGTACCTATGTTAAAATTGTGTCATGAGCTTGTGAACCTATGTTAAAGTTGTGAACAATTGTCAATTTGAATTAAGATAATTGTCATGTACTCATCTATCTGTTATTGAGTTGAGATCAACGTTCTTTTGTCAAATGTGCTATAGATAAATGTAAAATTGTGAATAACTTATGTACTGTTTGATCTACCTGTTGGGTACCCAATGAGTATAGCTACCCGTTGGGTATGAGTACGCGTAAAGTTTCGTACTCGTGGGTACGGGTTTGGATAGAATTTTGTACCCATTAACTACAAGGGTATGGGTATGGTATTTCGTTATCCGCCCTATACCCTACCCATTGCCATCATTATGCCTGGGGCCTGAGGGCGTAAACATGTTGTAGAGCATAGGGTTTGGTACACCCCCTTATCTAGCCACTCATTTTTGCATCACAATTTGTGTGAGTACATTTGTCTTTTTTGTTTCTCCCATATAGAACAACATATGAACTTCAAACTTGGCAGCTCAATGAAACATTCTTAGTAGAATGTGAGAAAAAACTTTTGGAATTTTTCGTGCAATATAAATACTAAAAAGTATAATTTTTAATACCAAACATCTAATTCCGTATATTTATGTTTGACAAAAAAATCTGAAAGTTTTTTTCCCACGTTCTACTTAGAATGTTTTGGTGTCTTGCGAAGTTTGAAGTTCATATGTTGTTTTATTTTGAAGAAACAAAAAAATCTGATGTATCAAGTTAATTGTCTAGTACGAATCTCAAAGTAATGTTGGAGGGTAAGGATAAAGGGTGTTCAGAAACCCGAGCTTTAAAATTCCACGCCCGGCGTGAGGGCAGCTTCCTTTGTACATTGTAGCCATAGTGCTATAGTGTACACAGGCGGCCTGGGGCTGCCTGTCACGGGAACAACTACACCAAGCGACCCAAATGGGCCAGCCCAAGAGAAGCCTACGAGGCCGCAGCGCAACAAGCAGCCCAACCAGCGCTACGCCGGTCCAGACTGGCGCCAGTGAAGCAGCCCTGCCCTACATAGCGCGTGGTTGGTGTGTGTGTGAGGGGCACGAAAGAAGTGAACCCCGACCCGGCCGCCTGTGGCGTGTATCCTCCTCCCACCTCCGGCTCTCATCTCCCGATCCCCTTCTTGTTGCCCTGGATCTGTACCGCATATTGAGAGATTAATCTATAGTTGGCTAGTTCGAGAGGCAAGATCCGTGTCATTTGGTATCAGATTGCCGGTCCCCGCTTCTTCATCCTGGCCCCGACGCGCACCAAGAGCCTCCAGGCAGTCATGGCGGATCTCGATCTACATAAGCAGATGGCGGAGGCAGCAGCCGAGCATGGTGGTATAGCCGCGGCGCTATTGGCGATTCAGAAGTCGCTCAACAAGATGGAGCCTACGGTGACCCGCATGGAGCCTGTGCTCGCGTCGCTCGAGCCCAAGGTAGCCGATCTGGCGGTGTGGCGTCCCGGCGTGGACCACGCAGTCGGGCAGCTCCAGACTGATCTGGGCGAGATCCGCGCCGAACTCGCCAAGATCACCGCGCGACCCTTCTTCCATGAGGCGGGCAAGGGCAGCACTAGTGGGATCCAGCCCGCGGCGGACGCGCCCTTCTCCACCAACAACACTAGTGGCGACGGCCACGGGCCCGATGGCCACGGCAGGACTCTACCAGTACGGGCTTCGGTGGGGGGGAGCCCCTTGCTCCCCGCACCAACCCTGGCCAATGGTACGTACAGAACTCCCTTCCCTTCCGTTCCGTTGCTTGGTCCCTGTGAGAATAGCGGCCCTGTATCTGGACCGCGCAATTCGTCTTCCCATCTGGTGTGTCCTGAATTCGATGGGGACAACCCTACGGGTTGGCGCATCCGTTGCGAAGCCTACTTCCGAGTCTGCGCCATTGATCCCAGCACTTGGGTGGATACGGCCGTGGTTTATTTCACTGGTGCTGCAGCTCTATGGCTCGAATGGTCCCAAACCCATGTCAAATTTCCTCAATGGGAGTACTTCGTTGCTGCTGTTCTAGAGAAATTTGGCCGTTCTGAATTTCAACACCTCGTTCAGAATTCTCTAGATTAAAACAAACTGGTTTGGTTTTGGAATACGCTGAACAGTTCAATATTGCTATGCACAGCTTGTTAGCACATCACAAATCATGGGATCCCTTGTTTTTTACTACCCAATTCCTTGATGGTCTGCATAGTGACATTAAGGCAGTTGTTATTTTGCATCGCCCGGTCGACCTGGAAACTGTTGTTGCTTTGCATTGCAGGAGGAGGCCCTGGCGCTTATTCAGCAGGACCGCGCGGAGATAGCTGCAATGAGTCTGCAGCAAGGAGGGGGGCGCGCCAACCGCGCTTCGCCGCGCCCTCCAACCCCGCTGTCCATCCCAGCAGCCACGCCCTCAGGTAAAACACCGTCGACACCGAGCGCGGGAGGGGATGATCGACGCAGCCAGCACAGCTCCAAGCCTCCTTCCACTCCCTCGTGCGTCGACGACAAGCTCAAGACACTGCGTGCGTATCGCCGTGCCCGAGGCCTCTGCTTCACTTGTGGCGAACGATGGGGGCCGGGGCACACTTGTGCAGCCACTGTCCAGCTGCATGTGGTCGAGGAATTGGTGGGCATGCTCAGCAACCCTCCTTCACCTGAGTCCGGCCAGCAGTCAGCCGACACCTCGGAGGAAGATCTCTGTCTGCTTTCAGCGGCTGCGGCCACCGGCACCGAGTCCCCCCGAGCCTTCCGTCTGTTGGGTCGACTCAAGCAACGATCCCTCTTGATGCTGGTAGATTCGGGAAGTTCACATAGCTTCATTAACTCAGATATCGCCGGCGACTGGCCTGGGATTCAGTCTATACCGACACCACTGAGAGTCAAAGTGGCTGACGGTGCCATCGTCTCTTGTACTAAAGAGATTCCAGCAGTGGAGTATCAAGTTCAGGGGCACAACTTTCAGTCCCCGCTGAAGCTTTTTACCCTAGGTGCTTATGATGTTATCTTGGGAATGGACTGGCTTGAATCTCGCGGTGTCATGACAGTTGACTGGGGCCAGAAGCACATGCAATTCCACCACTCGGGGGCTGTTTGTCACTTGACAGGGATTTCAGCCAACACTAAGTCATGCAAGCTTCTTTCGTTGGACGAGCTGCACCTGATGCAGGCGCGTGACGAAGTGACCCATGTACTACAACTCTGCTTGGCTAAGATCACACCAGATGGAATTGAAGGTCCTCCAGAGGTTCAGACTCTCATCTCTGAGTTTGAACAGCTGTTTGACGAGCCCCGGGGTCTCCCACCAGCCCGTAGCTTCGATCACTCAATTGAACTGTTGCCCGGTGCCAAGCCAGTGAATGTCCGTCCCTACCGCTACAACCCAGCTCAGAAAGACGAGATCGAGGCTCTAGTAGCTGACATGCTGAAACAGGGGATAATCCAACGAAGTCGCAGCCCATTTGCATCTCCGGTGTTATTAGTACTCAAGAAGAATGGCGAATGGCGCTTTTGCGTTGACTATCGACACCTCAATGCTATCACAGTCAAAAATCGTTACCCTCTGCCCATTATTGATGAACTGCTCGACGAGCTGGCTGGTTCTGCTTGGTTTACCATGCTGGACTTGCGCGCTGGTTTCCATCAGATTCGTATGCGTCCTGAGGATGAGGTTTTAATAATTGTTTTGAAGGTTTAAAACCAGTTTTCGTTTTAAAAAATTGTTCACAAATTCAAAAAATGTTTGTTTCTCCCACCTTGGAAATTGTCCTGTTTTCAAAAAATGCTTGTGAATTTAAAAAAAGACTTCCTATTTAAAGTTTTGTTTGCCTTTTTCCAGAATTAATGTTTTTTTAAATATGCTCATATTTTTTTTAGAAAAATCAGGAGGTCACCACAACCTCGACAAGGAGGCGGACCTAAAGGAAAAAAGGCACGAGTTTGGTAGTGGCCGCCACTCCGACCAACTCCACTACTACAAAGATCTCGTGGGCCGAACATGACCCGTGAGAACACCACAACTCTCCGCTCTATTGCCCCACTGTTATGGAGACCGTTTTGATAGACACATCAATTATCTCTCCCGATACTTCTCACAAAAAAATTTCTCTCGTTGCAACGCTCGGGCATATGTGCTAGTCTAATTCCAAAATATATGGAGGGATCAAAACCAAGGCCATGCTATTGCCGACATACGGAAAACGAATATGATCTAGTAGCTAAGTTCAGCGAAGTTTCGGCCCAATTTCGTGCCATGCATCAGCGAGCCGAGAAGGAAAAGCCCTTGCGAGTTTCTCTAGTTTTTCCGATACTAGCATGCACACTATAATTTATAGAGCCGTATCATGCATGCATCTGTCTGTGTAAGGACAGGAGCGTGATCTCTTCCATTATCTAAAAATCCTCCATTTACTTCTTATCTATCTTTGTGTCCTTACAATTGATGGCCCTCATCGATGCATGGTGGCATGTCATTTTGGTACTTGGACAATGGGAGGACATACGTTGATTGGCAGGTACCGACATTGGTGCAAGCTTCAATATGTGCTAATGTTTTGCTATTGCTCATGTTCTAGTATATATGATGGTACAGGTTATGCCTATCGTATATCATACTAGTATTTTGTAAGAGAAACTAGGAACCTTTGTTTAGTTCCATCAGCACTTACCAACGAAAACCCAGGATTCCATGAATCTATTCTCCCTGATTCTTCCTAATATAAGCAGCATGGCAATGATAATCACCCCATCGCCACACCATTTCCTTTCCTAATGTTAGAGCATCTTCACACGTTCGCCCCCAGCGCACCCGGCGACTGTGGTTTGGCACTTTGGCCGGCGCTTTTTTGACCCTGGGGCGATCCAGTTCCCAACCACGCCCCCAGGTTTCGGCCCGAAGACGCGTATAAATTCAAACTTGATATTTCCCGCCACCCAAAATAACGCCACAACTTCAGCGATCAACGGCTGCCACAAAGTTCGGCGATGGCCATGCCACAGTTCGGCGATCAATCATACTCGAAAGTTCAGCGTTTAAAAGGATGCGTAGGCAATGCATCAAACATTGGCATGCTCCACCGGCGTCGGACTGGCAGGAGTCGGAGTGCTCGGGCTGGTCGGCGTCGGCACAGCTTCTGTGCTTTACGTTGTGGAGGCATCATCACTCGGGCTTGGTGGTGGCGTTGGGGCCGGCGTGGGAGTTGGCGCGGTCGTCGAAGGCATCTGGTTCAAGATGAGGTCGCCCTCCGCCAGGTACCACGCCTTGGCCTGCTCGTCCATCGTCGACATGTCTGCCCCCCATCAGGAATGCTAGGTCGGTGCTCCTCTTCTTCGCAGCGACGTTGATCCGTAGTAGGTCGAGCTTCACGGCGTTGTTCATCATCAACACCGACCACCGCGCCTCGGATTTCTCTACCCTCTGGGCGGCGTGGTTCTTGGCGTCGACGATGCACTGCTCGATGAACGCGTGCAGCCGCTCGGTAGCCGGTGCGGCGTCCTTCGCTGTCTTGGCTCGTTTGTTGCTGTCAGGGCGCCCATCTGCCGCCCCCGACGTGGGCGCGTCCGGTTTGTACGTCTCCTTGGCCTTGACGAGGGTGCGTCGGACATCCGCCCACTTCTCGCACTTCTCGATCCAAGAGAACACGTGGAGGTACTTGAACTCTTGGTCGGTGCTACTGTCTTGGCGGTACATGGCGAACATCCGAACCATCTGCGTCGAAGAACAAGTGTCATCGACGTACACGGCGAAAAGAAGCGAGAGCCTGCGTCTATGCATATCTGACCCTCGACGTTGGCACCGCTTTCTGGGTGAGCCACGATCTCCTCGACGATCCCATGCCATTTGTTGCAGGCCATTTGGATGATCGCCCAATGGTTTGACATGGCCTTCGAGCCGCGCTGCATGTGGATGGTGGCGAGGTAGGGGTCGACCACCTTGCGCTCATCGAACTCCGACTTGATGTGCTCTCAGTACGTGTCGACTTTCTGGTTCCTGCTGGTGATCGGGTCGAGGCAGACGGTCTTCCATGCTTCGGCGAGGCACTCGTCTTCTTTGGATGTCCACTTGACACGCGGCCCGCCGTCCTGCCCCCCCTCCCCCCGCTTCTTCTTTTTTCCTTTCCTCACCGGCGCAGGCGTCGGCTCCCCCTCTTCGCCGTAGTCGAGCTCGTCGTCCATGTCGCCGGCGGGGTCCATTGTATCGTCTTGCGCCTGGAACCCGGGGGAGGCGGCGACGGCGATCGAGCCGCTCATGATGATCTCGTCCATGTTGGCTTCTGTCGCGTCGGGGTTGCCGAAATGCAACGACGAGGCTTGCGAGAAGTGCATGGCACAGAGGCGGTGTACACCGGCGGCGAGTAGGTGTACAGGGGGTACTGGACGCCAGCGAACGCGGGCGAGGGCGTGTGCTAGTCGGGGTTCAGACCGGAGGGTGAGGCGCGCTGGCTATGCGGAAAGGTGATGTTGGGGTTGAATCCGCCATGCGCGTCACGGTCGACGTAGCCAGGCTATGGTGCGTACCCCCAGGGCTGTGGCGACGACGAGAAGCTAGCCGGTGACCTGACGCTCTGCTGGCTCCAGGCAGCTTGCGGGCCGTGGCCGCCGGGTGAATTCATCATCTCCGCGCGAGATGCCTCTGCCTGCTTCGTCGCCGCCGCCACCGCCGCGTCCCGGGCCTTCTTGGCGTTGAGCCTGTTCCGCCGGTCGGTGGTGACAGCCTCCCGATGCTGAACCTCCGCCTTCCAGTCGGCGTTCGACATGCCCGGTGGTTTTTCTGGCGGCGCCCTCGGATTCCTCTGCTTCGGCTGGGTGGCATCGGCAACGGCAGCGGTGCGAGGGGCTGAATACTTCTTCGGCGGCATGGTGGGAAATGAAGGGGAAAAGCGGGGGATAGCCAGGAAAAGGGTTGTCTCTCGCCGACAGAGCGGACACACGCGCCTTTTTGCTTCGGCCGGCGCCCCTAGGCGGCCCCCGGGGGCTTGGGTTCGGCTCAGATTCGCCGGCTGTTAGTTCGGCCCAAACTGGCGATAAACAAGGTCCTGGGGGCACGACTCGGCCGATTTTTTGGTGTCGGCGTTAAAAAAAGAGCCCTGAGGGGAATGTTGAGGGGGCGAGTGAAGATGCTCTTAGCTCGCCCAGTAGATAGCACCACCAGTAGCGTGTTTTTTGCTGCAAGACGCGTTCTCACCAAGTAGTATTTTATTGCAATTCCCCTGAACTGGCAACTGTGGCTTACGTAGATAGTCTCATTCCGATCCTCACCAGCACCAGAGCATAGCACACGCAGTAGGACTTGATCATCATTACTAAAATGGAAAATTGATTTGTTTGCAGGATAAAACTGGATAGTCTCTCGTCTTGCACCTGCAACATTAGAAATCAGGATTAGATTAGTATGACAACATCTCTTTCTCCGAAGTTGTAATGTCTGCACTTGTGCTTGATCATTCGGAGGCTCCCGGAGCAGCCATCCCTCAAACCTCGTCGCCGGACATCACTGCGAAGCTCCCCATGTCTTTTGTCTTCTCGAACAGCCTAACCACACATAACCTGTCGGAGCCCAAAGGCAGGAGGTGGGATGCCATCATGGAACACACCTCGAGCGGAGGTGCGTCTCTTCCCACACCTTCTCCAGCACCGGCTGTGTCAAAGTGAGGTCGGCCGCGCAGAGCCAGCCGCCCTCGTCCGAGAAGCCTAACCAGAGCTTGTACTCGGGAACATACATGGCGCGGCCTCTAAACGGCAGCGCCCACACGCTGACCTTGTTCCACCTGTACGTGCCAGCCTCCACTGTGGATGCCCAGATCCGCGAGTCGCTGACCACCGTGAAGGCACAGATTACACAGGGCTGTGGTGATGGAGGCTCCTTGTACGCTGAGGTTGAGTGATCCTTAGCATCTTTGTAATTAATCACAATCCAAGTTGTAATTAGAAAATATGTAATAACTATCTGATTCGTGATCAGCCTCGGGGCGATCAAAGCGGGGCAGGTCGAAAGGGCGCCAATACTGAAAGTGCTAATTATCGACTAGAGGGGGTAAATAAGTGTTTTTTATGAAAAGCTCCTAAAACAAGCAATGTCTTCAAATATAGCGGAAGCAATACATCATCTTATAACAATGAGATGATTAAGATGAGCAAGCATAGCAGGTGTAGACATCATACATGGATGCATGCATTGAAGATAAACACAAAAAGTAAAAAGAAAAACGAGCAAACAGATGAATGTCTTCAAGGAATATCTTCAAGGACAGATAAGCA
The DNA here is from genome assembly GCA_021605145.1 of Aegilops bicornis. Taxonomy (NCBI): domain Eukaryota; kingdom Viridiplantae; phylum Streptophyta; class Magnoliopsida; order Poales; family Poaceae; genus Aegilops; species Aegilops bicornis. The sequence goes on along the minus strand of CM038670.1, from coordinate 69,883,719 downwards.
TGCAAAGGATTCACAGTATGATGCTACAAGTAGGGAGAGTGAAGATGAAACCAGTGGCTTGGGGAAGATAGTGATTTGTTTGACTAGTTCCAACTGCTGTGAGAGTTGTATGTCTGGTTAGGGAGGCTGAGATTGAACTCAGAAGATCTTGTCTTCACCTTATCCCTCTTGAGCTAAGGTCACCTAGCGTCGCCCAATCACTCCGATAAGTCTTCAAGGTAGACTTACAAACCTTCATAGACTTCGTTCACTAGCAATCCACAATGACTCTTGAATGCTCCGAACACGACGCCTAACCGACTGGAAGATCACAGTCTTCAAGTGTAATAAGCCTTAGTTCACTTAGAACAGAATGGCTTCAGTGAAGCTCGAAACTCTTTGGGATCTAGGTGTTTTGGGTTTGTCCTCACAAAGATTCTCTCTCAAAGGCTTCGAAGGTGGGTTGCTCTCAAACGACAAAAGCCGTACTCTTAACTCGGAGCAGCCACCAACTTATGGTGGAAGGGGGTGGCTATTCATAGCCACGGGCAACCCGACAATGATATGTCCGAAATAACCCTAGGTCATTGGGGAACTAACACGTGTCCAACGGTCGGATCCCAATCCACGTGACAACTTTACTTGGGATCCAAGTAAAGCTGACTCTGGCAACTCTGGAAGAGATTTTCTCTCATTTGTCTTTGCTCGAAGACATATGATTTTAGGTTGAGCATCACGTCAGTTTTTTGACTTTGTTTACCTCGGCCGCACTTGACAGTTCGGTGGTTCCTATGATTCAAGAAATAAGAAAATGAAAGTACCAAAAAAACTACGTCTCCGCGCTACATTGTCTGTAATGAATGTCTTCATGAACCATTATCTTCAACACGAATGTCTTCGTGATCCATCATTGTCTTTATGCATTTTTAGGGGTCATCTTTAATGTGTAAACCGAATCAATAGGGACTTCTACCTTTGTTCTCCTGTGAATCTCACGAACACATTAGTCCCTCAATCAAGTTGGTCTTCAATACTCCAAAACCAACAAGGAATGGCACTAGATGCACTTACAAATACCAATCATGCTGGCCGAGGAAATTGGGCGGGGGCGTAGATGAGGGCATGGAACCACCAAAGCTGGGACGGCAGGCCATCCTAGATCTCCATGATGTACAGGTGGTCGCCCATGCCTACGAACACGCGGGGCGAGTCGAGAGCAGACTTCATAGCATTCACGACAGGGACGGCCCGTGCGGCGCTGTCATAGAGGAGGGTACATCGCTCGTGGTCCGTGACGACGATGCTATTTTTCTTGAAGACTATGAAGTCGATCCACCCGTGCTAGTGCCGCTGTAGAGCAAATCGAAGGACATGGTAGCTGGAGGTAGCCTCCCCGAAGACATTGCGGCCACAGGATTTGCTAGTTTTGGTGATCCGGTGGTGTAGAACAAGGTCATGGGGTCGATGCAGTGCAGCTTAAAGGCGGGCCGGGGGCGCTTAACTTATCCACTAGCAGATTCATGAACCGGTGGTTCATGATTCCTCTCCCAATTTCTTCTCTTTGGCAGAGAAATCTTAGCTTGCTCTTTATCTTGATGTGCTGAACTAATAGTTGATCTCCGCTAGTTCTCCTAGTAATATAAGTAAAGATCCCCTGATCGTCCCAGACTATAGAACCACCTGCTAAACAACAAGATCCAGGGTCACTGGTGCGCGTCGGTCCTAAACAAACGTTTTTTTACCCCTTTCCGCACGGCATTTGGAACCGTCGCCAACTGAGTGTGGGCGATAGGGGTGTTCTTCCCACACGACCCAGAAACCGTTGGGGATATGCCCTCCTGGCACACACGCTCGACAAAATGAGGTCATGTGAGACCGGCGATACAGAAATATGTATAGTAGTGCTAAAAAATACAATTATACATGCAAAATCTTTTCTGATCGTCAGTACATCCTACACAGTCAGTCACCACTAAACGTTTCCGTTCGTATATACATCCCACACAGTCACTACAAGGAAAACATTTGGGCAAGGTGGCGTAACGCAAACAGTTTTGAAGAGAATGTCGTGTGTGATTATTCATTGATTCAACAAGGTTTATTCCTAAAAACTGTGTGTGTTGTCTTAGGTCATCGTCCACGGTGTTTTCTCATTAACCGTTTCAATAGGAAGGAAGCTAATTGGCCAATTAGCGGGCTAATTGCCCTAATATTAATAATCCATTTACTAATCTAATTGACATTCATATTAAGCACATAATATATTCCATTTCCATATTAAGGAAGCAGGATTTCATAATTGAAATACATCAGAGTACAACATGATATAGCTTCAGCACTCAGCTACCCCATTACACAACTGCACCAGCAGCAAGTTTCACATGCAACATCTAGAACCTTTCAAAATTAGCATCATAGACGGTACATAGAGAGATGCATCTCATCTGGAAAACTGCTGAAGCGGAAGGCAAATATTGAGGCTTCATTCATATTAAAGGTCTTTGCAACTTTAGGCCAGTGCCTGTGGATGATTGACCGTCCATCCTTCGACCTCTTCAGGAACACTTCAATATTGAACCGTGGGTGTTGTATGAAAACTTTCCTCGCCTCCTGACCACAGAGGTGGTTTGAGAGGTAATCATCAGTGAAGCCTGAAAACAAGGATGTGCATAAATATCTTCTCTATATTGGAAATGGGGCAAGTTAGTACCATCTTGTAAACCTCAGTGCTTCCCATTGTTTCCCTGCAACACATATAAGGTAGTTAGTCATCAGGTTAAGTAAGGGTTCGCATGCTATCAGTAAAATATGTTGATGATAAATAAGCACATTGCAGATTCATCAGATTAATTCAAACCACATGAAAAATCCATTTATCCAAACCAAGCATGATTAAGAACTAGGAAATATAACACTTGTATATGTTTCTCATGTATTAAGTGCAGCCAAATTCGATTTATTCCTCACATGGTATACAATAACAGAATGCAGCCACAACAATTGAATATCGCATTGCAGAATTGAACCAAGCAGTTAACTAAACACCACAACAAATGAACCAAACGTTAACTGAGCACCACATTGCACAATATAACATACTCCTAATAGAAGATCAGACAGTTAACCAAACCAAGCATGCTTAACAACTTGGAAATATAGCAATTGTATTTGTTTCTTATGTATTTAGTACAGCCAAATTCGATTTATTCCTCACATGGTATACAATAAGAGAATGCAGCCACAACAATTGAACGTCGCATTGCATAATTGAACCAAGCAGTTAACTAAACACCACAACAAATGAACCAAACGTTAACTGAGCACCACATTGCACAATATAACATACTCCTAATAGAAGCAGACAGTTAACCAAACCAAGCATGATTAAGAACTAGGAAATATAGTACTTGTATATGTTTCTCATGTATTAAGTGCAGCCAAATTCGATTTATTCCTCACATGGTATACAATAACAGAATGCAGCCACAACAATTGAACATCGCATTGCAGAATTGAACCAAACAGTTAACTAAACACCACAAATGAATCAAACATTAACTGAGCACCACATTGCACAATATAACATACTCCTAATAGAAGATCAGACAGTTAACCAAAGCATGCTTAACAACTTGGAAATATAACAATTGTATTTGTTTCTCATGTATTTAGTACAGCCAAATTCGATTTATTCCTCACATGGTATACAATAAGAGATTGCAGCCACAATAATTGAACATCACATTGCAGAATTGAACTAAGCAGTTAACTAAACAGCACAACAAATGAACCAAGCGTTAACTGAGCACCACATTGCACAATATAACATACTCCTAATAGAAGATCAGACAGTTAACCAAACCAAGCATGCTTAACAACTTGGAAATATAGCAATTGTATTTGTTTCTCATGTATTTAGTACAGCCAAATTCGATTTATTCCTCACACTAGGGTGATCTATCGGTCCAGAAATAGTTCGTTGATATGAAATTTTTGGATCCCTCCCTCGCCGCGCATGCAAGGCATGGGGAGGGCGATCTCAGATCCCGCTGCCGGTCTCCCTCCGGCCTCCTCCCTCGTCGTCGCCATGCGGTGCGGCCGGGCAAAGCCGGTTCAGGCTGCCGGCGGCGCGCCCTTGGCATCCTAACACGTGTGGGGGCTACACGAGCAGGTCTCTCCATGGTCGGGCATGGTGCCGGTGTTGGGCGCCGCGGCATGGCGGTGCTAGGGTCCAACAGCTCTGCCCTGCGGCGGTCGCGACTGCCCGGGGGAGCGCGACAGGCTGCACGGGCGACAGAGCGTGCCTTGGTGCGACGACCAGCTCTGGTCGACTGGCAATGCGGACAACAACAGCAAGAGCTGGTGACTGTTGCTCTGCCTCCCAATGATGGTGGATATCGGGAGCGATGGATCTCTAGCCGTGGGCAGGCCCTCGGGCGCGACATCGGATTGGAGCGGCGGGGAGGGCGCATCCCTCGTGGCCCAAGTGATCTTCGCGCGAAGTTACCGTTCTACCTGCGATCAGTTATCTTTGATCTGGCCATTGGCAAGTTCCGGACTTCTTCTTCGAAGGAAAACAAGGGCTGGCGTATATGGCGCTTTTTGTACATCTTGATTGGATTGGGGCCAGTCATGTACACCCGTAACGTCAAAATAACCAGCTTCACCACGGTATCGCGAAGCTCTGTTTTTGTTGACACCTCGGGACAGAGTACTGCTACTATGGATAATGCCATGATTTGGAGTGCCACTTGAATTTCATGGGATCAACACATGAGGATAATGCCATGGCGTGATTGGAGGAACTGCAAATGGTGAAGGTGGGGACTTGGATGCGATGAAGACTTTACTTCACAAACAGTTGTCCAGACTTGGCTTGCGGGATATGTTTTCGTCCAAATCGGGCACGAGTTCCTGTGAGCCTGGTGGTACGTGACTCATAGTAGTAGACTCCGCAAGTGGGGGTAGCAGGCTTGGAGGACTTCTTTCTTTGTCGTGCTCCTTTGAGTAACGAGTAGTGATTTCCAGGGCGAAACTTTATTGGTTGTGCCTGGCGGTGAACTTGTTCAAGGCATTGTTTTGAGAACGCAGTCTTTCTCCAGGGTGAAAACCTACTATCTTTGATCGGGCAACAACAAAGCTTGTGCACTCTTTCCTTCTTGGAGGTGTTGCTTTTGGAGAACCTTATCTCTAGTCCGGGTGCAATTTTGTGGTGGTTAGAGTACTGCTACTACGGATGATCGATCGCCGTGGGAGGGTCTTTTTTCTCGTTTTTCCTGGGTTTTTTGGTTGTGTGCATCCTGGATGTTTTTAGACATCTTGTTGGTGCAGAGACCGAGTGTAATTGATATCTACTCGATATTAATATAATCCCTTTTTCGAAAAATGTGAACAACCAAACACAACGCGTAGAGTGTTGCTACGATGCTGGGAAATAGTATGCAGGCAACCAAAGAATGTGCACATGGTGATTTTTACCCTGCATTAGCTCAACCAGACTGACCTGGGACAAAGGGGCTAAAAATGGTATGAGCAACCAAACGCGTCAATATTGTGTGCATGTTATAACACCATGGCAGGAGGCAAGCAAGTTAAATTTCTATTGAATCATCGTTCATGCGGTCTAAAAGATCACGTGCACGCATTGTAGAGACAACATATTCTTCCGTCCAGTCCCTCTTACTTCTCAAGGTTCGTGTGAAAATTTTACTGACAAGTTGGTTACACGTACGAAAACGTCATGTAGTACTGCATGTTTAAATGTGCGAAGCAGCTGATTCGTAGAGTGCTGCTTGTCTAAGTTTCATGTTTCCTCCAAAGCCTAGCTAGCTAACTCCAAGATATGTACAGATAGCGCATTGTGTCGACTGTTTTCTTTTTCTTCTTCCTCTTCTTTCTCGTGTAAATATATCCCTCATCATTAATGTAAGGTATAGCTCATGTCATTCCTGGTGAAACAAAGATATATGGAGAGGTCCAAACTAAGGCGATACTATTGCCAACATATATGGAAACTGAATATGATGATCTAGCTAAGTCAAGCGCAGTTCGTGTTCAATTCCAGCCTATGCATCAGCAAGAACTAAAAGCCCATGCTAGTGTTGTAGGTTCTTCGTCACTAGCATGCACGCTGCAATTTGTAGAGCCACACCAAGCATGCATCTCTATGTACTAAGGATGAGGGTGTGATCTCTTTCATTATCTCAAAGATCTTCTATTTACTTCTTATATATCTTGTGTCCTGATGATCCATGGCTCTCACTGATACATGATGGCATATCATTTTGGTAGTTGTATGGTATCAATTTAGATCAATGCGAGGACAAGCATTGATTAGCCGATACTGTTGTTGATGCAAAGCTTCAACATGTGCACTATTATGTTGCTCTTGTAGTCTTGTTAATTATAGTATCGTGGTATATGGTATGAGGCTTTCGTATATTACTTGGCATATTTTGCAAGAGAAAAGCAGGAGCCTATGTTTAGTTCTACCAGAAATTAGCAATGAGAAACCAGGATTCCATGAATTATTCTCTCCGGCGGGATTCTGAATTTGTATTTTGTCGTAGATTGTTATCCCAATTGGTTTTTAAGATTTGTAAAAATAACTTTGCTAATAGACACACAACCTATTTAAAATAGACACGGTACATGGTGACAAAATCAACATGTCTCAAATTTTAACTAAGTTTGGTTGCCCAAATTAGAAGTTTTGCCGTAGAAGGTGTTTAACCCTACATAAGTGGCGGTACTTTGGATGACACACCAGGCCTGGGGTTTGAAGTGGGGGTTTCAGAATGGTGGTGGCGAAGTCCCAGACATGGAGGATGCCCCCGAGCCGACACATCGGGTTGATGTGGCACTATGCCAATGGGAATAGGAGTGGGTGTCGCCGATGAATTCAGTCGTGGTTGGTAGACATGGACGTGTTAGCCTTCAATCCCATTGTTGGCATCACCGACTATGGTGATCTTGCACTTTCGAAGACGATGGTGCATCATGGACAAAGACACCTTGAGCACGACTGGCTAGCACTGCAGGGCAACTAGGATGACATAGGTGAGTGGGTGTACACGATATCAAGCCTAGTTAGCGAACTTGAACGTGGCATCATACTCTACCGCAAAGGTGTCCACAAAGATCAGCCTCGACATTCCTGGGTAACTTTGTTCAAACGGCTTGCGGGTGTCGGAAATGATGTACTCAATGTGTATTTTGCAAAAAAAACATAGAAGAAAACCAAAAGTGTTTGTTGCAAGAAAAACACACCACATGGACACAAATTGATCAATGTGCATGGTGCACCCGACATACGTGCAAGCTCTGTGATGAGTGGATATCACATTTCAAGTTCTGCCACAAATGTACAACCACTAGACAAGATCTATGCCTCCCGGTACTATTTATTGCTATTTACATACAATTAACATCAAGTTGATTAGCTCATCCAGATGTAGTATTTTTCTTTTGTAATACAACAACTAAATCATAGTTTTGATCCTTTAGAACAACAAAAGGCTCCTACTTGTCAAATTACCTGCTAATAAATGCAGAATTTTGTAGGGGAATTCTCCTGTTAGCAAGGTAATCTCTAGAAGCACCTGCAAACAGGCTTCGGAGAAACTTCTTGGGTCTTCAAGTAATAGATAAAAATGTCATCTATATTAAACACCGTACTGCAAGGAGCAAAAGTGTGCAACAACCTTTAGCTCCATGAAGGTGGGAGCATTCCTTTTCACTTCTGAGTACAATCGAAAACTAAGAGGGCAGTAGGGATATTTTGTGTAATCTTCCTCGCAACACCCTCTACTCCGGCGAACTTCAAGATAAAATAGGATAGTCTCTCATCTTGCATCTTCAACTGTAGGAATTAGAATTAGATCATCTTGATGACATCTCTTTCTCCGAAGCTGTAACGTCTGCACTTGTGCTTGATCAACTAGAGGCTCTCTGGGCCGCCAGCCCTCAAAACTTTGACGCCAGACAACACTAGTAAGCTCCCCATATCTTCTGTCGTCTCGAACAACCTAGCCATGCACAACCTGCCGAAGCCCAACGAAAAAATGTGGGACGCCATCGGGAGCACGCCTCTGGCGGAGGCGGGTCTGCTTCCGACACCTTCTGTAGCACCGCCCACATTGGAGCAAGGTTCATGTAAATTGATTAACCGACATATTGCTCGCAGGTTCAATCCTGCCATCAGGCACTACATGGTTGAATGTGCGGAACAACAGATTCATGAAAGTCAGCTTGTCTTAGTTTCCCATTACCTCCCAAACCTAGCTAGCCAACTCCAAGATATACATGTACAGACAACGCCTTGTGGCGACAGCTTTCTTTTTCTTCTTCTCCTGCTTTCTCATCCAAATCCCCTATCTTTAGTGCAAAGGCATAGCTCCGGCCATTCCAGTCCAAAAAAAAGAAAGACATATGGAGAGGTCAAAATTGAGGTGATGCTATTGCCAGCATATATGGAAAATGAATATAACGATTTAGCTAATTCAGCGGAGTTCCGTTGAATTTCAAGCCATCCATCAGCAAGAACTAATAGCCCTCGCTAGTTGCCCTAGGTTTTTCCACACTAGAGCATGCACACTGCGATTTATAGAACCGTGGTGGGGGCATGGAACAACATAAGCCTGGACGGCAGGCCATCCTTGATCTCCATGATATACATGCGGTCGCCCATGCCCATGAACATGCGGGGAGTGTCGAGAGCGGGCTGCATTGGGTTCACGGCACGGACAGCCCGCGGAGCGCTGTCATAGAGGAGGGTGCGACCCTTGTTGTCCACGGCGACAACGATGATGTTCTTGAAGGCCATGAAGTCGATCCACCCTTTGTGGTGCCGCTCACAGGGCCGGTTGAAGGACATGGCGGATGGAGGGAGCCTCCCCGGAGCCGTAACTACTACAGGATTAGCTGGTTTTGGTGATCCGGTGGGGTAGAACAAGGTCGCGGGTTCGATGCGGTGCAGGTTAAAGGCGGGTTGGCGCATGCTAAACTTATCCACCAGAAGATTCACGAACCAGGTTCATGATTCCTCTCCCAATCTCTCAATCTCTTTGATAGTGAAATCCGAGTTTGCTCTTTATCTTGATGTACTTACTGAACTAATTGTTGATCTCCACTAGTTCTCCTAGTAATATAAGTGAAGATCCCCTAATCATCCCAGACTGTAAAAACAGCTTTGAACCACTTGCTAGACAACAAGGTCTAGGGTGTTGGGTTTATTGCCATGGCAGATGCCCACAAGGTGCTCTGACTCAAAACCTGGCTGGACAAGCACTACTAGTAGTGTTGTTTCTTGTGGTGGTGGTGACAATGTACATGATTCTCGACGGCGATGACGATGCACATTTTGTGGTAGCTAGGGCTTGATAAACTCTTGATGTTGACCTGTATATTTTGATGAGGTGGTATAATAAGCCCTCATGCCGATGAAGAACGAGCAGTGGTAGGATAACACCCGATTTTGGATGTGGGGTAAGATGGCACCATATTAGCGGTAGGATGAACTTGATATGTCGTATGATCATGCATGCTTTTTATGTTACATGTCTAGTGTGCTCCATTGATTACTGCTTGAATTGCTGCTCTTTTGCCATGTTAAGAGAAGTGGCATGTGATGTTCGGACGGAGTGTTCCAGGGGTTTATATTTAATGGGAAGCATGTGATGAACAAGTGGCGGGTTACAAGAACCGCTACCACAGAGGTTTTAAGAGTAGGCAGACAATAGAGGATGTTTACTCCGAGTTCGTGCTCAAGCAGGCATGGAGTGTTCAAGTTGCCAAGTCAGATCTATAGTTTGGGCTAAAGAACTTCATCATTATCGTTCAATTCATCGTGATTACAGTGTTGCTTTATTGGTATGATCAGTGTGGTTGTGTAAGGTGTAGCTGGTAAGATCATCATGTAGGGTACAAGCTAAGCAATCCTTACTGCATGTATGCAACCAAACGGCATGTAGTAGTATGAGCCAAACCAATGCGAGCAAACCAAACACAGTGTGTAGAGTGTTGTTACAATGCAGGGAAACAAAATGTAGGCAACCGAATAATGTGCAGATGGTGATTTTTATCCTGCATTAGCTTAACCTGATTGACCTGGGACAAGTATGCAAAAGGGCTAAAAACGATGCGAGCAACCCAACGCATCGATATTGTGTGCATGTTATAGCTCCATGTCAGGAGCCAAGCAAGTTAAATTTCTATTGAATCATCATTCATGCGGTCTGAAAGTTAACGTGCACGCATCGTTGAGCCTCAAGACAACAAATTCTTCCATGCGGTCCTCTTACTTCTCAAGGTTTATGTGAAAATTTCACTCGCATGTTGGTTACACGTACGAAGACGTCATGTAGTATCGCATGTTTGAATGTGTGAAACAACTGATATGTAGAGTGTTGCTTGTCTAAGTTTCCTTTTTCCTCCCAAGCCTAGTTGGTTAACTCCAAGATATGTACAGATAGCGCATTGTGGTGATTGTATTCTTTTTCTTCTTCCTCTTCTTTCTCATGTAAATACTCCATCATTAATGCAAAGGTATAGCTCATGTCATTCATGGTAAAACAAAGGTATATGGAGAGGTCCAAACTAAGGCGATGCTATTGCCAACATATATGGAAATTGAATATGATGATCTAGCTAAGTCGAGCGTGGTTTGGGTTCAATTTCAGGCTATGCATCAGCAAGAATTAAAAGCCCATGCTAGTGTTGTAGATTATTCGACACTAGCACGCACACTGCTATTTATAGATCCACGCCATGCATGCATAATTCGCTGGAGAGATGAAAAGAGTAATGACAACTTTGATGGACGTTGGTCTATGATGTTTAACATGATTATTGAGAGTCTTAGCTTGAGAGAAATTGAACTCACAGGTAGACAATATACATGGGCCAATACGTTGCCCACTCCAACATATGAGAAGTTGGATAGGGTGCACATATGAGAAGTTGGATAGGGTGCTCCTAGTGTGGAATGGTAACAAAAATACCCATTAGTGTCGGTACATGCGATACAGAGGGCGATCTCAGACCGCACACCATTACTAGTAGACTCAGGAGATGCTACACATATTGCGAACAAGAATGCTTTCTCTTTCGAACTAGGCTGGTTTGAGAAAGAAAACTTCATGGAGATCAACGCACGCGAATGGGCAAAGCCTGTTAGTGGACGATCAAGTGTTGAGAGATGGCAAAATAAAATTACACATCTACGACAGCTTTTACGAGGTTGGGCCAGAAACGAGAGTGGGTTATACAGACAAGAAAAAGAGCGACTCACCCAACTAATAGATGCTCTAGACTTAAAAGCTGAAGTCAACCTTCTTACGGTAGCTGAGAAGAGCTCGAAATCCGACGCCGAGCAATGCTTACGAGCTCTTCTTAGAGAAGATGAGGTCAAGTGGGCATTGCCTGCTAAGGTGCTTAAGGTTGACCAAGGGGATGACAATACACAATTCTTTCATATGATTGCGAAGGTAAACATAGGAAGAAGAAAATAATACAGCATGAACAGGACGAAGGGACAATTATGGGTCATGAGAATCTGAAAGCATATATCTCTAATTATTATAAACAACTTTTTGGGCCTCCAGAAGCAAGCACGGTGTCCCTTAATGAATCTGTTATTGGAGATATCCCTCAGCTTCGGGCAGAGGAGAATGATATTCTATCTGCACCGTTTACTGAGAAAGAGGTTTTGGATGCAATTTCACAAATGAAACCAAACAAATCACTGGGACCAGATGGGTTTCCCGTGGAATTCTATAGGAAATGTTGGCATATTATTAAGGATGATCTTATGCCTATATTTCATGATTTTTAACGGTCATTTAGAACTGTTCCATCTTAACTTTGGCATTATTATGTTGTGGCCAAAGAAAGAAGAGGCAGCTCGGATCGGACAATTCAGGCCAATATGTCTTCTTAACGTGAGTTTCAAAATATTCACGAAAATGGGCACCAATAGATTGACACATATTGCTCATTCAGTGGTGCAACCGAGCCAGACAACTTTCATGCCTGGGAGTCACATTCTTGAAGGGGTTGTCGTCCTGCATGAAACGCTGCATGAAATTCATTCGAAGAAGCTAGATGGGGTTATCTTCAAAGTGTATTTTGAGAAGGCATATGGTAAAGTAAAATGGCCTTTCCTTCAGCAGGCAATGAGCATGAAAGGATTTAGTGAGGCTTGGTGGAACCAAGTGGATTCTCAAGTCTAGAAGGGTAGTGTCGGAATCAAGGTTAACAATGATATCGGTCACTACATTCAGACACTCAAGGGATTGAGCCAAGGGGATTCAATGTCTCCTCTCCTATTTAATATAGTGGCCTGTATGTTGACCATTCTTATAGGCAGGGCCAATTAAAACAGTCAAGTGGAAGGGCTAGTACCTCATCTGGTCGATGGGGGAGTCTCCATTTTACAGTACGCTGACGACACTATCCTGTTCATGGAACATGACATTGCAAAAGCGCGAAATATGAAACTCATATTATGTCTCTTCGAACAATTGTTTGGATTAAAAATAAACTTTCACAAGAGCGGGTTGTTCTGCTTTGGTAAGGCCAAAGAAGAGCAAGACATATATAGACAATTGTTTGGGTGTGAATTATGTTCTTTGCCTTTTAGTTATTTGGGCATACCGATTCATCACCGTAAGTTATCTAATAAAGAATGGAAGTGCATCAAAGACCGAATTGAAAAAAAAATTAGTTGCTGGAAGAGCAAGCTAATGTCGTATGGAGGTTGGTTAGTGCTGATTAATTCAGTACTTACTAGTATGCCGATGTTCCTGCTATCTTTCTTCGAGGTACCGAAAGGGGTGCGGAAGAGACTTGATTTCTTTAGATCTTGGTTCTTTTGGCAGTCGGACGAGGCCAAGAAGAAATACCGTCTCGCATGATGGGATATTCTTTGCCAACCAAGGACCAGGTGGGTCTCGATATTGAGAACTTGGAAATAAAGAATAATGTCTTATGACTAAATGACTCTACAGGTTAGAGACAGAGCCGGAAGGTATGTGGGCACAGATACTATGCAATAAGTATTTACAATCGAAAACGTTTGCCCAGGTCACCGTGAGACCAACTGACTCGCCATTCTGGAAGGGACTCATGCGAATGAAATAATTATTCTTTCATAGGGTCAAATTCTTGGTTGGCAATGGGATGTCAACAAGATTTTGGGAGGACACGTGGTTATGAGAGACGCCCCTAGCCATACAATATCCCACCCTATATAACATCGTGCAACGTAAGGAGGACTACGCAGCCACAGTCTTTCAAACGACTACCTTGAATATTCAGTTCAGATGTGCATTAGTTGGTGAGCGATGGACTACCTCGATGCACTTGGTCCGGCGGTTGATAGATGTTCAATTATCAGACCAACCTGATTCGACGCACTAGAAGTTAGCTAGCAATGGGGTGTTTATGGTGAAATATTTCTACATGGATCTGATTAACTCTGGCCCAATCTCGAGATCGTTACATATTTGGGAGGTTAAGGTTCCCTTGCGTATTAAAATCTTTATGTGGTTCATCCATAAGCAAGTGATCCTCACCAAAGATAACTTAATAAAAAGGCGGTGGGTAAGTAGTTCACGTTGTTGTTTTTGTGAGCATGATGAAACAATATAACACTTATTCATAGAGTGCCCACTCGCCAAATTTCTTTGGAGAATGATCCATATAGCCTTTAACATTACTCCTCCAGTTGACATTGAATCGTTGTTTGGAACGTGGTTAGCCGGGGTTGAGCATATTACTGCGGCTCGTACTCGGATTGGAATATGTGCGCTCATATGGGCTATATGGAATTGCAGGAATGATATGATTTTTAACAGACAACATACTTTAACTTTCTTGCAGGTCATCTTCAGAGCTACCGCGTGGATCCGTACGTGGTCCTTACTCACTCCTATGGACTCCATGGAGTCTTTGGTTACTGGGTGCAACCAGAGGGAGATGGTAGCACGGGCTATATTCAACCGGTTGGGATGGCGGTCGCGTAACAGGATAGGAGTCTAGGGAGCTTGTCCTTTACATTGTCATACCGGTTGTGATTTTGAGTGTGTACTTTTCTTTCATTTTTTCGCTCCACTTGCGAGCTGTAATACTTTTACGACTTTGTGCTACTTCGAGACTCATTAATAAGATGGTTACATGCATCGTCATGATGCACAGGCAGGGGGCAATGCCTCCATTTCCAAAAAAACACCATGCATGCATCTGTGTGTGCTAAGGACGAGGGTCTGATCTCTTTCATTATCTCAGAGATCTTCTATTTACTTCTTATATATCTTGTGTCCTTACGATCCATAGTTCTCGGTGACACATGATGGCATATCATTTTGGTACTTGTATGATTGGATCAATTTAGATCAATGGGAGGACAAGCGTCCATATTGTTGATGTGAATCTTCAACATGTGCACTATTATGTTACTCTTGTTCTAGTATCATGGTATATGGGATGACGCTTTCGTATGTTACTTGGCATATTTTGTAGGAGAAAAGCAGGAACCTTTGTTTAGTTGTACCAGCACTTAGCAATGAGAAACCAGGATTCCATGAATTATTCTGTCCGGCGGAATTCTGAATTTGTATATTGTCGTAGATTGTTAGCCCGATTGATTTTTATATGAGATTTGTAAAAAATATACTTTGTAATAGACACACAACCTATTCAAAATAAACACGATCCATGGCGAGAAAACCAACATATCTCAAATTTTAACTATGGTTGGTTGCCCAAATTAGAAGTTTTGCTGTAGAAGGTGTTTATCCTTGCATGAGTGGTTGTACTTTCGATGACGCACCGGGCCTGGGTTTGAAGTGGAGGTTCCAGAATGGTGACGACGAAGTCCTAGCCATGGAGGATGCCGCCCAGCCGACACATCGTGTTGATGTAGCACTAGTATGCCAATGGGAATAGGAGTGTGTGTTGCCGATGAATTCCTTCGTGGTTGGTAGACGTAGACATGTTAGCCTTCAATGCCATGGTTGGCATCGCCGGCTGTGGTGATCTTGTACTTTCGAAGATGGTGGTGCACCATTGGCAAAGACACCTTAAGCACCACTCACTAGCGCTGCAGGCAATTAGGATGACACAGGGGAGTGGGTGTGCACGATATCAGGCCTAGCGAACTTGAACGTGGCGCCATACTTTGCCTCAAAGGCGTCCCCGATGATCGGCCCCAACTGTCTTGGGTAATATTTTCAGACGGCTTGCGGGTGTCGGCAATGACGGATGCAATGTGTGTTTTGCAAAAAATATGGAAGAAAGATCCGAAGTGTTTGTTACAAGAAATACACGCCACATGGACACGAATTGATCAACATTCACGGTGCACCTGCCGTGCAAGCTCCGTGGTCAGCAGATAGCACATTTCAAATTCTGTGTGCAACCAGGAGACAAGATTTATTCCTCCCGGTACCATTTTACTCGCTATTCACATACAATTAGGAACACACTACTAGGAAAAACCTTATACACAGAACTTTAGCATCAGCGAGGGTCAAAAAAGCACGCTGGTGCTAACTAGCAGTAGCGCGTCTGGGCAAACCGCGCTGCAGATAAAGTTCTAGCAGTAGCGCGTGTTGCCCTAAACACATTACTACTAAAATTCCCACGGCTTAGCCGATAGGCTACACATAGTAATAGCAACCTATAACGAACCGCGCTACCGCTACTTTCTTTGTAGCAGCGCGTTTTATATTAAACTCGCTACTGCTAAAGGATATAAAATTAAATGGAAAGCAAATAGAAAGGTAATTGAAAATGAAAGAAATAGAATAAGGTGAAAGGAAAAAAATAAAATGTGAAGAAAACTAAATGAAAAAGGGGGAAAAAGAGAAAGGAGTAGCAGTAGCGTGTATCCCAGAAAGCGCTGTAGCTAACGTAGCAGTAGCGCTCTTCCTGGAACGCGCTACTGCTACTTCTGACTTAACCACGAGGTTCGTCCTTCCCCACGGCCACTTCCCCCAAATCCAACTGTCCACACTCTCGTCGCCGACGTCACCCGTCGGCCGCCGCGCGCTCTCCGCACACCCGCTACGCCGCCCCGACCCCATATTCAACGCTGCCCCCGCCCCCGACCTCAACGCCGCCCCCGACCCCGACCTTGACGCCGCCATCCGCCGCGCGCCCGAGCCCCCGACCCCGACCTCGACGCCTTGCCCTCCTCGTCACAGGCACCCGAGGTGAGCACGCCTGCTCCTCCATCTCCCCTACCTCTGCCTAGGTTTTTTTTTTATATTTTAGTTGCATCAAATTAGTTAGGGTTCATGTAAGAGTGGAAACAAATCGTATGCGGATGCGGAAAATGAGTTAGGGTTCATGTAAGGGTGGAAACGAATCAAATTTCTAAGATGAATTATAAAACGAGTAAAATTTGATCACTTATTTCACTTTATAGTTGGATAATTGAAATATCCGCTACCACTTTCCTCCCCTATAGGTTCATCAAATTAGATGGTAATTAATGCAGTAGTTCCTAGGTACTAATTAGTTAGTAAGAACTAGGTACTAATTAGGTATTAGAATATTTTTATTTATAGTAAGTTTATTTTTAGTAAGAACTAGTTGAATTAATAGAACTAGTGATGGTTCTGTGATGGTTCCACTGGAGCTATGATCCCGTGATGGTTCCTTCTCTGTGGGTGTCCACCGCCCGCGCCGATACCCGTCGTGTGCTAGGGTTTTAGTTGTATTAGTGATGTTATTTGTATGACACTATTCGTGATGTATTAGTGATAATATTCGACGATGTACGGACGCATGAGATGATTTACTTTTGCTTATTGAATGCATGCTAATTTGAGTCCTATAAGATATTTTGAAATTTATATCTTGTGTTGCTCAATATCCAAGTGGTCGGTCATGTTTGCAGGTTACACCTCCGAGTGGCCTATGTTTTGCCGGAGTGTTGATTCATTTCCGTTCCGGCAAATTTCAGGCGCTCGATATGTCCTATTTTAGCAAAGGTCATGCCGGATTTTTCCGTGAATTTTGGCATGACTTGTGCCAGAATATGTAGGAAATATCGAGTGCCCCGGATTTGTGTGTTGAGTATCCTGGTAGTTGTCTTCGATCAATTTTCAATTAATGTTTTAACTATGAACATAGGAAATGTCTGACGACGAAAAGTATTTCAGTATTTGCAAATACTGCGAAGACGAGCGCAGCCTGTGCGACGGAATCTTCCTAGATGATGATAGGAGCTTCAGCATCAAGCTGGACGAGAACTTTGAAGTGGATAAAGTAAGTCATAACGACAAGTCTTTTTTCGTAATTAATCATCACATCTGCTTCATTTGCTTCAACTTATATTTTTTTTACTATTCTACTAGCGTATCCCCTGCCATGCAAGAGTTTTTGTTTTGGATAAGATAGGTTTCAGTCATACTACGGAGGTAAAGAAAGTTTATTTGAAGACCGAGCATGGTTATATTTTCCATGCAAAATTATACAATTCAGACGACTACACCTATTTTGGATGCAAAACATGGCGAGCACTATGCAAGACTTATGCATTTGAGCCTGATATGGTTATCACCTTTGATATTCGTCTGGAAGATGATATTGAAGGTAATACCGACATCTGGGTCGATGTGCAGACGCCTCCAGTTATACCATTATATAAGTTTCTCAACCATATTTATGTCTTTGATATTGTTTATTCAAAAATAGTTGATAACTAATTTGTATTGTCATCTTACTTCGGTGCAAGCAAACATGTCCAGCGCTTGGTAGACAGGACCTACTACTGTCCCGAGGCTGAACTAAACTGCGAGGAGCTAAGTCATTATGTTTCATGGCTTGAGGATCTTGATACTGTCAAGACAAATTTTCTTTCTGGATTTAGAAATGTTAGTACTGAAAACGTGCGACCAATAGTGTTCGTAATGAACTACGGTCACATCTATTTAGGAAGGATGGTAAGATTTTTACTATTTGTCCTCAGTGCATCTTTTCCATACATTATTTTGAAGCTAAACTTCATTGCTAAGTATGTTACCATACGATGTTCTTCAACAGGGACTCCCGATGAATGTTGTGCCTTATGGGATCGACACTAAAGGTACCATGAGTATTATCAGCTTACGGCCAAGATATCCTACAGATTACTTTAGTGCAATCAATATTAGCGACGGATGCTTAATAGTGCAAGACTGGACCAAATATGTGATGGGGGAGCGCAGAGAAGTACTAGGGGGCAGCAAATAGAGGCGCTACCCACGATTAGGAGACAGGTTCATCTGCATGCTCCAACTTGATCAAGGAGAAGAGCTACACATGTTTTATGTTGTTTTACCTAAGAGAGAGCAGCAGGAGTGATTAGCTAGCTAGAAATGAGTTTTAGGATGATGATGTGCTACACTATTACTATGATGATAAAATAGCTAGTGTTGGTGGTAATGACTATGA
Source organism: Aegilops bicornis (assembly GCA_021605145.1). NCBI lineage: Eukaryota > Viridiplantae > Streptophyta > Magnoliopsida > Poales > Poaceae > Aegilops > Aegilops bicornis. The sequence goes on along the minus strand of CM038670.1, from coordinate 69,865,299 downwards.
TGATTATTATTAGCTAGTGTTAGTGGTGATTAAATAAATACTGTTGGTGCTAATGACCATGATGATGATTAAATATCTTGTGCTGGCGGATTAGATTCAAGTGGAGGCAACATGTGGTGCACATCAAAAGTACTACAAGTCCAAACTAGATCAAGTTTGGATTAGTAGTATACTTTTGACATGCACCACATATTGCCTCCACTTGAATCTAATCCACCTTCATTTGACACACTGTTATGGACATAATGATGTAAACCTCATAGCTGGTATTGTATCAATATTTGTACGATGGCGAATAAATAAACAAAATAAAAAAAAATAAAAAAAGAATACTAGTAGCGATGGAGAGAAAACACGTTGCCAGTAGTTACATTAGCAGTAGTGTGGGAGTGAACAAACGCTGCAGCTATTCGTCCTAGCAGTAGCGCGTGCGGTCACGCGTTACTGCTAAGCAATAGCTGTAGCGCCTTATTAGTAGCGCGCCTACCCGCGCTACTAGTGAGCACAAAACCAGCGCTATTGCTAGGGTTTTCCCTAGTAGTGACAAGCTGATTATGTCATCCAGATGAAGTATTTTCCTTTTGTAACACAACAACTAAATCATACTCCCTTGTACTTAATCAGCAACACTTATTTTGGGACGGAATAGTAATTCTGGTCCTTTTAAAAAGCAAAAGGCTGCTAGCTGTTAAATTACCTGCAAATAAATGCAAAACATTTGTAGTGGAACTCTCCTGTTAGCAAGGTAATCTCTAGAAGCACTACAAGTAGGCTTCAGAGAGAGTTCTTGAGTCTTGAAATAAGATATTATAATCTGGTCATCTATATTAAGCACGATACTGCAAGGAGCAAAAGTATGTAACATCATTTAGCTCCATGAAGGTGGGAGCATTCTGTTTCACCTCTGAGTACAATCGAAAACTAAGAGAGCAGGAGGGCCTTTTGTGTAATCAGATCACCTTGATGACATCTCATCCGGCGAACTGCAAGATAAAACAGGACAGTCTCTCGTCTTGCATCTGCAACAGTAGGAATTAGAATCAGATCACCTTGATGACATCTCTTTCTCCAAAGCTGTAACGTCTGCACTTGTGCTTGATCAACCGGAGGCTCTCTGGCCGCCAGCCCTCAAAACCTCGCACAGGACAGCACTAGAAAGCCCCCCATGTCTTCTGTATTCTCGAACAGGCTGGCCACACACAACCTGCCGAAGCCCAACAACAGAATGCGGGACACCATCGGGAACACGCCTTGGGTGGAGGCGGGTCTGCTTCCCACGCCTTCTGTAGCACTAGCTGTGTCGGAGCCAGGTTCATGTAATAAATTGATTAATCGACATATTGCTCAGAGGTTTGTCACAGCTGGCAAGGCTACCCCATCCATCAGTAGAGTGAGATTACAGCTAGCCAAGAGTGATAAGGAAAGTAGGGTGTGTGAGTTGCGTGTGTTGGTTGACCAGTGGACCTGAGGCCAGTGTGGTTGGTGTGGCCTGCGTGCCTGGGTTAAGTACGGCTGCGTGCATGCATTGAGGCATCGAGAAAAATGTGGAACTAGAACCTTTTGAGAGAAGTTGTTCTTCCTCCGATAATTCAACCCGGAGCCCGAGCCTGATGAACAGTACCTCGATTTAAAATAGAAATTATTTTTTGTGGTGCAAGATGCTCCTATGCGTGTACTCCGTGTAACATTTTTTTTGTGGTGCAAGATGCTTCTATGCGTGTACCATGATTTGGAATTTTTTTTCTATTTTAAATCATGGTAATGTTCATGCCCGGGCTCATCTGAGCCCTGGAGCCAATTTGCTGCTCTCTTCTTCCTTGATTTAGCACATATCCCCTTCTTCTCTAGCTCCCTCGCTCGGTCTACTCTCTCCGTTAGATCACCCGAGGCGTGTGACAAGGTTCAAACTTGCCATCGGGCACTACATGGTTGAATGTGCGGAACAACAGATTCATGAAGGTCAGCTTGTCTTTGTTTCCCGTTACCTCCCAAGCTAGCTGGCCAAATCCAAGATATACATGTACAGACAACGCCTTGTGATGACTGCTTTCTTTTTCTTCTTCCCCTGCTTGATCACGAAAGTCCCCGATCATTAATGCAAAGGCATAGCTCCAGCCGTTCCGGGTCCAAAAAATAAAAATATATGGAGATGGACAAATTTGAGGTGATGCTTGTGCCAGCATATATGGAAAGTGCATATAACGATCTAGCTAAGTGAAATTCTGTTCAATTTCAAGCCATCCATCAGCTGAACTAATAGCCCTCGCTAGTTGCTCTAGGTTTATCAATACTAGCATGCACATCGCAATTTATAGAGCCGTGGTGTGCATGCATCTGTGCCTGCTAAGGACGGGTCATGGGAGTCAAGTGTGATCTCTTTCATTATCTAAAGTCCACCAATAACTTCTTATATGTCTTGTGTCCTTGCAATCGATGGTTCTTACTGATGCATGATGGCATATCATTTTGGTACTTGGAAAGTTGGAGTATCAATTTGGATCAATGGGAGGACAAACGTTGATTGACCAGTACTGTCGTTCGTCAAGTTTCAACATGTGCACTGTTCTGTTGTACTTGCTGGTGTTCTAGTATCATGGTACAGGTTAAGGTTTTCGTATATAACTTGGGATATTTTGTAAGAGAAAACAGGAAGCTATGTTTTGTTCTATCTGCACTTAGCAATGGAAAACCCAGGATGTAAGGACTATTCTCCCGACTCCATCTAATATTAACATCATTGCAATGATAATCACCCCATCAAGCAAAACGATTTGAGAATGAACTTTCGCTTTAGTACAACACCCTAAACACATGAAAGGCTGAGATTGATCCATACCCTTTTATAATAAATGGCATGATGGTCCTATCTAACATTTTTAAGAAGTTGCTCCCCACTTCTACCCATTCTCTTAACATGCACACTATCCACATCATCTCTATACCACATCATTAATCAGTTTGCAAAATCAACCAATCACTCTTTTTCACCCCGCCTATAAAAGAAAAACTGTTTCTTTATTAGTTTCACAACAGCCGCTGTCCAACCAGAACTCAACAGATTTCATCCAAGCATGTCGCCCATCAATTTGTTGCAGTTAATTACTATTGCCTAAAAACCCGTGCATGCAGTTAATTACGACTGAATTGAATCGTGCAGTGGTACTTTTGGCCCGCTGGTCTATTCCCTTCCTAGTACCAGACTAGCATTTATTCCCGGCGCGTTATCTCTTCCTCTTCTCCATCCGGTTCAACTTGCACAAATCAACCCCTTCAGGAGCAATGGTAGCATTCATGGCGAGGTATATAGGCACAGCCACCCATTGCAAAACAACCAAATTGAAACATCTCTCACCTTCAGGAGCAATGGTGGCGTTCATGGCGAGGTCATGTTGCCAGCCAAGCCTTCATGAGTCGTAGACGCCGGAGACCCGAGCCCTGCACCCGATTGCCGATGAAACGGGCCATGTTGGCTTCGCTGCTACAAGCCACGCACCCCGTCATTGATCAGAGCTCCGGGTGTACAACACGTGCCACTGTCGGCGTCCTCCTCCGGCATCAGCTGCACCGAAGGTGGTGCTCTCCTTACTCTCTATCTCCTTAGATCTGAGTGAATTTTTTTGAGTTAGCTTGAGTTGGAAGCTCTGCTCGTGTGTGGTAAGATTTAGAAGAAAGCATTGTTCTGTCTCCGGCCACCTCCTCCACGTAGCAAGTCCGGTCTTTCTCTCCTACGGTCTTACCTACAATTCTCTCTAAGTCAAGCACTGCTGGCAAGCATGTGCCGAGATACGATGGTGCGTGCTCATCTCTCCCTCTCCGATCTGGTTTATTGTGATTAGAAACACTAGACGTGAAGAAAAAATCAGTTCTGTTTTTTATTGTTCTTGAAGGAATAAACAGATGAAACTCGCCATGTACTACCTGCAATTCCAGTCCTGCATCTCTCTCTCACACACATTAGTATGAATCATATCGGTATTTTTATTGCTTACTTATGATTGATTTGTAGAAACAGAGCATATGACATAGTACAGTTCATCTCCAGTATGTTCTTTCAGTATTACAAATTCCCGCAGCAACGCACGGGGTATCATCTAGTTTTAAAGGTGCTTCCGCCCAAATCCCCGCTGTACATAGAAATGCGTAGGGCCTAATCGGCCACGGGCGATGCGTGCGGGCCAACCCATTTAATCCTTCTCTTACTGGTAACCTACAAAAAATTATGCACGCGATGTGATTCAAACTCAGAACCTCCAATTCTAATACATAGCAAAGTAACCAAGCGGGACATCTTACCACTTGCGCCTAGATTCCATTTTTTTGCTTCCTATACAAAACGAGGTCGCATGCTTGGGCTTGCCCAACAGACCCCACGGCGTGCTGGGCCATGGCTGTCGCACTTTTCCTTATCTATTTATTATTTTCTCTTTCCATTTTTAGTTATTTCATTTTTTTTCCTTTCTTGAGTTTAGTTACTTTTTTCGTTCCCAATTTTCAACAACTGTTGGGATTTTTTTAGCAATTTTTATAAAATTGTTATTGCTTTTAACATTTTCATAAATAATTTGAAATTCCAAAATTATTGAAAAATTAAAATAAATGGTTAGAACATAAAGATATGTTGATGTTGGTTCGTAATTATGGAAATTTCATATTTGAAATAACAGAAGCATTGAATTTAAGAAAACTACATGCTCACGGATGTAGCCGTCGGGGCTAGTCCGGCACCCTACTCTGAATTGGTGTTTTTTTGCACTACTAGTAAATGAGCACGTGCAATGCACGTTGATATTACGGAGAAAATTAACTGCATGTTGATATTAGGTAGGATATCAATTATATGTTAATTATGAGATTAATATATATGTTGATATTTGGTATGCTATCAATTGCACGCTCAACATGTTGAGAGTTCATCATTGAAACAATCTAGGTCGTTGGATTGACATGGTTTAATTGCCGAGATTAATTGGGTCTGCTCCTTTGGGTCTTTTTATATTGGTATAGATGAATAAATGACACATGCCTGATTCAAACAGCTTTTTGCAGTAGCCTGACATGGACATAATAGGCATCTATCCATGCCCGTTTCGAACGACTTACGACACTGTCAGCACGCTCTTATTCACCGAAATAATTGAAAATCATAAAAAACTTTTCCTACGAAAGTACCAGTTGGCATGGTGGCATGAGATGGTGATACAAGGTGATGGAAAAAATAGTGCATTTGAAGGATGTCGAAAAACGAGGTGTTCACAAATAGACCTGAACACCTTGTATTTAACATGTTTTTTTGTACATGTGAGAGTGACCCCCAACTTTTGCCACCAAGGGTGCATGCCCATGGTAGGCATACATGTCTGATTTGAATGAATCCGGACACCGATTGCACGTTGCAACACGTCTGGTCATTTTTCGCCCTTTTTTCACCGAGAAAACTTCAGAAAATACAAAACTTGTTGAAAAGGAAAAAAACCTGACATGTTGGCATGAATTGGTGATACAAGGTGATGGAAAAAATTAAGGCCATTTGACGCATGCAAAATACCAGGTGTTAAGAAACGGAGCCTTCTGGCCACCCGAACACCCTTTGTCTAACATGGTTTTTATTGTACATGAGAGGAATAACGCTAAATTTTGCCGCCAAGGGTGTGTGCCCATAGTAGGCATTCATGCTTGGTTTGAATTAATTCGGACATCGTTTGCATGTTGCGACACGTGGGCCATTTATCGGCCTTTTTTCACCGAGAAAACTCCAGAAAATAATAAACTTGGCAAAAACGAAAACAATTTGGCATGGTGGAATGAATTGGTGATACAAGGTGATGAAAAAAGGGGCCTTTTGACGGATGTAAAAAACCAGGTGTTCACAAACTGACCCTTATGGCCTACCCGAACACCCTCGGTCTAACATGGTCTTTTGTTGGACATGTGAGGAGTGACGCCAAATTTTGGCACCAAGGGTGTGTGTGTGCCCGTGGTAGGCATTCATGCCTAGTTTGAATGAATTCGGGCACCGTTTGCACGTTGCGACTAATCGGACCATTTATTGACCTTTTTCACCGAGAAAATTCCAAAAAATAATAAACTTGTCAAAATAGAAACAACTTGGCATGATGCCATAAATTGGTGATATAAAGTGATGGAAAAAAATTGGCACCATCCGACGGATGTGAAAAACCAGGTGTTCACAAACAGACCCTTCTGGCCTATTCGAACACCCTTTGTCTAACATGCTTTTTTTGGACATGTGAGAAATGACTCCAACTTTTGTCAGCAAGGGTGTGTGCCCGTGGTAGGCATCCATGCATGGTTCAAAAAAAATCAATAAATAACGTAAGGTCACAAAAATATCAAAAAATCACTGAAAAACAAAGAAAAGGTCATAGATTTGAGAAAAGTTCATCAATACTGAAAATGAGTTCATAAAAGTTGAAAAAGTTTATGGGTTTAAAAAAGGAGTTCATCAATTTGAGAAAAAAAGCAAAAAATTGAAAATTTCATCGAGTTTGAAAAAAAAGTTCATCGATTTTGAAAAAAAATTCATCGATTTAAAAAAGGTCATGAATTTTAAAAAGTCATTTTTATTTCAAAAAGTTCCTGCAATTTGGAACAAAAATGTTCAGAGAGATTGGAAAATAAAAAAATAAAAAGGTGCACAGATTTGTAAATTCACGAATTTGACTAAAACAGAAAAAAGGAAAAAAAAACTAAAACCCAAAAAATAGAAAATCAATAAAGAACCAACAAGCGAACAACAAGTAAGAAAAAACAAGTATAGTGGTACACGAAACGTAGGCTTCCCAGTTGGTTAGCACGAGTGGTTGTGAACCTTGAGGTTGTGTGTTCGAACCCCAATCCCACGTAGGTGGGTATACGTTTCTCTGAAAAGACTATACTGCCCTTATACATTTTATGAAGGGGGTAGCGCAATATTTGTTGCAATAGGAATTAGGATCAGATCATCTTGACGACATCTCTTTCTCCAAATTTAACGACATCTCTTTCTCCAAATTTGTACCGTATGCAATTGTGCTTGATCATCTGGAGGCTCCCTGAGCCACCATCCCACAAAACCTCGACGTCGGACAGCACTTCAAAGCTATGTGGGACGCCGTCACGGAACACCCCTCGAGTGGAGGTGGGTCATTTCCCACACCTTCTGCAGCGTGAGAGCCGACCAAGTCGCCTGCACAGAGCCGGTCATCTTCGTCCGAGAAGACGAACCAAAGCTTGTGCTCGGGGATGTACGTAGCATGATTCTGCACGACCTTTGAATGGTAGCGCCCATGGGCTGACCTTTCTCTTGAAATATAGCAACCACACCGAATCATTGGTGGAGCGAACAGCACATCAAACCCAAAGATAAAACAAAAAGAACAAAAGAGAAACAAAGGCCAACGATGGCAGCTCGACAACAAGTGGACGATCCGCCCACACCTTCTGCAGCGTGAGAGCCAAGTCGGCTGCACAGAGCCGGCCGTCTTCGTCCGAGAAGACGAACCAAAGCTTGTGCTCGGGGATGTACATAGCATGATTCTACATGACCTCTGAATGGTAGCGCCCATGGGCTGACCTTGCTCTCGAAATATAGCAACCACACTGAACCATCGCTAGAGCGAACAACACATCGAACCCAAAGATAAAACAAGAAGAACAAAAGAGAAACAAATGCCAACGATGACAGCTCGACAACAAGTGGATGATCCGCCACCGCTGCGCCTTCTGAAGTCGTCCCACCACATACCCATCACTCTGGAGCTCTGTGCAGCAAGCAACACCTTCAGCAAGGAGTGCTACGAAGACGACGATGTTGCCCAGACATGTTCTAGGGATAGCCCCGACACGCGGAGGAAGGAGGTGAAAGGGCTCACCCGACGCCCTCCTAGGAGAGATGGTGGAACCGGCAGGCGTCACCACGTCGGAGTCGGACGGGCCGACAGGGATTTCTCCCACCCCCAGAACACTACTACCCAACCGCTCTAAAGTCTTCCACCCAGCACTCCTCCCACCTGCCTGCGCTGTACACCATACTATGCTGCCCTGTGTCTTGGTCGAGGATGACGAGGCCTAACTTTGATGCCGGCGCAGCGCCTCTCCCACACCTCGGCGGCACTGGATTGTGCCATCCTCCCGAGTACCATCGCTGGGTATGGCCGCCTGTGGTGTACCTGGAGAGCAGCTGAAAACATCTGAGGCGGAGTACACTACGTACAGGTGCACGTATAAGGCCCAACACCAGTGCACGCATGAAGACTGATCGCCGGCTGGCCATCACTAGAGACGGTCTAAGTTTCTAGTCTGCCTCTTGCCGGTGAAATCATCTTTGTGTGTGCTGCCCTCCTGAACGCGTCGTTGTGCATCGCGAGGTGGCCATTGCACGTGCATGTGCCATGCACGTAGTCATTTGATGGCAGGGTGGCACGTTTGTCAACCTTTTGTCCACTGGAAAAGCCATTGGAGCCCTCACGCGAGATGACTCGTGACCAAGCTCTCCTACGTGCTGCAACATCTTCACCATCGTCTACGTCGAGCGTTTAGAGGAGACGAAGACATTTAGTTCGCTGTCGTCATCCGAGCAGGAAGAAGCCGATGTCGACCACGTGGCGGTCCATGGCCTCTGCTTAGAAGATGGTGCCACACCAGGGTGATGCCCGCGCCCTGCTCGCGACACTGCTCCTCTACGAACTCGTGAGACGACGCCTTGACGACACCGACTGCCGTGGACTCGGCGTCTGACCGGGACGAGGTGTCGACCACTCAGGCCATGCTGGCGCGAGCAACGCGACGGTCATACACCGACGCCGGTCTTCATCGACAATTACTCCCGCAGGGCGTAGACCCTTGTACACCCCGAGAAGCTACTGGTCGTCGAGAAGTCCGAACCGACCGTGATCCATGCTACCCCAACAACAACTCCTCCAACACCGCCAAGACCGACGAGGCACGACGGCGAGGGCGAGCGTGGCCACCGCAAAGGCTACGCTACTCGCGGCGACGTGTACCGACAAGGACACGGGCTCTGCCGCCGCCCACACACACATCACCATCATCATGCATGGAGAACACGAAGCGAAGACGACGAAGATGACCACACAACTCAATCAGAGGTATCTCACGGAGCAACCCGCAGGAGTAATTAACCGGGAGTCTTCCGAGGCCCCGGGAACCAGGAGATCACACAATCGCCATAGTCAGCCCGGCTGCGCTAGTAGGCCATGGAGCGCACATTTTTATTATGGGATCTTGTAGTTTTATTTATCCAAAGAGATTAATGAAATACATGTTTCCCGTACCTTATTTTCTTTGTGTACTACGGTGCACTGGCACGCCCACATACTCATTTCTCCTTTCCCGGCGTATGAGAGAAACACACTCCCTTCTTTCTTGCCCCCGGAGTCCTTAGATGTTTTTCTCGTGTCAAACAGCCACCACGGTCTTGAAGCCACCACGTCATCTCACTGTGGCCATCATCGCGAGACCTAGAGGACGGAGAATGAGAACGCAGGGATCCGGGGGCGGCAGCACCGCGGCCGAGCGGGAGGAAACAACCTCCACCGCCGTCGCACAAGCGGCCAGTGCCTCCAGCACTAGTAGAAAATAGAGCTTTAATTCCGGTTCGTAAGGGCCTTTAGTGCCGGTTCTGGAACCGACACTAAATGATGGAGGCTAAAGCCCCCCCCCCCCTTAGTCTCGGTTCAACACGCACCACCACTAAAACACCAACCGGGACTAAAGGTCTTTTTTTGAATTTTTTTCCCCGATTTTCAATTTTCTAAAGTATCTGACGATTTAGTCTTTAATCACCCCTCATAACTGCTCAAGTGTGGATCACTCATTCCAAATCATCTAACTTCCCGGCCAGTCACCCATCCTTTCACTACTCCAGCCTGAGCATGCTTAACTTTCGAGTTCTGTTCCCCCTAGTTTCCAAGTATGCACTTGTTGTTTTTCTGACAATAGTAAGTTGTCAATCCTATTAACCCTCAGGAGTTTAGCTTGAGCATGAAGTCACATGTTTCACCGTTTGAGTTTGAAACTATTATTCTAAAAAACAATAATTATTTAGGAACACTAATATTTCTTAAATAAGTAGTTTGACCATAGTTTGATCAGATTTGACCAAAATTCAAAAACTAAAATAATTATTTAGTAACACTAATATTCTTGAATTATTATTTAGTAACACTAATATTTCTTGAATAAGTAGTTTGACCATAGTTTGACCAAAATTAAAAAAAACTGAAATTTTAGCATAACTTTTTTTTCCTTTTAGAATTTAAGGATTCTAAAAATTTGCAAAACGGCCTATGACAGTCAAAATCAAATGCGGATTTTCGTGCTGAACATTTTGATATATTATAAGTTCTTTTTGACATCGTATGCAAAAGATATTGTCGTTTTACTTTTTCATCATATTTTTTTTGTAAACCATGTCCAAATTTAAGTTTTTAAAATTTCCTAACTAGTAGATGTAGTAACATAATTACATCTCAAAGAACTTTAATTTTTGAAGTTTTTATCATTAGTCCCGGTTTGTGTCTCCAACCGGGACTAAAGGTTAAACCCCTTTAGTCCCGGTTTATGATACAAACCGGGATTATAGGTTAGACCAGTAGTCCCGGTTTGTGTCACAAACCGGGACTAAAGGGGCTCGTGGGGCACCGGCCTGACGCCAGCCTGCCACCATCCCTTTAGTACCAGTTCGTGGCTAAAGGTTCAATAGGAATCGGGACTAGTGCATAGCCGTTTGAACCGGGACTAATGGTACCATTAGTATCGGACCAAAATCGAACTGGGACTAATGTGTCTCACGTAAGGTCCTTTTTCTACTAGTGCAGCGCCATCGTGGTAGCCGGCCGGACGCAATGACAGGAGACACACTAGGCCACCAAGGCCCGGTCGGGCTCAGATCAAGCCCGCAAAGTCTCTGCCACCACGCTGTAGCAAGCCGACGACGGCGCCGCCACCACCCAGGTTCCTGACGCCCCACCGCCGCCTCCAGGAAGCTACGCCGCAGATCGGAGCCGCCAGCCCGCCCCGGCCCAGATATCGGCCTCACACCACCGGTCAACGACGCCAGCGCCGAGCTACCCCGATGCTGCGCCGCACCATTGCTGCCTGGAAGCACCTCCTGGAGCAGCTCCACCCCTCGCAGGATCCACCCCAGGAGGGGAAAAGCCGCGGGCCGCCGGCGCCGGCGCCGCTCGGGCCGAGCTCGGCGACGGCGGGGAGAGAAGGGTGGGGGAGGTCACTGGGGAGGACGGATGGGGGGCGTGGCCGGCCGCCCGCGTGGCGGGCAGCAGTCGATCAAGAGGGGAGTTTTCCATCCGGGCCGACCTTGCTGCACTCGCGACTCACGATGTCAAAGGAATATGTGCCGGCGCCCATAGTGGACGCCCAGATCTACGAATCGCCTACCACCATGAAGACACAGATCGCACATGGATGTGGCGATGGCGGCTTCTTGTAGTCTCTGTGATCCTTAGCATCTTTGTAATCACCATCCGAGTCGTAATTGGCAAACATGTAATAACTACCTGAGTCGTGATCAACATACGAGTGATCGAAGCGATGCAGGTTGAAATGGCGCCAGTAGCAGTGTTGAAGAAATCGGGGGTTAGATGAGGGCAGGGAACCACACAAGCCGCTGGAAATTATGTTTTTATTCCTGAAAAACGTTTCTAGTTAACATAAATTTAAAAGAAAAGGAGTATTAAGATCAGTTCAAAGTATCAATTAGAAAATCAGTTCATAATTTTAGCAAAAAGATAAAAATATTCATGTACCTCAATAAATGTTTACTTGTTCAAAGAAATGTCCATGACGTACCTAGAATTCGAGTTGCTCTGTGAAAGGTTTTATGAAGGGCCCTGGTCATAATTGTCATCTCTTAATTAGTTCAAGAAGATCTCACCCAACAATATATGTGTTTAATGATCCTAAAAAACGTGTTTAATCCATCACTAAAAAGAACGGTCTTGTATAACGGAAGTATATAGACATATCCGGTTTGCAGAAATCCCTATTGCTACCAGTAAAATTTACAAATATATATACGTGCATATGCCAGCCTGAGAAAACATTATGTGCATGACATGCACCTACATGCTACACCTCAATTAATCGTGCACTCTCAAAGCCCGCATCCATGCAGTGCCAGCACAACGTGTTCTTCTGTCCGCTGGTCCTCCTACTTCTTGAGGTAGGTTCATGTACCAAATGATTCTCTTGTTCAAACATGATATATAGCACTACATGGTTGAATGTGAGGAACAACTGATTCACAGATTGCTACTTGTCTTAATTTCCCAATGCCTCCCAAACCTAGCTAGCTAACTCCAGGCTATATGGAGAGATCAAAACCAGGGCGATGCTATTTCTAGCGCAAGGAAAAGCGAATATGAGCTAGCTAAGTTGAGTGAAATTTCGGTTCAATTTCAAGCCATGCATCAATGAGAACGAAAAGTCCCTGGTAGTTTCTTTAGGTTTTTTGACACTAGCATGCACCCTGCAATTTATAGAGCCACATCGTGTGTGAATCTGTGCATGCTAAGGATGGGAGTGTGATCTCTTTCATTATGTAGAAAACCTCTATTTACTTCTTATCTATTTTGTGTCCTTACGGTAGTTTTGCCTAATGCTTTATGGCATATCATTTTCTATGAAAATTCGTAATCGAAGGTTTTGGTATTTGAGGTATTAATGGAGGAAAAAAACACTGATTGACCAGTACTGTCATTGATGGCTTCCTATTGCTTGTGTTCTAGTATCATGATGCTGGTTTTCTTGAATTAATGCCCCCCCAATTTTTTTCCATTTTCACGAACTCGGGAATGTAAATAATCGTCTGGACCATGCCAATTACAGGGTCCCAGCCATTATTACATGTAACGATACTCTATCTAAGTCTTAAGAGTGTAGCTCAATGTTAACAAACATAAGATTTAGCGCAGCTAATACTTTAGCAAGAGGCAAAACTAGGCAATATGCCACAACGCACAACAAGCTGAAAGAAACATCTAGCCTTAAAAGAGAACATAACACATTGCCGGAACAAGAACTCGACACTCTCAATGCCTTTTTAGGCAGGTCCTAGAATAAAAAATGGTCGAACACTGAACACGCTAGGCACAACCCATGACATCAGCTTTGCTCCTCTAATCTGCAGCTCTGGTATCTAATTCCAAACCAAAGAGCCACTTAATTATCACACTGTTAAGATAGGATCATACGGTGTAGCGGAGGGTGGCTCGGGCTCACACAGTGTCGGCGCCCAGATCTGGAGCTGGAGCCTTGTACTCATCATGATTTCCCTGGATACCTCATGATGGCATGGTTGAGCTTTCGAGCGAAAGATCTGTGCTTTGGTATCGATGACGCCTCGTGTCGTGCAACTTAGGTGTCCTTGTGGTTCTCCTCCCCGTGCCAGGTTTCGGGTGAAAATCCTTGTCCATCTTGGACTCGGCAGAGGCGACGCCTCGTGTCGTGCACCCTCTTGAAGGCGTTATCGTGCAACTTAGGTGTCTTAGGGCTTGTTGTGGTGTAATTGTTCAGGCCTGTCTGTGTTATTTTTTGGCAGCATAGCCGCGTGCATTTGTGTTGCCCGATGATCCCGGGATCTGCTTGTATGAGGGCTCCCCATTTCCTTGTATCGTTCGGTCGTGTACTGTATTTGTGCTTTATATATAGGGACAATTGCATTTTTACCCCTAGTTGGTTCCTACCCACGGGTTTTGCCCTTACTTTTCTAGCTTGCTCAGTTTTGCCCTTACTTTTTCCGTCGTGGTCCCTCGAATGCCCTTTGACCGTTTGACCAAAACTTTGAAAATTCTTAACTAATTCATATGAACTCAGGAAAAAGCAAATAAGATATCAAAATGTTCAGATAAACATTACCTTTATGTGCATATCATTTGCATTCAGGACAAAAGCACCCTTTAAACTACCTGAGGTAATTCATGTTATTAACATTATCAAAAATAAAAAGGTATAAACAATATTTTTTCCTGGTTTTTTTATGAATGTATTCATAACAAGATTATACGAACTCAGAAAAATGCAAATAACATATCTGGATGTTCAGAAAACATCACCTACATTTGCATGTAATTTTTATTCATGAAAAAAATATTGTTTATATATAAAGCGGGGCGAAATCCTGTTTCGAGGGATCATACGGAATAGTGTTATTAAAACAAGCATTGTTCCAAGTTTTCCACAATTCCCAAGAGATGGCAGCAACCCTAACGGCAACAAAAAAACTAAGCTTAATTTGGAAATTCATAATCCAACTACATACGGCATTGAAAAAATTTAAGTTCATGTTAATACCAAAGGTGTTGTTCACCACTCCCCATGCATATTTTATATCATGGTACGGGTCAAGGCTTCCAGCATATTTTGCAAGAGAAAACCAGGAACCTATGTTTTGTTCTCTATTCTCCCTAGCACACAATATGCTATGTTTGCTGTAGATTGTCAAATGCTCAATTTATTTTTCATAGATTTAAAAGTCATCAACAACTTTTCTGATAGACATGACTTGTTTGAGCCAGACACACGATGCATGTCGACAGAACATCACATCTCAAAATTTTAAAAGGTTAGTTGCCCAGATAAAAAGTTATGATGCAGGGTGTGTACACCTTACATGGATGGTGGTACTCTCCATGGTGCACTGAGTCTGTGGCTTTGAAGTGGGTGTGGAAGGGCGAAGCCCTGGACGTGGAGGATGTCGTCCAGCCAGAACATTAGGTTGATGTGGCCCTACTATGCCAGCAAAAATAAGAGCATGTGCCGCCGACAAATCCCATGATGGTTGACAGATGCAAACGTCTTTCCCTTCAATGCCATGGTTGGTATAGGCGACATCGGGATTTTATAACAGGCGTTGACAGACCGAGCGACAGTGCACCGTGAATAGTCACTGGTGGAAAAACAGGCTTCCGTCCAGCCCCATAAGTCGCGAAGCTGTAGGAACCGCGACTAATGGGACCTTTAGTCGCGGTTCTGGAGGTGAACCGCGACCAAAGGCCTGGGCCTGTGGCGCTCGGTGGCCAGCTGGCACACGTGAGGGTCTTTAGTCGCGTTTGCCAGACAACCGCGACTAAAGGCCTTTTCGGCACCTTTAGTCACGGTTTGCCGTGCCAACCGCAACTAAAGCCCCTCCCTATATATACCCATCCAGCAGCCAACACTTAGCCATTTGGAGCCATTCTCTTCACAAGTGGGTGTAGGTTTGCTTTTGGTTCCTCTTATGCACATAAGGTGTTTGATGAAATGCCCCAAGAGCATGAAACAAACATGACATGAAGTGTTGGAGCCACACTCCTCGATCGCGGTTAGCAACTTGATGAACCTTTGATGTGTCATTGATAAAATATGCATGTGTGTAGTTCATTGTTTAATTTATATTGTTTGTAGCTAGTTAGTTTAACAAATGCATGATGGTTAATTATATATTTTATATTATAATAATGCAGATGAATCGGCAATGGATGTACGGTAACCGACTCTCCGGCGAGTTCACTACGGGTTTGAAAGATTTCCTCGTAGTGGCTAATGCGAACAAGCGGGGGGGTTTTGTTATCTGTCCATGTGTTATCTGTAAGAATCAGAAGGGTTACTCTTCCTCAAGAGAGTATAAAAGGAGGAACAAGACAAAGCAGAAGCGGCGCCGTGCCTATAAAAGGAGCATCGATACGCGCGAAGATAGAGGCGTGAAGAAATGGCGGGAAGACATAGGCGGGAAAGAACTGGCGGGAAGATCGGCCGAAGAACTTGTGGGAAGACAGAGGCGTAGGGAAGAACTTCTCTGAATTTTTGATATATTATTTGTATTTTTAGAATTTTGAAATGAATTAGTTCTATTTTTCTGAATTTTTGATATATTATTTGTATTTTTAACATATTGAATTGAATTAGTTTTATTTTTGACATATTATTTATATTTGCCTCGTAGGGTTTGGAGACGGTTCGTAGATACAAAGGACGTAGAACTTTATATGCATTAAATTATGTATGGAAACTTGTTCAAAATTGTATATGGTCATCCGATGATATTGAATATATATTGTATAATCCTCTTGAATTCTTTTTGGTTCTAATTTCAAATTTGTTTGAAATTGTACATTCATATGCATGTATGTAGTACCGTAGAATATGTGAAACTCCTTCAAAATTAAAATAAAGCACAAAAGAAATAAAACAATACAAATTAAACAGAAAATAATATAAATTAAAAAGAAAAAAATACAAATTAAACAGAAAACAGGTTTGGGGGGCTAAAACCCTAAACTGCAGTGACCTTTAGTCGCGGTTGGCCAGACCAACCGCGACTAAAGGTGAAAGCTGAGCATAAAAACCCTTAAAAAACCCTTTAGTCGCGGTTGGGCAGGCGACCCGCGACTAAAGGTACCTTTAATCATTGGTCTCGCCGCCAACCGCGACTAAAGGCGAGGAGCATAAAAACCCGCCAAAAACCCTTTAGTCGCGGTTGGGCGGGCGACCCGCGACTAAGGGGGCTATAAATACAAGGCTCGATTCTCGTCTTCTCCGATTCGATTCTGCTTTGTTAAGTCTCTGCGCGCCCTCGGCGCGCCCGCCTCGCCCTCGCCCTCGGCGCCGCCGCGTCGCCCTCGCCTACAGCAGCGCCGGCCGGCCTCGATCTGCCGCCTCGCTCGCCCGCCCTCAACGCGCCGACCGGCCTCCCTCGCCCAGCGCCCTCGGCGCGCCGCCGCCCGTCGCCCTCGCCCTCGGCCGCCGCCGCCCGTCGCCCTCGCCTACAGCAGCGCCCGGCCGACCTCGTCTTGCCGCCTCGCTCGCCCGCCCTCAACGCCGCCGACCGGCCTCCTCGCCGCGCCGCTTGACGCATCACCCTTCCTTGGCTTCTCCGGCGTGCACGCGGGCGGCGGCAGCGCGTGCCCGGCAAAGGAGGCCGGCAATGGATAAGTGGCGATGATGGCGGCAATGGATAAGTGGCGATGGTGGCGGGGTTTTCTATAAACACAAAAGAAATAAAACAATACAAATTAAACAGAAAACAGGTTTAGGGGAGGGCTAAAACCCTAAACCTGTGGCGGCTTTTAGTCGCGGTTGGCGGAAGAACCGCGACTAAAGGTCCTCCGCCCGACGTCACCGACGCCCACGTGGACGGCCGTTAGTCGCGGTTCTTAAGCAGCCGCGACTAAAGATGGGGTGCATTAGTCGCGCTTATTTGGTCGCGGTTGCCCAACCGCGACTAATGGCAGTTGCGAACCGCGACCAAAGGCCTTTTTTCTACCAGTGAGTGACACCTTGGACCACACAAGGGAGTGGATGTGCATGATAGCAGGCCTACGAACTCGAATGTGGGACGGTCCTCTGCCGTAGAGGCATTTGCGAAGCTCAGCCTCGATTGTCCTGCGCCATTTTGTCGAATGGCTTGCTGGCGTCGGCCATGACAGATGCAAGCGTGTATTTTGCTTAAACTATCACCGGGCTAATTAAATCAATTCACATAGTTTGTTCCTTTTGGCACACAACAACTAAGTCATAGCTCTTGTACTTCAAAAAAACAAAAAAGGCTGCTAGCTGTCAAATTACATACTAATAAATGGAAAAAAACGTGTAGGGAAGCTCTCCTATTAACAAGATGATCTCCAATAAGAACCTAGAAGACCACTACTGCCATGTACAAGCAAACGGCTATGGAGAAACTTGTTGCAAGATAAAACTGGATGTGATCGTCGGTCCGCACCGTTACCAGAGCCCACACACCATTACCGTGGCTTTCAACTTCATTTCAAACCGCACCATTACCACAACACAGGCATGCAGTAGGATGTGATCATCATTACTACAATGGAAAAATGATTGCAAGATAAAACAGGATGGTCTCTGCTCTCTGGTCATACAATACTTGAACAACACGAGTTATAAATTATAATCGGATCAGCTTGACGTCATATTTTTCTTCGCAACTATAACGTCTGCACTTGTGCTTGATCATCTAGAGGCCCCCTGAGCCGCCAGCCCTGCAAACCTTGACGCCGTACAACACTGCAAAGCACCCCGACTCTGCCAAACAGCCTGGCCATGCACAACCCGCCGGAGCCCAACTGTAGGAAACAGGATGCAGCCAGGGAACATGCCTTGGGCGGAGGCGGGTCATCTTCCCACACCTTCTATTTGAGAGCGAGGTTGGCCGCGCCAAACCAGAGCTTGTGCTTGGGGATGTACATGGCAAGGCCTCTGAACGGAAGCACCCACGTGCTGACCTTTCTCCACTTGTCCCTCATGGTGTCAAATGAGTATTTGCTGGCATCCACCGTGGACGCCAAGATCTGCAAATTGCCGACCCGTACGTATCCAGTTTGCATAAATCCCTATTGATATTAGTAAGAAGTACAAATGTGTGCATTGGCCAACCTAAGAAAGATTATCTGCATGACATGCACTTCCAGTCCACATACATGACCCACACATATCGAAACCTCCAACCACAATTAGGGAAAATCGAGTGCTACAAAGAACCGTACAAGGCTGCAAGCCAAATCTCCCTTGAATCGCTATTCATGCACTGTCAAAGCTCATGTCCATGCATGAAGCGCCGGTACAAGGGATGGGGTTCTTCTATCCGCTACTTCTCTTACTTGTCGAGGTTCAGAATTTTCATGCGGAACTGCATCGTTGAATGTGGGGAATAGCTGTTTCAGAATTTGTTGCTTGTCTTAGTTTCCTGCTACCTCCTAAACCTACCTAGCTAAATCCAAAATATATGTACATACAATGCCTTGTGGCGTCTGCTTTCTTTTGCTCCCCCCTGTTTTCTCATGTAAATCCCCAAACTCTAATGTGAAAGCATAGCTCAAGCCATTCCGGGTAAAAAAGATATATAGAGAGGTCAAAATTGAGACAATGATACCGCTTGGTATGAGCTTCCTCTTTGGTTGCTGTTTGATGTTTTATATCTTGAAACTGGGATTGCCTTGTCTAGCAATTAATATCCATCCTAGTGCATTGCAAATTACCAACCACAAACATATTTTGCTGTCATGAAATGTACTGCAGAGGTTGAAGTCATTAAATACATCTAGAGCTATGCCTGATGTAAGCAACTTACTAATTGTGTAAAGTTGCGAAAGGCGCTCATCTGCATTTCATGATGGTATCTACAACAATAGAAGCATGCTATTTGAATTCGGATACAGAAAAATGGTCTATGGATTTATGATTCCCATCAACAAGTAGTGAGGATCGTACCTCATACCCAAAGTTTTAATTTATATATACATAAATTTCTTAAAAAGTTCAAGGGGATCTTACACATAGGTATACATGTTTAATCCATCACCAAAAAACGACTGATCTTGCATACCATAAGTATATGGACGTATCAAGTTTACAGAAATCCCTATTGATATCAGTAAGTAAGATTTCTAGGAAATGGAGAGGTCGCAATGTTCTGGACAGACTGGTGGCTGTGGGACAGGCGGATCCAAGACCTCATGCCAAACTTATTCGCGGTTGTAAGGAGCAGAGCACGGAAGAGAACGGTGAAACAATACATGGTGGATGGATGGTGGCAAGACGTGTCGCCTAACATGCGCCCTCAAGCACTGAGCGGGTTCTTACAACTTGTAGACAGAATCCAACACATCCAACTCCTGGATAATATTGAAGACAAGCTAGTCTGGGCTTGGGAGGCAAACGGATGCTTCTCAGCAAGATTGGCTTACCGAGCGTTCTTTGCTGGGAGAGAGGAGGCCAAGGGAGCCATGCAAATCTGGCGATCAAGGGCACCGGCATACTACAAGATGTTCACATGGTTGGCGGCTAGGGAGAGGTGTTGGACGGCAGACAGGCTTGCGCGGCGACAACAACCACATCCCCCTTCTTGTCCATTATGTGATCAAGCACCAGAAAACAATCAACCACATCCTGCTTGGCCGTGTCTTTGCGAGGCAAGTGTGGCTCACCATCCTTGACCACTAGGACAAACTAACATGGCTACCAAGCGTGGATGCTAGTATGATGGAATGGTGGACCTCCGTACACCCACAACCAAAGCTTAGGAAGGAGACATGGACCGTAATTGTACTGGTTGCATAGATAGTTGTGGAAGCATATGAATGAGGGCGTGTTCGATGGAGCCACTCCTTCCACGAGTGAACTTCTTAGGAAGATCGAGCTAGAAGGGCAAGATTGGAGGGAGGCCGGCCTACTGCGCAAGGCAGGATCACTCCCGATTTGAGTAGATGAGTGGGCTAGTACTGAGCAATTCGCATGTCGAACATTGGTTATGTTAGCGGTGGATAAGTTGTAAAACTATCTGTCTTTCTAGGCATTTTATATCTATGATCTTGATGCGTCAACCTTCGACGTATCAAAAGATATCAGTAAAATTAGCAAATATGTGCATCTGCCAACCTAAGAAAACATCGTGTGCATGACATGCACGTATGGTCTACATCTATGACCCATACATATCGAAACCTCGGCCCACCATGAGAGGGAGTCGAGCGCCACAAAGATCCAATGCAAAGAATCATATATTCGTATATGTTACAGTTCCAAGGATGGCGGCAAGCTAGTCAAGTCTCCCATGAATCGCCATTCATGTACAAACCCAGTGTCCAAGCAACAATTTGACGACACATTATTTTGTCCGGTGTTCCTTCCATAGGTGGAGATTCATGTAAAATGATTAACTGACATATCACTTCCAGGTTCAAACTTGAGATCTGACACTACATGGTTGAAATATGCGGAACAACAGCTTCACCAGAGTACTCTTGTCTTAGTTTCCCGTTGCCTCCCAAGCCTAGCTAGCCAACTCCAAGATATGTGTACAGACAACGCCTTGTAGCGAATGCTTTCTTTTTCTTCTTCCTGCTTTCTCATTTAAATCCCCTGTCTTTAATGCAAAGGCATAGCTCCCACCATTCTGGGTCCAAAAAAGAAAGATATATGAAGAGGTCAAAACTGAGGTGATGCTACTTCCAGCATATATGGAAAGTGAATATAACGATCTAGCTAATTTAGAGAAGTTCCATTCTATTTCAAGCCATGCATCAGCAAGAACTAATAGCCCTCGCTAGTTGCTCTAGGTTTTTATAGAGTTGTGTCTGTGCATGCATATGTGCCTGCTAAGGACGGGAGTATGATGTCTTTCATTATCTAAAAATCCGTCATTAACTTCTTATCTGTCTTGTGTCCTTACAATTGATGGCTCTTACAGACGCATGATGGCATATCATTTTGGTACTTGGAAAGATGGAGTATCAATTTGGATCATGTGAGGACAGGCATTGAGGTCGGTACTTCGTTGGTACAGGCGTCAACAAGTGCACTGTCCCATTGTCTTCTCCCGACTATTCCCCCGACTCTGTCTAATATTAGCACCATCGCAATGACAATCATCCCATCGAGCAAAACCATTTCCTAGTATAGCCTGTAGGAATCAGTTAGAAAGGTACGTACGCCTGCAGATCGCGCGCGCCGCCAGTAGCGCAAGCTTTGCTACAAGACGCGTCTCACCTAGTAGTTTGTTCCAATTCCCCTGAAACCTAAGGACGGGCAACTATGACTTGACCAAGATAGTGTAAAATTTTGATCCGCACCAGCACCAAAGCACAGCAGACGCAGTAGGATAGGATGTGATTATCATTACTACTGTAGAATACAATGGAGAACTGATCTGTTTGCAAGATAAGATAGTATAGTCTCTGGTCTTGCATCTGCAACAGTAGGAATTCTAGTCATATTATCAGTTTGACGTCATCTCTCTCTCTCTCTCTCTCGGAAGCTGTAACATCTAGACTTGTGCTTGATCATCTGGATACTCCCTGAGCCGCCAACCCTGAAAACCTCGACGCCGGACAACACCGTAAAGCTCCCCGTCTTAGTCTCCTCCTGCAACAGCCTGGCCACACACAACCTTCCAGTACCAAAAGGTAGGAGGTGGGATGCCGTCACGGAACACCCATCGGACAGAGTCGGATCTTCCCATAGCTTATGCGGAACTGGCACTCTGAGAGTGAGGTCTGCCGCGCAGAGCCGGTTGTCTTCGTCTGAGAAGCCAATCCAGAGCTTGTACTCAGGAACATACATGGCGCGGCCTCTGAACGGCAGGACCCCACGCACCGACTTTGCTCCACTCGCTGCTTACAGTGTCAAATGAGTACGTACAGCGGCCACCATGGACACCCAGATCTGCGAGTCGCGGACTACCGTAAAGGCACAGATAGCACAGGGGTGTGGCGATGGAGTCTCCTTGTGCTCTGAGTGGTCCTTAGCATTTTTGTAATCACCATCGGAATCGTAATCAGAAAACATGTAATCACTATCCGAGTCGCGATCAGCATCGGGGTGATCAAAGCGGGGCAGGTCGAAAGGGCGCCAATACCAATCGTGCTGGCCGAGGAAATCAGGCGGGGGGCCGTAGATTAGGGCATGGAACCAGCGAAGCCGGGACGGCAGGCCATCCTTGATCTCCATGACGTACAGGCGGTCGCCAATGCCCACGAACACGCGGGGCAAGTTGAGAGGGGGCTGCATCGGGTTCACGGCGCGGACGGCCCATGCGGGGCTGTCGTAGAGGAGGGTGCGGCCCTTGTTGACCACGGCGACGACGATGCTCTTCTTGAAGGCCATGAAGTCGATCCACCCTGTGTGGTGCCGCTCGCAGGGCCGGTCGAAGGACATGGCGGCTGGAGGAAGCCTCCCCGGAGCCGGACCTGCTACAGGATCTGCTGGTTTTGGTGATCCGGTGGGGTAGAACAAGGTCGCGGGGTCTAAGCGGTGCAGCTTGAAGGCGGGTCGGGGCGCGCTAAACTTATCCACCAGCAGATTCACGAACCGGCGGTTCATGATTCCTCTCCCAATCTCTCAATCTCTTTGACAGTGAAATCTGAGCTTCTGAATTTACTAAGCCACCGAGATGTATTGGAGTCAGCAAGAGGGTCAAGGAAGGAGGTGCGGCGGCGCGACGCAACGAGAGACGCCCGCTCCTTCTTCACAGCTACATTGTTACTTTGTTAGGCCAGTTGGGCCGAATCAGCTATGTGCACAAAAAATATATTCAGTTTTTTAAGTCTCCTCATTTTATTTAGATAGCTCATTCATTTTCAAAAAAAATGGAAAATGTTCAGCTGGATTATATATTCAGCTGCACCCACCTTCTATGCACCCACGAAGTGAACAGTAAATTCAGAAAAAATAGAAAAAAATTCTAAAACTTCTTGGATGTGATTATGAAAAAATGTTAGGATCTTATAAAGTTTGGTCACAAAAAAACATCAAATGATCTCCATACAAAACGAAATACAAATGATGCTCTGCACCCATGTTGTTGCTCACAAGTTTTCACCATATTTTTTTTGTACAGAGCTCCTCGGATGTCATTTAGTCACCAAATTTTGCAAGAACCTAAAACATTTGGTCAAAATCACATCAACGAAGTTTCAGATTATTTAAAATGTTTTGCTAAGTTTTAGATCGTGGTAGCACGCAGAGAACAGATCATCTCACACTAGGCCACCGGCATGTATTGGAGTCAAGAAGGAAGGTGCGTGATGCGAGGGAGAGAGAGATTGGGGTCATCGCTTGGTCAGTTGGGCCGAACCAGCAAGTGGACCAAATATATATTCATATTTTTTCTTAAATCTCCTCAAGATTTTGTTTTGAAACAGTTCATTTATTCATATATACATTCAAAAAGGTTCAGGTATTCCTCTCCTCCTCCCCAACCCTGATCCCAAATAAGATAAGAAACTAAAAAGGTAAAATCAAATAATAACAATAGCAATAAATAATACAAGAAATTATAAAGCAAACAAGGAAAATAGATAAAATGCCACATGAACTACTGGAATCTCACCCTATGCCGAGTGCCAGAAACACTCGGCAAAGTCTTTGCAGAGAATTGTTCTCGGCAAAGAAAACCCGGCGTACACCTCTCAGGCAGACAAAAAATTAGCCGAGAAATTCCGTCAAGTCTTTGCTGAGAGCTACCACTCGGCAAAATCATGCACATTGCCGCGAGCCTACACTTGGCTTAACTGAAACATGCAGCTCCAACAACCAAAATGCCAACACGTGCCACGTGTCCCTTCTGCCAAGCGTCGTTCTAGGAAAATATTGTTTTGCCGAGTGTAGCTTTCAGCAAAGATGCACTGCCAATATTGTTTTTGCATCTTTGTCATGTAACCCTGCAACAAAAACAGATATAACAAGAATATCAACTTAGAGAACTTTGTATCCTATATAAGGATCACAAACACATATCGACAAACTTATTATATATGCTTCACACAAGCTTCATATGAAGTCACAAAGTATGTCTACATACGACCACATGATAAAAACAAAACCGCGATTAGGAAAATTGAAAGAAGATTATAAAGTTTTTCAATCCACCCAGCCCGATAAGCTGGCCTACACCATTGCCTAATTCATGACGTATCTTCTGATCGAGCACATACTGATTGTAATCATTCTCTGCCTCCTCCCTACTTTTGAAGGAATCTTAGGAGCTGCCTTTGTAACAAGGCATTTGTTCATTGCATGTGGACCATGAATCATAGACTTCTGGACACCTACCTCTGTACACCGCATACCCCTTTATCTACAAAAAAAGAGAGAGAAAATTCAAGAAGGAATGCAAGTTAAAAATAACACATGATACATAAGCCACGTAAGCATTCTTCAGTCATCTATAATACCTAAATAGTTCATCCCCACTATCTTATTTCTCTTGACATGCAGCCTATCCATATCAGCATCCTTGCCACATCAACAGTTAGTCATATTTATCTTATAATGCAGCTACCACGTCAGCAGTTCTTAGCAAAAAAGAAAATGTACTTCGACTATCTGGTAACCGAAGAGGCCTCTTCGGCCTTCAGTAACCGATGAGTCAGTCTACAACCGATAGAAAGAAGCCCAACAGGCCCATCGCTTCGTCTCTTCGCATCTCTACTCTTCTCTGTATGATTGGCAGCAGACCGAGCGGCACGGGCGCCTTCAACCCACCACCGGCGGTGCCCCTCATCCCACAGCAGATTCGGTGCAGGCCGCCACCGCCACCGCCTCCGGCCAACAAAGATTGAGCTCCACGGATCCAGGCGCACCGGCCAGTTTTTCCACCGAGAGGACGACCTCCACCACCGCCCCACTACCTGCATCCTCGACGCCAAGACAACCCCGGCCACCTCGACGACTCCGCCTCCTCACGGGCAACCCCTAGAGTCCTACAACCCGAAGCGACGCCTCGGTGACTTCTCTTGCCCGCTCCAAAATTTCCCTTAAAACAGGGGAGTGGCATCGCTCCCATCGTCTGCCTCCAATATAAGGTTGGTGTCTGCACCTTTGCTCTGAAATCGTGTCGGGAGATTAACAGGTGGGTTTTGGTTAGGCGCATCTCGAATGCAGATCTTTTTTAGCAACATAAGGGAGACCAGGACAACAATCCAAAGATGGTCAATGGTGAGGCACCAATTGAGCATGTACCATGCGGAAAGTCAACGAGATTGATGGGACGAACCTGAATCCCTGTTGTTGAAATGCATCTTCTGTTGGTGTTGCGTGTGGTGGCCACATCTGCGACCTGTTTCAATCCCCTTTTCCTACCAGGTTATTACTGATCCCTCCTCCCAGACTTCCTCTACGCTGCTGCTTCTTTACGGTATCCTACACTTGCCTGTTGCATTAGTTATGTTGTGCCTCCCTTGAGTTTTTTTAGAGACGAGTCGAAGTTAGAATTATGAGTCACACATGTGTGTTATCATTTTTCCCCAAACTTAATTCATCAGCAGGATATTGGTTACATTGATTGTATATAAGCCACTGTGTTACAACAGTGCCAAGGTTCGTTGACGACCATAACTAAATTAGTTGATCACATTCTGATAAATATTCTTATAGAACACTGCTGTTTATAAGAGTAGGCAAATATATAGATGTCCCAGATTTTGCTTTTCACATGGTTCCGCTGTTCAACGAGGTCATGGATTTCCATGCAGACCACCACACCGATCATCACCACGTATTATAATCTCCCGAGTCCCGACCACCTCGGTGGCTGATATTGAGAACCGCCACATGCATACACCACTTAACAGAGGTTAATCAGGTTCATGAAGGCCCGGAAATCTTCAGTCCTATGGTATGATATGTGTGAATTTTCTACAATTAATTTGGTCATTCTTTTCAAGCTAAACATGTTTTCATTAGTTAGTTCATGTAGCAGTTCATATTTTGGATTTTGGAACAGAAGGAGTTCAGTAAATTTACAATCCTATTTATCTTATGGATTCTCAGCTATCTATGCACCTTGGGAGTAATTTCTTTTGTCTCATCTTCATAGGTATGATATATGCTTCATCTTAGCATTATAAATGGTTAAGATCTGACATACAATAGCATTGAACTGCAGTCCTCTATCCTTTACATTGATGCTCCCATGAGGAGGTAAACGTGATACCAAATTCATGATTTTTCCCAGTTCTCTAATCCCTGTTCACTGTTACTTAATTGAGTCTCAAGTTCATTTCGATTATTTTTGTAATTTCTGCTTGATATTTAACCATTACCAATTGGGTATTTGGATTGAGTGATCAATACTGCCATGGTTCGTGACCACCCAATTACTAATTTTGTTGAGAGAAGCTTTGATCTATACTTTTATTATTGCTTTTCCTGTCCTCTGTGCAGATTCTTTTCTAATGTCCATCAAAAAGTTGTGATCAAAATAGAAGCAGACATCTTACTAACCATTCACTATTTTAATCTAGCATTGTTTTAGTCCGATATATGTATATTCAAGAAGCTTGCAAATTGCAAAAGGTTTTTCCCAATGCTAATACTCCACTACCAATTGTATTATGCCCACATTTGTGTTCTTCCAATTTATGGTTATGTCATTCGTACATTTCTGTAATAAGTTCATCTCTCTTTTGTATCAGCTACCATGTATCTCCTTCAGAGTAGCATGTAACATATACATGTGATGCTAACACTGCTGCAAACAAAGATCGTATACAGACTTGCCAACACATGGTGTATTTATGTGTATCTGTAGGTCGTCTTTCAAGCAGTAAAAGTATTTTTATTGTTTTGGTCGTCTGTTGTAAATTGATATGCATATACCGAATTTGGTTACCCATTTAGTTTATTTAAATTCCGCTATCATGTTTCATTGTACATACGTTTGTAGTACAATCAACTCCGGGTAATTCTAAGAGAAGTAAATTATATTCTTTTTGGATTGCAACTATATATATTCTTTCTACAATATACCAAGTTTACTTACATTGATTATTTTAATATGTATATTTAAAGTTAACCAGAATTTCCACATCTCCTATGTGTCCTTTAAGAATGCTCCTCATGAATCTTGAGTATTGCATACTGATATCCCGCAGCAACGCGCGGGGTTATCATCTAGTATACCAAAAGCATCACAAGTGCTAATCTAAGTCCACATCAGCAGCTACATAGTACTATATCACTAAATCAACGTCAAACTATCTAGGTGAACTACTCCAAGGTGTAGTCGGTCAAACCAGTGATTCTGGAGCCGGAGCATGTGGGGACATCCCTCACAGTGGAGGACCAAGCGTCGTCGGGAATGATGGTCGGTGGACTCAATGGCACCAGGTTGTCACTCTCCTTATATGAGGGGCCCTCGCTCTCCTTAGTTGATGGATTCTTCTTGGTCAGATCGACAAAATACTTTAGTAGGATCAGCCGTGGGTTCTACTGAATGAGCGCCACCAAGGGGACCTTACCGGCGTGCTTCTCCTTGACCGCGGAGTCGGCCCTAAAGTCATTTTTGAAACTTTACTTCATTTGATTCAACTATAAGTAGGGACGGATGGTACTCTAAAGGTTCCAAATTTGTATCCTTAGCACTGTGGGCATTAGCAGCTACACAACAAGAAAAGAAAAAAGACTGTTAGTGTTAACTTGGCTGCACATTGGTTTGGATGCCAAAAATTAAAGGAATATTTGTTCCGTGCTTGGACTGTGCATACAATTTCTGATGCCGAAAGTTCGGTACAGATACTTGAATAATTTATTCTGCTACTTACGCTAATATAAAGAGTGCTACAGTAACCTATAACTCTGCTTAAGAAGAAGAATACTAGGTGATCACGTAGACGATTGAAACCTGGATGCCGAAAGTTCAGAACAGGTTCTTCGGTAGTTTATTCTGCTAATTTCTAGAATATACTAGTTACTCTATCTCACATGAGGAAGCCCTGGAGGGAATCATTGCCCCTGCTGTAGAAGTCCGAGACTTGGTGGCCGAACAAGAGATGGTGAGGACAATTGATCCATGCATCGCCGGGACAACGTATAATTCTCTTCGCTGCTCCTCCTACTTCTCGGGGTTCATGTAAAAGGTTTAACTAACATATTTCTTGCGGGCTTGAGAATGCCATATAGCATTACATGTTTGAATGTGTTGAATATTTGATTTGCGGATTTTTAGAGAAAAGGTATCAACCGAGCTTGAGATGGGGGTCGACCGGTCAGGATTACAAGCACATGCCCACAGGCCAAGAGAAAGAAATACACGGCGAGAAGATACACAAAACATGGACATCATCAAACTAAGCCTCACACGCTACGACAACCGAAGATAAGCAATGGAGCATGAAGCCGTAAACGCCGAGGTCCTCAACCGAGAATGTTGCACGAGGAACAAGATCGCACAGGCTCGAAGAAGAGAGGGACCGACACCAACAGGGCATGCCGTCGCCATGCACCTACGGCCCCGGCATGGCACATCCAACATTCCATCTTCGAAGAAGGCCACTACTTTCTCGCCTGGACCGAAGGTGCCGCACCGTCGCTATATGGGATGGATCCCGCCGGAAGATGGCCACATAGATAGGCTTAGCGCATCCCCTACGAACTGCCGGAGGCTCTCCTTGTCTTAGTTACCCGTTGCCTCTGGCAAACGCGAAGATATATGTACAGACAACACTTTGTGGTGACTACATTCATTTTCTTGTTCCCGTGCCTTCTCATGTAAATCCACAATGTTTAATGCAAAGGCATAACTCCTGCCAATTCCGGGTAAAAAGGGAAATATGGAGAGAGGTCAAAGTTGAGGTGATACTATTGACAACATATATGAAAAGTGAATATGATGATCTAGCTAAATTCAAAGAGCGAGAACGAAAAGCCCCTGCTAGTTGCTCTAGGTTTTCCGACACTAGAATGCACGCTACAATTTATAGAGTCGCGTCATGCATGCATCTGTGCGTGCTAAGGACGGGAGTGTAGTCTCTTTCATTATCTAAAATATCCTCCGTTTACTTCTTATCTATCGTGTATCCTTATTATCGATGGCTCTTATTGATGCAAGATGACGTATAATTTTTGGTACTTGGAGTATCAATTCAGATCAATGGGAGGACATGTGTTGACTGGAAGGCACTATCGTTGACGCAAGCTTGGTCTGCTTCTCGTGTTCTAGTATCATGGTACGGGTTAAAGCTTCACAAATTAAATATTACTTGCCATATTGTGCATGAGAAAACCAGAAACCTATATGTTTAGTTCTATCAACACTCAACAAACAAGGAATTCCACGAATCTATTTTCTCTCGCAGACAATATGCTCCTTAATTTGTATTTTGTCATAGATTGTTGATTTTTTTAGATTTGAGCAAAAAAACTTCGCTAATGACATGAATTGTTCCAGACTCTTATGCATGGCGACAAAATTATCACGTCTCATATCTTAACACGATTGGTTGCCCAAATTATAAGTTTTGCTGTAAGAGGTGTTTACCCCTACATTGGTGGTGGTACACTGGATGTCGCTCTGGGTCCAGGGCTTTGAAATGGGTGTTGAAAACTGTGACGAAGGAGCCCAAGATAGGGAGGATGCCGCCCAGCCAGCCTGAACATTGTGTTGATGTCGCCCTATTGTATGCCAGCAGGAATAGGAACATGTGTCGTTGACGATTTCTGTCGCGCTTCGTAGATGTAAGTGTGTTGACACTCAATGCCATGGTTGGGAGCGGCGAACTTGTACCGGACGTTATCGAAGACAGCAACACACTGTGTAGGCTTGCAACTTGGGAACATTAAGGGTACCCTCCGACCCTCTTTAGTTCACCAAAATGAACTAAATTTTCAGAATTGACTTCATTGTTGAAACTTTAGTTCATTTGGTTGAACTAAATAGGGTCGAAGTGTACCGTAAAGCAGGGCCAGCCCTAAACCATGGCGAGGAGTGCGGCCGCCTAGGGCCCAGCCTGAGCAGGGGGCCCATACTTTGTGTATATGTAAGATACAAAAGAAGAAAAAACATGGAATGCAACACGCCCAGCCCATTATACACAAAGGAGCCGCACAAGATGAACCTTAATTATTTCGTCCTCTGCGAGACAGCGCCGCCGGTTCGTTTTAGAGCAAGTACAATAGAACTGAGTCAACTGGCTATAAGAAATAAATCAGTATATTTTTATTTAGTTGAAGGAAAGAAAAGAGGAGAGAGAAGGTAAGCTGACTCTTGGTGAAGAGCCAGCTCTAGCACGTGCTCCTAGGCACTTTGTGAGAGTGAAAGATGGGCCATATAAAAAAAGTAGTACACTCTTCTAATCAACTATTATACATATTGGCTATAAGATGGGCTATAGATGATATGTCAATGCTTATAGCCAGTAGTTGGCTATACTATTAACCATGCTCTTATTCCCGTACAATCTTCTTTCACTCCCAATTAATTGAATCAATTCCCAAGGAGGACTTTGACCCTGAAAAATCCCGAGGAGGACGGCACCAACCCCCAAGCAATACTCCCTCCTTACCGGTTTATAGGGCTCAACTCAAAAATCTCACCAACCAAGATAGATGATGAGTGGTGGAATAATTATGATAGTTTGCAAAAGGACTCAATTAATGCACTCGTTTTCCTCAAACAATTGTGTTTTCCAATGAATTAATTGTAATGCATGCATGTGTGACCAATAAATAACTAAGAACTTTTACATGCATATTGGTGGGCTTTTATTTAATCCTTGCATGAAGTGATTTAATGCACCTTGATATCTCAGCGTGTGATAGGAAACCATAGAAATGAGACTTATAAAACGGGAAAACGGAAGTTTTGAGATAAACCCTATAAACCGGAAAGGGGTAGTACTAACGAATGAATTCTGTATCTATCATCCCTTTAATCTCTTCATTACCCAATGGATTTCTTCAGTTCTAACTTCTAAGTACCCCAAGGCGGCAACACCATGGCGGGTGGTGACCTCCTTGGTAGCGGCGACGAGTTAACGATGCACCCGATTGGGCTTGTTGTTCAGGCATTGCCAGTTGCCACGAACACCAATCCACAAGTAATACTTTCATTGTCTAGATTGCCCATCTTCTTTTATTGATTGCGAATTTTCTGACTAGATTTTGCATGAAATTGCCAAGACAAGTGTAATGATGATCACAATCATCACATTACAACATATCAGATATTGCTTGTGTTTAACTTATGGGATTTCTCTGTTGTTCTTGCACATAAGGTGATTGTGTTTTTGTTCAAACTACTATTTTTTAGGTAAACTATAAAGGTTTGTTTGAAATTACTGCCTTGTCATGAAGAACAAGGCATGAACAATTTGAATGGAAGTGTTGCTACATCGGGCAGCAGCGACCGGCGAGGTCAATAGGCCCATTGTATGCTATTCGCACTAGGGCCTCCGATATGGTAGGGCCGGCCCTGCCCTAAAGGTTCCAAATTTGCATCCCTCGCACTATAAACATTGCCGCCTTGAGAGGTTGAGCCCAACTGACTAGCGTTGCATGAAACTAAGATGGCACGGTGTGTGATGTGCATGATAGCAATACTAGCAAACTTGAATGCACCACCGCGAAACGTAGCCTCGAGTCCTCGATTGTCCCACGTCATTTTGTTGACCAGCTTGCGGGCGTCGCCATGACAGATGCAAGTGTGTATTTTGCACACAAAAGACTAGATAGTCAAAGGTGTTTGTTGCAAGAAAAACATACCACGTGGACACGAATTGAGCAATGAGCACCCAATGTGCAAGTTCTGTGATCAGTTAAGTTATGTGATAAATGTGCACCCACAAGAGAAGATCCATGCCTTCTGGTACCACTTACTCGCAATTTCCATACAACTAGGATCAAACTGATTAACTTGATCCAGATGTGGTTTGTTTCTTTTGGAACACAACTAAATCTCAGTACTGATACCATACAAAAACAAAAGGATGCTAGCTGCCAAATTACCTACAGAAATGTTTCAGGCGAGTTCTTTGTTAGAAAGGTGATATCTTGAAGCACCTACATGACTACCACAACAACGTACAAGCAAATAGGCTCCGGAGAAATTTCTTGGGTCTTCAAATATCATATCACAATTCGGTCATTTATATTAAGCACGATGCTACAAGGAGAAAAAGTATCGAGCAACATTTAGGTCGGTGAAGGTGGGACCTTTGAGCATAACGTTTGCACTGCTGCGTACAATGGAAAACCAATTAAGTAGATAACTAAAATAGGATAGTATCTAGTCTTGCATCTGCTATAGTGGGAATTAGGATCAAATCAGCTTCGCGTCATCTCTTTCGCCAAAGCTGTAACATACACACTTGTGCTTGGTCATCTGGAGGCTCCCTGAGCTGATATCCCTGAAAACCTCGACGCCAGACAGTACCGCAAAGCTCCCCGCCTCAGTCTCCTTCTTAAATAGTTCAAGGAGATCTTACCTAGCCTTTTTGGTGAACTAGTTGTGTATAGCAGAAGTATATAGAAGTATTCGGTCTGCATAAATCCCTATTAAGATTTACAAATATGTGCATACGCAACCTGAGAAAACATTTTGTGCCTGACATGCATGTACATGCTACACCTCAAATATTCATGCACTCTGCAAGCCCGCGTCCCTGCGTTGTCAAGACAACGTGTTCTTCTGTCCGCTGCACTCCTACTTCTCGAGGTAGGTTAATGTAAAAAGTTTTAGCTCCAAATTCTTTTCTTGTTCAAACATGACATATTGCACTACATGGTTGAATGTGAGGAAAAGCTGGTTCGCAGATTGCTACTTTGTCTTAATTTCCCGTTGCCTCTAGCCTATCTAGCTAACTCCAGGCTATATGGAGAGATCAAATTCGAGGGTATGCTATTTACAACACAAGGAAAGAGAATATGAGCTAGCTAAGTTGAGTGAAGTTCCAGATCAGTTTCAAGGCATGCATCAATGAGAATGAAAAGCCCCTCCTAGTTGTTTTAGGTTTTCCACACTAGTATGCACATTATAATTTATAGAGCCATGCCTTGCATGCATCTGTGTGTGCCAAGGATGGAAGTATGATCTCTTTCACTATCTAAAAAACCTCCATTTACTTCTTATCTATCTTGTGTCCTTACGGTAGCTCTGCCTGGTGCTTGATGGCATATCATTTTCTTCGAAAATTTGTAATCGAATATTTTGGTATTTGTGGTATCAATGGACAAACATTAATTGGTCGGCATTGTCATTGATGCAGGTTTCAACATCTAAATTATTCTATTGCTTGTGTTTAGTATCATGATACTGGCCTTTGAATTAATGGACTACCCACCTCTCCCAAATTCCATTTTCATAAAATTGTGAGTGTAAATAATCATCTAGACCATGCCAATTATAGGGTTCCAATCATTATTACATGTCACGATACTCTATCTAACCTCAATGTTAACAAGCATAAGATCCAGCACAACCAAAAATATAGCAAGAAGAAAAACTAGGCAACATGTCACAACGCACAAGAAGCTGGAAGAAACATCTAGCCTTGGCGGAGAACATAAGACTTTGCTGGAACAAGACCTCAACGCTCTCAAAGATTTTCATGCAAGTCCTAGAATCGTAAATTGTCAGTCAGAAATCCTCAGAATCGTCAGTGGCCGGTCTCTCTTCATGCTGAACACGCTAGGCATAACACATGACATTAGCTTTGCCCTCTAACATGTAACCCTCGTCTCTAAACTCCAAGCTAAATAACCACTTACCACTTGGAATGGGTGGCTAGATATCTAAAAAGAAATCAAAACAAGCCAAAGAGCCACTTGATTATCACACTGTTAGGATCATATGGAAAAGTGATATCAAAACAAGCATTGTTCCAAGTTTACCACAATTCCCAAGAGATTGCAGCAAACCTAACGGTAACAACACCGCTAATCTTAATTTGGAAAGTCATAATCCAACAACTTACATCATTGAAAAAATTGAAATTCATGTAAATACTAAAGGTGTTGTACACCACTCCCCATGCATATTTTATACTATCATGGTACGGGTCAAGGCTTTTGCCATATTTTGCAAGAGAAAACTAGGAACCATGTTTTGTTCTATCAGCACTCGGCAACGAAAATCCAGGATTCCAGGAATCTATTCTCCCTAGCACACAATAAGCTACGTTTGTTGTAGATTGTCAGCTAGTTAACTAATTTTTCATATTTAAAGAACATTAACTACTTTTTTGATAGACATGACTTTCTTGAGCTAGACACACGACGCGTGGTGACAGAACATCATAAAGTATGAAAAGGTTGGTTGCCTAAATTAAAATTATTGATGCGATATGTGTTTGCCTTACATGGATGGAGGTACTCTCGATGGTGCACTGGGTCTGGGGCTTTGAAGTGGATGTGGAGGATGCTGGCCAGCCAGAACATAGGGTTAATGTGGCTCTAGTATGCCAGTGAATAAGAGCATGTATGGCCGACAAATCCTGTGGTGGTCGGCGGATGCAGAGGTTTTTCCCTTCAATGCCATGGTTGCCATCGGCGATGACGGGAATTTTATACTGGACGTTGACGAGGACTGAGCGACGGTGCACCCTGCATAGTTCCACCTCGAGCCTAGCCGACCAATGCCGCGCACAACAACTAGGACATCACAAGGGAGTGGATGTGCACGATAGCAAGCCTATGGACTCGAATGTGGTGCAGTGCTCTGCCTCAAAGCCATTCACAAAGCTCGGCCTCGATTTGGCTGCAACATTTTGTCAAACGGCTTGCGGGCACCGGCCATGAGAGATGCAAGCATGTTCTTTCCTTAAAACAGCAATCAGGATGATTAACTCAATCCATACATACTTTGTTGCTTTCGGAACACGACAACTAAAATTCACAGTTCTTATACTTTAAGAAAACAAAAAAAACTGCTAAATATCAAATTACCTTCTAGTAAATGAATAACATGTGTACGAAAGCTCTCCTATTAACAAGGTGATCTCCATTAAGCACATGGAAGACTACTGAGGGAGCCCTGGATTAGGGGGTATCCGGACAGCCGGACTATATCCTTTGGCCGGACTGTTGGACTATGAAGATACAAGATTGAAGACTTCGTCCCGTATCCGGATGGAACTCTCCTTGACGTGGAAGGCAAGCTTGGCAATACGGATATGTAGATCTCCTCCCTTGTAACCGACTCTGTGTAACCCTAGCCCCCTCCGGTGTCTATATAAACCGGAGGGTTTAGTCCGTAGGACAAGAACAATCCTCCCATAGGCTAGCTTCTAGGGTTTAGCCTCTATGATCTCGTGGTAGATCAACTCTTGTAGTACTCATATCATCAAGATCAATCAAGCAGGAAGTAGGGTATTACCTCCATCGAGAGGGCCCGAACCTGGGTAAACATTGTGTCCCCCGCCTCCTGTTACCATCCGCCTTAGACGCACAGTTCGGGACCCCTACCCGAGATCCGCCGGTTTTGACACCGACATTGGTGCTTTCATTGAGAGTTCCACTGTGCCGTCACCGCAAGGCTTGATGGCCCCTTCGATCATCGGTAACGATGCGGTCCAGGGCGAGGTTTTCCTCCCCGGACAGATCTTCGTATTCGGCGGCTTCACTCTGCGGGCTAACTCGCTTGGCCATCTGGAGCAGATCGAGAGCTACGCCCCTGGCCACCAGGTCAGGTTTGGGAACTTGAATTACACTGCCGCATCCGCGGAGACTTGATCTTCGACAGATTCGAGCCCATGCCAGGTGCGCTGCATGATCACGACGAGCATGACATAGCTCTGTCGTCGGACAGTGTTTGGGAGATCACACCGGCAACCGCTCCGGCCTTCAATCCGGAGAAAACTACGCCATCCAAGGATGGGTGGATAGACCCGCCATGGAGGTCGTACTCTCAGCGGCGATAGAGCCGGATACTGACCTTAACCCTCACGAGAGCTGTGATGCCGAACCACTGGATTCATCTCCGGCCACGGTCTCCGAACTGCCTGCGTCCGTGCCTATCGAATCTGATTGGGCACCGATCATGGAGTTTACCTCCGCGGATATCTTTCAGCACTCACCCTTCGGTGATGTGCTAAACTCTTTAAGGTCTCTCTCCTTGTCAGGAGAACCTTGGCCGAACTATGTCCGGCTAGAGTGGGATGCGGACGACGAAGAAATTCGCTGCCCACCCACCACCCACTTAGTAGCCATTGTCGATGATTTAACCGACAAGCTCGACTTCGACTCCGAAGACATCGACGGTATGGACGACGATGCAGGAGACGAAGACAGCGGAGGACGACCCCTCCAAGAAGCAACCCAGGCACCGACGTCAGCGGTGCCGCTCTAAGTCCCGCCATAACAAAAGCAATGATACCGGCACAAGAAAAAATAACACTGCCATAGTGCCAAAGACGATGATAATCCCCTCCAGCCAGATTTAGAGAAGGAGGATGAACAAGCTAGCCCTCTAGAACAGGCAGCAGATACGGAGGATGACAATTACATGCCTCTCTCTGAAGACGAGGTGAGCCTCGGCGACGAAGAATTTATCGTGCCTGAGGATCCCGTCGAGCAGGAGCGCTTTAAGCGTCGGCTTATTGCCACAACAAATAGCCTGAAGAAAAAGCAACAACAGCTTCGAGCTGATCAAGATTTGCTAGCAGACAGATGGACCGAAGTCCTTGCCACCGAGGAATACGAACTCGAACGCCCCTCCAAGAGTTACCCAAGACGTAGGTCGCTACTCGAGGAGGAAGCAGTGAAACCTACTTCACCAGCGTACGATGCGGCTGACCGGCCACCGCGTGGCCGAGATAGAGAGGCGTTTCAGCCTGAAGTTCAGCCTGCACCCCGCCGCCACTGAAACAACAATACCAAGGCCCGGGGCAACACGCGGGACCTGCGAGATGAATTGAAAATCAGGGAAAAACATGCAAGATCAATATACAGGTCACGGGGGCGCGCACCAACGTGGGACGATGACCGTCACGCCAGATACACTAAAGGTAAATCCGGCCGGGCCGAATACAACAGACTCATATGAACTGCGTCGTGACATAGCCCGGCATAGAGGCGCCGCACACCCCCTATGCTTCACTGATGAAGTTATGGATCACGAATTCCCGGAGGTTTTAAACCCATAAATATCGATCATACGATGGTACAACAGATCCCGCAGTATGGATTGAGGATTTCCTCCTCCATATCCACATGGCTCGCGGTGATGATCTACATTCCATCAAGTACCTCCCACTAAAACTCAAAGGAGCAGCTCGGCATTGGCTGAATAGCTTGCCAGCAGACTCCGTCGGCAGTTGGGAGGATTTGGAAGATGCATTCCTTCACAACTTCCAGGCACTTATGTGCGACCACCGGATGCTGACGACTTGAGCCACATAACCCAGCGGCTAGGGGAATCGGCCAGGCAATTCTGGATGCGGTTCCTAACTAAGAAGAACCAAATTGTCGACTGTCCGGATGCTGAGGCCTTAGCGGCATTTAAGCATAACATCCGTGATGAGTGGCTTGCCCGGCACCTCGGCCAGGAGAAGCCAAAATCTATGGCAGCCCTCACGACACTCATGACCCGCTTTTGCGCGGGCGAGGATAGCTGGCTGGCTCGCAGCAAGAATACATCAAGAAATCCGGGCACTTCAGATACTAAAGATGCTAATGGCAGACCATGTCGTAACAGACACAAGCGCCGCAACAATGGCGATAACACTGAAGATACGGTAGTCAATGCCGGATTCAGAGGCCCTAGATCCGGTCAGCGGAAAAAGCCATTCAAAAGAAGTACTCCGGGCCCGTCCAGTTTGGACCGCATACTCGATCGCTCGTGTCAAATACACGGCACCCCCGATAAGCCAGCCAATCACACCAACAGAGAATGCTGGGTGTTCAAGCAGGCCGGCAAGTTGAACGCCGAAAACAAGGACAAGGGGCTGCATAGCGATGACGAGGAGGAGCCCCGGCCGCCGAACACGGGAGGACAGAAGAGATTCCCCCAACAAGTGAAGATGGTGAATATGATATACGCAACCCACATTCCCAAGAGGGAACGGAAGCGTGCACTAAGGGACGTCTATGTGATGGAGCATGTTGCCCCAAAGTTCAACCCGTGGTCGTCTTGTCCGATCACCTTCGATCGCAGGGACCACCCCACTAGTATCCATCATGGCGGATCCGCCGCATTGGTCCTCGACCCCATCATTGAGGGATTTCACCTCACTCGAGTCCTCATGGACGGCGGCAGCAGCCTAAACCTGCTCTATGAGGATACAATGCGCAAAATGGGTATAGATCCCTCAAGGATCAAACCCACCAAAACCACCTTTAAGGGTGTCATTCCAGGTGTAGAGGCCCATTGTACGGGCTTAATCACACTGGAAGTGGTCTTTGGATCTCCGCACAACTTCCGAAGCGAGGACTTAATCTTTGATATCGTCCTGTTCCGCAGTGGCTATCACGCACTGCTCGGGCGAACCGCATTTGTAAAATTCAATGCGGTACCGCACTATGCATACCTCAAGCTCAAGATGCCAGGACCTAGGGGGTCATAACAATCAATGGAAACACAGAACGCTCGCTCCGCACGGAGGAGCACACTGCGGCCTTCGCAGTAGAAGCACAAAGCAGCCTCTTAAGGCAATCCACCAATTCGGCGATAAAGCCCCCGGACACCGTCAAGCGAGTTCGGAGTAACCTGCAACAGGATCGCCTGGCACGTTCAGAGCTAGCCTAGCAATTCGGCCCCCGCCCTAGTCCTAGTCAAACGGCGAAATCCGTGTCGCGCATACACAATTACGCATTGAAAATACCATGGGCACAGGCGGGGGCACGAGCATGGCACGTCCCACAGTGCGGCTCAACCGCCCTAGGGGTTGAATACCTTTATCATTTTCTCTCTTTCAGGACCTTACTCTCTGGAAGCCCTATCCGGCAGTGCAATTGCCGGACACATAATACAACAACCAAGGAGCCAGGAAGCTACGTCGTACAACGGAATCCCCAGGTGGTCTCTGATAACGAGCGAAATACCTGCTTTAAATACCAGTCCGCAGTTTGCCCTTGGATAGGACATGTCAAATAGTCCTATTTTTTGCTTATTGCACTACTTGTATCAGTATGCTTCGACGTATTCTTTAAATAACAATACATAGCATTAGTCTATTATTTCATTACCTATTCTTTTTTCTTATATGTTTATTTACGACAATCAGCACCCGTACATTCTGGCACGCCAAGACGCTGTGGGCTTTCATATACCCCATAATACGGTGTGAGAAGTCCGAACACTTTCGACAGTGCGGCACCCCGAACTTATAGCATTATATGAATCAGCTCCGAATCATGTCTTGGGTCAATAGTTGGGTTTGCCCGACTCCCATGTTTTGGTACCTTACGTTCCGCTGT
The DNA here is from genome assembly GCA_021605145.1 of Aegilops bicornis. Lineage (NCBI taxonomy): Eukaryota > Viridiplantae > Streptophyta > Magnoliopsida > Poales > Poaceae > Aegilops > Aegilops bicornis. Next base: position 69,825,639 of record CM038670.1, on the reverse strand, counting down.
ATCGGCTAAGGTAGCACTGGGAGAACTACTGCGATTGTGTCCCGGTTCTTCCGGATGAGCACCTCAGTAGAGAAAGCCAAAACTGACTGTCATGATGAGGCGGGAGCTGGTCACTATTCGAGAGGTCTCAAGTCCTTAACGACTTTTTCCGCTTCGGGCGAGGAGTCGGCCTTGTCCGACTTAGGCGTGTATAGCGCCCCAAATTCGGCCTTCCGAATACTAGGGGCTTCGCCAAAATTTAAAATTATATATAGACTTCTATGGCTAAGTGAGAGTGATAAAGCATTATAGTCCGATTGCTTGGTTCGTTGCGCTGAGCACCTCCCTCGGAGGACCCAAAAATGGGAAAAAGAGTGCTCAGATTTATCCCGAACACCCCAGTACTAGCTTCATGGGGGCAGAAGCCGACAACTGTCCAACTCTCATATTTGATAAACAGCCGCACAGAAGGTAATATTTTAAATTCAAAAAGCGTTCCATAGCGCAAATGAACTAGTTTTCATATTACAGGATCACATGAGCAAATTCATTCAAAAATTACATCTTTGGTACACTCCTCCGCCACAAGGCGGGCACCCTTCAGGACACCGTCATAATACATTTCGGGGTGGCGATGCTCCTTGCCCTGCGGCGGCCCCTCCTTCACCAGCTTCTCGGCATCCATCTTCGCCCAGTGTACCTTCGCACGGGAAAAAGCCCTGCGTGCACCTTCGATGCAGACGAACCGCTTGATAACTTCAAACCGGGGACAAGAATCCACAAGCCGTCTCACCGCATCAAGTAGCTGTTAAGGGGGATCGCCAGGCCACATCCGGACTATAAGGCCCTTCATGGCCTGTTCGGCCGCCTTGTGGATCTCAACCAGTTGCCTCAGCTGGTCGCTCAAGGGCATCGGGTGTTCGGTCCCAGTACACTGAGACCAGAACAACTTCTCCGTTGAGCTCCCCTCCTCGGCCCGGTAGAACTTCGCGACATCAGACACACTGCGGGGCAGATCTGCGAACGCTCCTGGATAGCTTCGAACTCGGGTAAGTAAAAAGAAATTTTCTTTCACGTGCTTGCTTTGCATAATGAATGCCTTACCCGCCGCTATCTTCTTAACTGCCTCAACTTCCTGGAGGGCCTTTTGGGCTTCGGCCTTGGCATGTTTCACGCTGTCGAGCGCCTTTGCAAGCTCGGACTCTCGAGTCTTCGAGTCAAGCTCCAGGGCCTCGTGCTTCTTGACGAGAGCATGGAGCTCTTGCTGTACCTCACCTACTCGGGCCTCTTGTTTTTCTCGCTCGGTGCGCTCCTGGGCCGCTTTGTTTTCAGCCTCGGACAGCGCCTTCTTCATGTTGGAAATATGCCCTAGAGGCAATAATAAAAGCATTATTGTTATATTTCCTTGTTCATGATAAATGTCTTTATTCATGCTATAACTGTATTATCCGGAAATCGTAATACACGTGTGAATACATAGACTACAATACGTCCCTAGTAAGCCTCTAGTAGACTAGCTCGTTGGTCAACAGATAGTCATGGTTTCCTGACTATGGACATCGATGTCATTGACAACGGGTCACGCCATTAGGAGAATGACGTGATGGACAAGACCCAATCCTAAGCATAGCACAAAGATCGTGTAGTTCGTTTTGCTAGAGCTTTTCCAATGTCAAGTATCTCTTCCTTAGACCGTGAGATCGTGTAACTCCCGGATGCCGTAGGAATACTTTGGGTGTACCAAACGTCACAACGTAACTGGGTGACTATAAAGGTGCACTACAGGTATGTCCGAAAGTGTCTGTTGGGTTGACACGGATCGAGACAGGGATTTGTCACTCCGTATGACGGAGAGGTATCACTGGGCCCACTCGGTAATGCATCATCATAATGAGCTCAAAGTGATCAAGTGTCTGATCACGGGATCATGCATTACGGTACGAGTAAAGTGACTTTCCGGTAACGAGACTAAACGAGGTATTGGGATACCGACGATCGAGTCTCGGGCAAGTAACATACCGTCTGACAAAGGGAATAGCATACGGGGTTGCTTGAACCCTCGACATCATGGTTCATCCGATGACAACATCGAGGAGCATGTGGGAACCAACATGGGTATCCAGATCCCGCTGTTGGTTATTGACCTGAGGTCGTCTCGGTCATGTCTGCATGTCTCCCGAACCCGTAGGGTCTACACACTTAAGGTTCGGTGACGCTAGGGTTATTAGGAAGACAAGTATGTGATTACCGAATGTTGTTCGGAGTCCAGGATGAGATCCCGGACGTCACGAGGAGTTCCGGAATGGTCCGGAGGTAAAGATTTATATATGGAAAGTGGTTAAACGGACTCCGGAAAGTTTCGGGGTATACGGTAATGTACCGGGGCCACCGGGAGGGTTCCGGGGTCCACCGAGGGGCCACCTCCGGGGGCCACATGGACTAAGTGGGAGAGGGAGCCAGCCTGGTGGGCTGGGCGCACCTCCCACCTAGGCCCATGCTTGGCTAAGGCATGGGGAGGGAAACCCTAAAGGGGGCACCCCTAGCTTGGGGGGCAAGCCACCCTCCCCCTCCCTTTGGTCAGCCGCCCCCATCTAGGGTTTCCCTAGATGGCCGGCCCCCCTGCCCTCTCCTCCTATAAATAGAGGGGTGGGGAGGGCTGCAAACACCATTGAAGGCGCAGCCCTCCCTCCCAACACCTCTCCTCCTCCGCATAAGCTTGGCGAAGCCCTGCCGGAGAACAGCCACTCCATCTGCATCACGCCGTCGTGCTGCCATTGGAGTTGTCTTCCTCAACCTCTCCTTCCTCCTTGTTGGATCAAGACGAAGGAGACGCCATCGTCCCGTACGTGTGTTGAACGCGGAGGTGCTGTCCGTTCAGCACTTGGTCATCGGTGATCGGAATCACGTTGGGAACGTCTTCATCATCACCACTCCCTCGAACGCTTCCGTACTCGATCTACAAGTGGTATGTAGATGCAAACTCTCTCTCTTGACTTGTTTCTTAGTAGAACTCATAGATGGATCTTGGTGAAACCGTAGAAAAATTTTTAATTTTCTGCAACATTCCCCAACACTTCAGGGTCGCCACTTCGGTCATGGCTCCTGGCACATTCATGATGATCCTATTATTCTGCAACCAAATCTTTTTTCATATAGACAAGGTATTGCTTACCTTTGCTCTCCTCGAGCTGCCTCTTGGCATGGCCGAGCTCTTCCTCAGACCGCTCAAGGTCCTGCTTTAGTGCAGCGACCTCCGCAGTACGTGCGGCAGCGGCCAACAGTGAAGCCTGCATATTCACATAGACATATTATGATTAGACTCCTGTGATTATTATTCGATCCTCTATTCGGCTTTTCTTTGCGAAAAGCCAAACAGAGCATCAAGGGATACTGTCGGGGATATACCCCGCGGTATGACCCAGCCGGAAGTATGACCCGGCCGGACTTGGCGCTTCACCGATGACCCGCCGGAGGACTGGCGACCCACAGGTCTGGCGGCTCACTGGTCAGACGACTCAAGGATGACCCCGACGGCGGGTCAAATAGAAGATTAGGCCCAAGTCCCAGTAGGCCGGCTCATATTATGGTGGGCCGGCTTAAGACAGAAGGCATGAGGAATATTTCCTTTACGAGGAAGCAAGACCCGTACTTGTATCCGACTTGTAATAGAGAATAAGTTAGTTCTAATCCTAATAGGACTCTACATGTAAGCCGCCCCTTCAACTTATATAAGGAGGGGCAGGGCTCCCCAAAGGGGGACAGGGAACAAGAAACAATCTCTAGGGCTAGACACAAAGAGCCGGTTTACCGGCGACTCCATCGTGATGATAATGAGACCTAGCCACAAACAACATGTAGGGCTATTCCCGGATGATGTTTCCCGGGGCCCGAAGCTGTCTAAATCCTTGTCTTGTGTGTTGATCCACCCTGCATATCTCGTCCCACTCAACCCCTCTCAAGCTACCACATAGATGCGTTGGCCTCGCGACTAAGTCGTGACACTAAGGACATCTGCCGTGACAAAACCACGACAGTTGGCGCCCACCGTGGTGCCAGCGCACGGTGGATTTGAGTTCTTGAAGGGCAACTTCGAAGGGCTCAAGGGATACGCAGTGGGCCCGATGACCAAGAGTCGTCGCGGCAAGATCTACATCGACGACGAAGGTTGGGGCCCCGACGCCGGCTCAATTGATTACGGGTACCGGGTCCCCTTTGGCGGAATCCACGTCTTCATCGGCCGGATTGGTCAGCCGGGCCCTGAGCCGGACTGCTGCACCGACCTCATCGAAACGGCTCAGCGTGCGAGACCCGCCCGAGCTCAACCCGTCATGAAGCGTGCCTGCGTGGGTTGCATCCACCTAGGAGAACTTTCTGAAGGATCTATAGATGGTGGTGATACGGCCGTTCTCTCCGACGGTGATTCGTCCGCCGGTTCAACGGATTCGTTGTATCTGTTACAGGATGGCGGGCTTAAGGGCTGTTCCGACGGCTCTAGTATTCCGGACCCCTATGAGCTGCCAAGCTGGGCAGGAATCTTCATGGCTGGTACTCAACCCGGTCAAAACTCAACGGCTGCAACAGCAATAACGTCCGGGTCAGGAGCGGCCGGGGCAGGAGGCCCTGTGCGCCCGCCGGCTCAGGTGCTGCTGGATCTCATGGATAAACTGACGGCCCTGTTAACCACCACAGTCATCCCTGCGAATCAAGATGAGCATAACGCGGAGGTGGCACAGGTGCGTGAGGAGATAGCTCAGGCCAAGGAGGCCTTTGCAGCTGAGGACACCGGGTTAGCTACAGAACGGGCGACTTTGGATGCACGGGCACATCAGCTACAGTCAGAGGCCTTCCAGCTTACGATGAGCCTGAACGCATCTAACGAGGTGATGAGGGGGAGACATCAGAAAACCCAATCCCGTTTACCTCCGGTTTATGATCCTAGGAATCTTTTCGCTACACCGGGAGCCGGCCCAAGTAACCCGCCAGATGCAAATCAGTTTATGACAGCCAGAACAGGAGGGCCGGCTCAGCCTCGGGAGATGGCACCTCCTCATGGGAACATGGCACCGCCCCGTTACGTACCGATACCGCCGGGTCACTTTTCCAACCCCATGGAGAACTTGATCGCAGCATCAGCACGTTTGGCGGCTCTCCCGGTGGACGGTGACGATCCAACAGCAGTGGAGACCCGCAGGATCAGAGACCTTGTCCAGACAGCCCTGGCTCAGCAATAGACTTATTCCTATAGCCGGGACAGGATTCATTCAACTCCTCCGCCTTGGTTAGCTCCGGCTCGTCCAAACCGGAGTCCGAGTTATAGCAGGCACATGGAGTCAGAAGCTTTGTCAAGCAACGCCCAGCGCCGTAACCCGCTCGGAGGTTATAACCCGGTGCAAGACCGAATACGTCAGGAGGACGAGCGGGCGGCTCAGCTAGCGGCTCAACAAACGGCTCGTCAGGACTTTCCAGATTATCCGACGACTTCCGTTGAGGCGGGAGTGGCTACCAGAACCGGAGGTGTTCCTTGTTTAGTGCCGGCTCTACGTAATGTACGTTTACCCAAGGACTTCAAGGGACCTCGGAAGGTGCCGAATTACACGGCCGACTTACAGCCCGGAGCGTGGATCAAAAGTTACGAGATGGCCATGGAGTTGTTGGAGGTCAGCGATGCAGCAATGGCTAAATACTTCACCATGATGTTAGATGGAACGGCCCGGTCTTGGCAAAAGGGCTTGCCACCCAATTCCATTAGTTCATGGGCAGAGCTAAAGGCCCGTTTCATCCAGAACTTCAAAGACACTTGCAAGCAATCTATGTCGATTGTGGACTTGACAAATTGTAAGCAGGAGGAGGGTGAATCCACGACTCATTGGGTACGCCGGGTCAAGGAGATAATACATTCGTCTGACAAGATGGATGCCGGTTCTGCAGTCCTCATGTTGGAGAAGAGCTGCCGCTTTGAGCCGCTGAGACAGAAACTGGGCGCCTTAAGCGTGATTGCAATGATATGGGTACGCCGATGGCAGCTTTAGTCAAATACGCCGACTCTGATAGTACCAAGGATCCCGCGTCTGATGAGGAAAAGACAGGGAAGGGAAAGAAGAACGGCAATGGAAAGGGTCAGCAGCATAACCTGATGAATCAAGGCGGCAATAAGCGTAAAGCTGAGGGTAACCCGGAGTTTGTAGCCAAAGCCAATGCATAGGGTAACAATCAGAGACGTAAGGGCAAACCGCCCCCTCGATCTGGCGGGTCAGGCCCATCTCTTGAGCAGTTACTCAATGATCCTTGCCCGAGACACGGCACCCGGGAATGACCCGCCACCCACTTATGGAAAGATTGCGCGATCATGAAGGCTTTTAAGAATTCCAACACATTTGATGGCAATCACGGGTCGGGCGGCGGCTCAGGGACCGGCGGCTTTCATGGCCCGGCGGCGTTCAAGTTCCGGCTTTCAGGGACATCAAGGCGGATATAATCAACAGCAGTCTGGTCAAGGAGGACAACAGCAGCAGTCGGGTTATCAAAGCCACCCGAAGCAGCTGAATAGTGGGCAGTATCACGTGTTCACCACTAACTTGTGCAAACGTGACCAGAAGGTTCATAAGAGGGCCGTGAATTCTGTTGAGCCGGCGGTTCCCCGTTATTTGAGGTGGTCGGAACAGCCCATTGTATGGAGCAGGGAAGATCACCTCCGGGTTGATAATCCGGCCGATTAGCCTTGGTGGTAGCACCTCAGGTTGGTGGATATAAATTCACTAAGGTACTCATGGACGGAGGTAGCAGCATCAATATTCTCTATTATGAGACCTTCGACGCATGGGATTGACTGATAAGGATTTGAAGACGCCCAACACTGCTTTTTCATGGAGTGGTGCACGGTAAGTCGGCTTACCCAGTTGGCAAGATTGAACTGGAAGTGGCCATTGGAGATGAGTATGATTCTAGAGCTGAGAAATTAACTTTTGAGGTGGTCAAAATCAAGAGTCCATGTCATGCTCTGTTTGGTCGGCCGGCTTATGCCAAGTTCATGGTACGGCCATGTTATGTTTATCTGTAGCTTAAGATGCCGGGTCACAAGGGCACCATCACCGTGCATGGAAGTCGAAAGGTACCCTGGAATGTGAGAAGGGCGACGCGGCTTATGCTGAGTCTGTTTGTGCAGCAGAGGAGCTGAAGTTTTATCAAGAAAATGTTAACCCGGCGGATATGACCTCTCTAAAGAAGCCAACCACCGAGCATGACCCGGCGATGAAGTTTAAGTCGGCTGCTGAAACCAAGCTTGTTGATTTCACTCCAGGCGATTCATCTAAGCAATTCAGTATCAGTGCCAATTTGGATCCTAAATAGGAAAGCACGCTTATCGAGTTCATCCGTGAGAACCGAGACATCTTCGCATGGAAACCTTCTGACATGTCGGGTGTACCGAGAGAACTCGCTGAGCACACTCTCAATATTGATCTGAAGTACAAGCCGGTCAGGCAGTTTCTTCGACGGTTCAACAAAGTGAGACGGAAAGCTATTGGAGAGGAAGTCGCCCGGCTCTTAGAGGCTGGGTTTATTGTTGAAGTTTTTCACCCGGAGTGGTTGGCTAACCCGATGCTCGCGCTCAAGAAGAACGGCACCTGGCGGATGTGTGTGGATTACACGGACCTAAATAAGGCTTGTCCGGCTGATCCCTTTGCTCTCCCTGTATTGATCAAATCATTGATGCTATGGCGGGTTGCGAGCGTTTGAGCTTTTTGTATGCTTACTCTGGTTATCATCAGATCAAATGGCAGTTAAGGACCAGGAGAAGACGGCTTTCATCACTCCGTTTGGAGCCTTCTGTCATGTATCTATGCCATTTGGGCTCAAGAGTGCTCAGGCGACTTATCAGCGATGTGTACAGAACTGCCTCCACAATCAAATTGGGTGCAATGCTCACGCTTATGTGGATGACATCGTTGTGATGTCCAGAGAGAAGGAAACCTTGATATCAGATTTGAAAGAGACCTTTGATAATCTCCGGGTTTATAAGATGATGCTTAACCTGGCAAAGTGTGTATTTGGTGTACCTGCAGGCAAGCTCTTGGGTTTCCTGGTCTCAAACAGAGGCATTGAAGCTAATCCGGAGAAGATTAAGGCAATTACCTCTTTGGCTAAACCGGCGTGCATCAATGATGTTCAGCGACTGGCGGGTCGAGTTGCTTCTTTAAGCCGGTTCATAAGCCGGTTAGGTGAGAAGGCCCTACCGCTGTATCAGGTGATGAAGAAAACAGACACTTTTGTCTGGAGTGATGCTGCTAATACTGCCTTTGAAGATTTAAAGAGAGAGTTGTCTGAGCCACCGGTCCTTGCGGCTCCTATTGATAAAGAGTTGTTGCTATTATATGTGGCTGCTAACTCATGAGCCGTCAGTGTTGCCATCATGGTGGAGTGTAAGGAGGCTGGCAAGGAGCATCCGGTTCAACGGCCGGTTTACTACATCAGTGAGGTGCTCATTGAGTCTAAGCAAAGGTATCCGCATTGGCAGAAACTTGTTTACGGAGTGTTTATGGCAAGCCGGAAGCTGAAGCAGTACTTCCAAGGTCATCCTATAACTGTGGTAAGTTCTGCCCCCTTGGAAGACAACATCCAGAACAGGGAAGCCACAGGACGAGTCGCCAAGTGGGCCATTGAGCTTGGGCCTCATGGTTTGAAGTACATGCCACGTATGGCTATTAAGCCTCAAGCCTTGGTGGACTTTATCAATGATTGGACAGAGTTACATGCACCTGAGGAGAAGCCAGATAACACATATTGGACTATTCACTTTGATGGGTCCAGTAGTTGGAAGGCTCGGGGGCTGGAGTCGTTTTAACTTCCCCCCGAGGAGACAAATTTTGTTATGTGCTCTGGCTTATGTTTCCTTGTACTAACAATGCAGCTGAGTATGAGGCCTTACTCCATGGTCTCAGGATGGCCAAAGAGATGAATTTAAGCCGGGTAAGGTGTTTGGGTGACTCAGATCTTGTGGCTCAATAGGTATCAGGCAAGTGGGACTCTAAGGATCCTTTAATGGCGGCTTACCGTCGTGAAGTTGATGCTGTGGCTGGGCACTTCAAAGGTTATCAAATAGAGCACATCGATCGAAGGAAGAACAAGGCGGCTGATGCTTTAAGCCGGTTGGGATCTCAGCGAAAGCCGGTGCCGTCTAACACCTTTCTTGATGTCTTGCATAATCCTTCTGTCAAGGTACCCACAGAGGAGGACCTAGCAGTGCCAGACCCGGAGGCACTGCTGGTAGCAGCTCTTCATGTTATCCCGGATTGGACAGTGCCATATTTGGCTTACATGACCCGGGGAGAATTGCCTGAGGATGAGACTTTGGCGAGACAAATCATCCGGCGGTCCAAATCCATGACAATTGTTCATGGCGAGTTACATCATCGCAGTGTCACTGGAGCTTTTCAACGTTGTGTGTCGCCTACGGAGGGTCAGGAGATACTTCATGAGATCCATGAAGGGGATTGTGATCATCACGCCGGCTTAAAATCTCTTGTGGCCAAGGCTTTCCGTCATGGCTTTTATTGGCTAACGGCTCATGCTGATGCGGAGGATCTGGTCAGTAAATGTGACGGATGTCAGAAATTCTCACGACGAGCTCATGTGCCGGCTCAAGAATTGAGGATGATTCCAATTACTTGGCCGTTTGCAGTCTGGGGGCTTGACATGGTTGGACCTTTCAAGAGGTCTAAAGATAAAAAGACACACCTCCTGGTGGCAGTGGATAAATTCACAAAGTGGGTTGAGGCAGAGCCGGTCAGTAAGTGTGATGCAGCCACGGCGGTTCAGTTCATGAAAAAGGTGATTTTTCGTTTTGGTTTTCCACACAGGAATATAACTGATAATGGCACTAATCACTCCAAGGGTGCCATGGAAGAGTTCTGTCAACGAGAACATATCCGGCTTGATGTTTCGGCTGTTGCTCATCCTCAATCCAATGGTCAAGCAGAAAGAGCTAATCGGGAGATCTTGAAGGGTATTAAACCCCGGATCTTGGTCCCCTTACAGCGGACGCCGGGTTGTTGCTTGGTGTACGAAGCAGAGGCGGTCCTGCCAAGTGACATCCGGCATGACTCACCCCGCGTGGCGGCTTACGTTGAGGCTGATAACGAAAAAGCTCGTCAGGATGCACTTGATTTATTGGATGAGGAGCGAGACTTGGCAATAGCCCGCTCGGTGATTTACCAGCAAGACCTGCGCCGCTATCACAGCCGCCGGGTTAGAAGCAGAACCTTTCAGGAAGGCGATTTAGTGCTCCGGCTCATCCAGGATCAGTCTGATATGCACAAGCTATCCCCTCCTTGGGAAGGACCCTTTGTGGTCAGCAAGAATCTGAACAACGGGTCATACTACCTCATCGATGTTCGAAATCACAAAGACTCTCGTAAGTCGGAGGAGGAGACCCGCCGGCATGGAATATTGCTCATCTTCGGCCTTATTATACTTGAGCCATCGGCTCTCAAGATGTATATATTTTGAAGATGTATATATTATATAAAGCAATAAAGCAGGACCTCTGTCCTTTTCACCCTCAAAGGTTTATATGTCTTCTTTATCAGGTGGTGGAAACAACCAACAGGGAGCGGACCATATCTGAATCCGGATTTCCCTTTGGTCCGGCTTATGATCATATCTGAATCTAGCCATGATCACTTGGGGGCTTCCTGTTCAAACATAGGTCGTATTCGAACCAAAGAGAACATAGATGTCTATACTCGCTTGATCGGCATACTGCCAAACCCATTTGGGGGCTTCTTGATCATATTTGAATCATAGCTTAACCCCTTTGGGTCTGACGTGCATCGTATTCGAATCAGCGTCATTAAACAACTCTTATGGTCACTTGGGGGCTTCCTGTTCAAACATAGGTCGCATTCGAACCAAAGAGAACATAGCTGTCGATACCCACTTGATCGGCATCGCCAAAGCCACTGGGGGCTATATGATCGTATCCAATCTTAGCTTAACCCCTTTGGAACGGTTTACTGATCGTATTCGAATTAGAAGCCTTTGCATAGTTTTTATTATTTATTATACTTCATAAGCATAATTACTTGACTATCTTGAGATCTTCTTGAAAGCACTGTGAGATGGTTTTTGTTCTTACGGCTTAATATTGATCACCCCAGGTTGTTAAGTGCCAGGTGAATATTATATATTCCAACTTTCAGGAGTTAAATTTACCCACATGGGTGGGGTCATATAAGCCAGCGAGATTACCAAAAGGATCATAGGAGAAGGCAAGCAATTTTTTGTTTAAAGGAAATAGAAGATCAATATAAGCCGGAAGGATATAGCGATGGCGGCTTAAGAAAGTGTTGAGCGCCATAAACATGCGCGAAGGCATGGCAAAAGTCGAGAGGTTTTTCTACCCTATTACACGACTCCCCGAGTCTAAATAATGAAGCATTGTTTTCACAAAGACATAAACATATGACGCCTGGCGGTTCACTCCTTTGTTTGGCTTGAAGAATCCGGGTTATCCTTCTCCGCCTCTTCATCGGCGGCCCTGTCCTGGAAGGTGGACGATGCCCAGTCAATGCCACTCAAAGCTTCAAACTCAGCTTCCTCATCTATTAAACCGGCTGGGTCGACTTCAGGGGCAAAGGTATGCTTACGGGTTGGAGGGATCAAGCTGACGTCATCATAAAGAGGCGTTGGGATTCTCCGATTCTCGCTGTCATAACCCGACAAATTTTTGGTAAGATCAGTATCGTTCCCAATAAGAGTAGCCACGGGGCGTATATCTTTGACACAGGCGGTGAAATCATGTTCATCAAATAAGGTCCCATCCTCTTTCAGACTCGGATATCCAAGAGCGAGGTCGGCCGGGTCTAGTCCTGGAATCCATGCTTTAGCCCCGCTCAACGCGGCTATGGCCCTGCTCTTGCGGACGCCTCGCCTTAGTTCTTGGATCCGCCGAGGTAACACAACAAGCCGCTTCAAAGACGTCTTGCAGGAGGTGAGGAACGTCATTTGATAAAGCTACAACGGCCAAAGCACGCCAGACCCGTGTAGAGCTGTTCCACCAGAGTATAAACCGCCTTCAGCTTGATCAACATGTTCTGCTTGAGGTTTGTGCTCCTCGGGCCTGCATTATTAAACATAAGGTGAACCGGAGGTAACAATTGAAGTAATCATTGAAAGAAGGTTTGCAATATTTAAAGTTTGTAGGAGTAACTTACCAAAGATTGCTGAGACCATTTGAGATATCTGGCGCTTTAAGCCGGACAGCTCAGCTGCGACTTCTGCAAGCAATGCCTCTGCCGTTTCGGCCCGGGTCACCAATGAAGCCTTTTCATCAGCCCAGTTTTTCTTATCCGTCTCAAAGTTTTTCTTCAAATTCTCTTGTTCAGAAATACTGAATTCAAACTTGGAGTTGCCCTTTTGGATTTCAAGTTCTTGGGTTGTCAGGCGATTCTTCAGGTTAGTAACCTCTGATTCAAATTGACATCTGGCGGCCTGTATTGATGCCGGGTTATAGTCAGAATCATTATAAGATAAACATTAAGTCCCAAGCACTTTGCAAGCAAAGGTACTTGACACTGGGGGCTTCCTGCTCATCAAGCATAGCTGTCGGTACCCTCTTGATCGGTGCAATGCTAATATATGGTCACTTGGGGGCTTCCTGTTCAAACATAGGTCGTATTCGAACCAAAGAGAACATAGCTGTCGAAACCCTTTTGATCGGCACACTGCCAAACTCACTAGGAGGCTTCTTGATCGTATCTGAATAATAGCTTAACCTATTTTGGGTCCGACATGGATCGTATTCGAATCAACGTCGTTAAACAACTCTCAAGGTCATTAGGGGGCTTCCTGTTCAAACATAGATCGTATTCGAACCAAAGAGAACATAGCTGTCGGTACCCTCTTGATCGGCAACGCCAAAGCCACTGGGGGCTATATGATCATATTCGAATCTTAGCTCAACCCCTTTGGAACGGTTTTACGATCAGATATCTGAATCAGAAGCCTTAAGTTTTTTAAGTCTTTTTTGCGAACAATTTTGGGTTTGACTGGAGACCTTTTTATTATTATATCTCAAATGTATATAAGTGTTTTATGCTTAACCCGGCTTGACTTTTGACTATAAGTCGCCAGCTTATGACAATCATCATCTATGTGGTAGCATTGGCTTCTAAAGATTGGGTTATCACCCTTACTGCACAGGTCATGTAAACCGGCAGTACAAATTCAATATCACCGGTATTCAAATCTTTAATAGCCGAAATTAGCTGGATTTTCATGATGATATTGAATGATTCAGTTTTTCATACCGGATTATATTATTCAAATCTCGAATAGCCAACATGGCTGGATTTCTATTGTGATTATCAATAAACAGTGTTATGATTGAGGTTTTCAAAGTCGCTTTAGCACAACGGCTATTATTTTTATCAATGGATATGATTTATTCTACAATGGAAGGAATAGTCCCGAGTCGCTGCAGGCTTACGACCCGGCACTTGGGGGCTATATTATTCAGATTGGGATTATATCAAATATGCAAGTCCCATGTTACTGCCAGCATGCACCATGGCACTTGAGGGCTAATGCAAAGTCATTTTTTGCTCAACTTATTGAAGACCTGACTCATCACATTCTAAATGAGTTGGCCTTGGGGGCTACCGATTGCTCCTGTCAAAAATTCAAGGTACACAAGCATTAATCCATTATATTGAACGGTCCACTATTCAGTTGGTGGAGTACAAAGCTCTTAACCTTGTGGACGTGGGTTCAAGCCCCATGGTGGAGACTATATTATATGATGTTATTATCAGTTATATACAAACTCCCAGCTCAGTATTATCTTACTAAGCCGGCCCTTGGGGGCTACACATTGCTGTTCAAATTTACGTGGTTATATCTACAAAGTCCCTGCTCATTATTGCATAATGACCCGGCCCTTGGGGGCTACACTGGTTGAAATTTTCATGAGCATAAAGCAATTACAAGTCCCAGGTTGCTGCAAGCATGAAAACCCGACACTTGGGGGCTACATGTGTGGAATATTCAGTTTACATGATTAGGATGAATAAACCGGATTTCTTCAAGGTTGCAACATTTATTGGAGCAAGTCCTGAACCATCACTTTGTTCTGCTCAAGACTTGGGGGCTACAGGTAATATGGATATAAGGGAGAAAAATCTTCAAATTATCAGTTTTGAGGAAATCAGGAGGATCATTACATAAACCGGTGAAAACAACAATTATGACCCGGCATCGTCTGTTTTATAATCCGACAGTTTTTGCTAATGATAAACCGGCAAGTTTTACATCTTCAAGCCGGCTGAATATCAGATGAGTATTTGAAGACCAAAATTATTTAACCCGACGCCTTGGAAGCCGACTCAAATGGATTATTCTTTGCAATATTTTTTTGTGAGAAACCAACATCAGCAAATTGAGTATGAAGCTAGCTTATTTGACCCGGATTTTCTAGATGAAGGAAATGACAATTGGACTTAAGGATAATCAGGCCCCATCTCAGGAGAATATTTAACTCGGAGCACAAGGAATTAAGGATGATCAGGTGCCGGCGTACAAGTTTTTTTAACCCGGAACACAATCTGTCAAAGTTGTTCTTGTGTTTGTTTTACAGGATCAGTTTAACATGGATAAATCCAAATTAAACTGGGGGCTAATGTCGGGAATATACCCCGCGGTATGACCCGGCCGGACTTGGCGCTTCATCGATGACCCGCCGGAGGACTGGCGACTCACGGGTCTGGTGGCTCACTGGTCAGATGACTCAAGGATGACCCTGACGGCGGGTCACATAGAAGACTAGGCCCAAGGCCCAGTAGGCCGGCTCATATTATGGTGGGCCGGCTTAAGACAGAAGGCATGAGGAATATTTCCTTTACGAGGAAGCAAGACCCGTACTTGTATCCGACTTGTAATAGGGAATAAGTTAGTTCTAATCCTAATAGTACTCTACATGTAAGCCGCCCCTTCAACTTATATAAGGAGGGGCAGGGCTCCCCAAAGGGGGGCAGGGAACAAGAAAGAATCTCTAGGGCTAGACACAAAGAGCCGGTTTACCGGCGACTCCATCGTGATGATAATGAGACCTAGCCACAAACAACATGTAGGGCTATTCCCGGATGATGTTTCCCGGGGTCCGAAGTTGTCTAAATCCTTGTCTTGTGTGTTGATCCGCCCTGCGTCTCTCATCCCACTCAACCCCTCTCAGGCTACCACATAGATGCGTTGGCCTCGCGACTAAGTCCTGACACTAAGGACATCTGCCGACAAAACCACGGCAAGTACTGTCTATGCGGTACTATTTTCCTACAATTTAATTAATTACCTGAAAGCCTGTTAGGAGGCTGGCACAAGCTTCAGTTAGTCCGCTTTTGGCGGACTGAACCTTCTCGATCACCGCACTCATGATAGTGCGGTGCTCCTCATTGATGGAAGCGCCATGAAGCGCTTCCAGCAAGTTGTCTAGTGCCTCTGGATGGACAGAGGTCACCGGCACGGGCGGCTTGCCCCTCTTAACAGGGGGTCGGCTGCCGGAGTCCAGAACCACCGGAGGTTTCGGCACAGTGTTCGGCTGGGGGCCGAACTTGGAGCCCGTGGGAGTCTTGCTCCCTTTGCGCCCAGGGTCCGAAAGGTCGCCTTGAGGCACCTCTAGGACTACCTCCCCTCGGCCCGGTGCCTTCTGAGACAACACCTCAATGTTGTCCGTAGGGCGAGGTGTGGAGGCGGTCGGAAGGGAACCGATACTCATATCCGACGGGTCCAAAGAGCCGTCCGACGAAGATACGTCGATACGGGCTCGGGACGGACTGCATAATCATGTTCGGCGTAAGGTGAAGCAGTGCAATAGAAACATATCGAATTACTATAGTGTTGTAACGCCCCGGATACAACTTTCCATATTCGTAACTCCAACTCTTGCCTTTTCCGGAGATGTGATATGTTATTTCCTCCGTGGTTGGGTTTTGTCTTTTGTTTTGCATTTTGTTCATGCCATGCATCTCATCTCGTCGCATCATCCGCATTGCATCTGCATGTTTTCATAAAACTCGTTACCGTTCGTAGTTGCCGATTCTCTCTTTGTCTCTATTGACCAATTGTCAGACCGCTTGTCTTCATTGACCGTTCTGAGACCAACCACCAACTTGCACGCGACCGCCTTGTTCCTCTGCACAGCGCACAGACCCCTCTCGAACGCGTCCGAAACTGTCCCGAACCCGACTCGGGCTGTCGTTACTGTTGGGTCCGGATCATCCCCAACATCAATAAAACATCTCCTTTTTCTTATTTGGACTTCCTAACCCATATTTTCTCAGCCGTCTAATGTTGATCTAACGGCCCAAGATAAGCCTCAAATCCCTTTCCTAGCCCCCCATTTCCTATTTAAGCAACCCCTACCAAATCAAGACAACCCTAATTTCTAGGAGTCTTGTCCGCATCGCCGCCGCCACCTGGTCTCGATCCACCTCGGGATCCCCTTCTCCTCGTTTTCCTCCACCCACCAACAGGAGCCCGAGCTCCGTCTCCCCGACCCCGAGCACCCAATCCATCCCTCGCTGGAGCAAGCACCGGAGCAAGCCAGACTCTTCTTCCCCGCGCCATTGAGCCTGTTCGGCGCCACACCCGAGCTCCTCCCGCTCGATCCGGGGCGTCTCCGCGCTGACAGACCCCCTCTTCCTCGCCTCGTCGCCGACGAGCATCCACCAGACCAGGCCGCCCGCTCCTTCTCCCTGTCCTCC
The DNA here is from genome assembly GCA_021605145.1 of Aegilops bicornis. Lineage (NCBI taxonomy): Eukaryota > Viridiplantae > Streptophyta > Magnoliopsida > Poales > Poaceae > Aegilops > Aegilops bicornis. The sequence goes on along the minus strand of CM038670.1, from coordinate 69,808,909 downwards.
TCTTCTCGTTTCTCCCCTCTCTGACCTCTTCCTCATCTCATCCCTCTCTCGTTACTCTTCACAGGGAACCGACGCCATGGACGCCCATGCTCTGCTTTCTGAGTCAACCGTCGCCGCCCTTCCTCGTCGAGATCCGGTCGGGGCCCGTCGGATCTCGCTGCCCGCCATGTTCCGGGAGCCACGGAGCCCGTTCGTCTCTCGCTTCGTCACAGACCGCGCCAAGTCCCCGCCGGCCTCGCGTTGACCTCCTCGCATGCGGGCCGCGCCAGCCACTATCGGCGACCACCACCAGAACCTTCTTGCCGACCCGCCGCTTCCATCGCCGCGCCGCCGTCCCCCTCGTCCTTCCACTCGTCACCGGGAGACGCCAGCGCCAGGTCCACCGCCGCCTGGGTCCTCTGCTTCAGGGGCGGCGCGCTTCGGCCGCATCTCGCGTTGACCGTGCCCGCCTGCTTCCCCTTGGCCTCAAGGCCAGCTCAAGCCGGCCCAAGCGAGATCCAGCGCTCCTGCCCGGCCTCCTCCTCACCGGCTGGCCTCAGCCCATGGGTGAGCTGCCTCAGCCTTTGCTCCTGTTGGCCCGTTTGCTCAGATTCGGCCCGATACATTTTTTTCCCCTGTGTTGGACGAATTATCTTTTATCCAGAGACTGCCGTTTTTCAGAAAACACCTTAATGTTCATGCATCAATAATTCATTAACCATGCATCTAAATGAAACATGTTACATATGTAAAATGCTTAGATTTTCATCTAGTTTCACAATATCAAACTTTCATGCATGTTTAAAATGTTTAACTTGTTGTTTGCATTAATTTGCATAAATGCCATGTTAAAATGATTTATTTCATAACTAAATAACCGTAGCTCGGATTTAAATAATTTATATATGTAAATGGGGTAGAAAAATGCATAGATTAACATGGTAGCATTACTTTACATGTTTAACAACTCTAAAATTATGTATAGGGCAGAACAGTACCAAATTCATATTATGCATATGGGGTTTTTCCGAATTGTTTTAGTTGTTCGGCCTCATTTAAACTTGCCTAAATAGGTAGTTTAATTATGCTTCACCTTTTGCCATGCTTAACCACAGTTAATGTTGTTGGGTACATAAACGGGAGAGAACTAAATAATTGATGTGGTGTTTCGTAAATATGCAACTCGTTGCATATTGGGCTCCATTTAACTTGTAGTTTTGTTTGTGCATATTGCCATGCCATGCTATTTAAACCGGACATGCATCATACTTGGTTGTGCATCATGCCATGTGTATGTGATGGTTGTTTACTATGTTGTTTGTTTCTTTCCGGTGTTGCTTCTCGGTTCCGGTAATGTTGCGATTGTGAGGATTCGTTCGACTATTCCCGTTCATCTTCTTCATGGACTCGTTCTTCTTCCTTGCGGGATTTCATGCAAGATGACCGTCACCTTGGATCTCATTACTATCATTGCTATGCTAGTTGCTTCGTTCTATCACTTGTTGCGCTACCTATCATTTGCTCTTCAAGCCTTCCCAATTTGCCATGTCAGCCTCTAACCTTTTTCCCCTTCCTAGCAAACCGTTGTTTGGCTATGTTACCGCTTTGCTCAGCCCCTCTTATAGCGTTGCTAGCTGCAGGTGAAGTTGAAGATTGCTCCATGGTGAACAGGATTATGTTGGGATATCACAATATCTCTTATATTATTAATGCATCTATATACTTGGTAAAGGGTGGAAGGCTCGGCCTTATGACTGGTGTTTTGTTCCACTCTTGCCGCCCTAGTTTCCGTCATATCGGTATTATGTTCCCGGATTTTTCGTCCCAAACGCGGTTGGGTGATTTATGGGACCCCCTTGACAGTTCGCTTTGAATAAGACTCCTCCAGCAAGGCCCAACATTGGTTTTACCATTTGCCTCACCTAGCCCTTTTTCCCTTGGGTTTCCGGAGCCCGAGGGTCATCTTTATTTTAGCCCCCGGCCGGTGCTCCTTCGAGTGTTGGTCCGAAACGGCAGCATCAAGGGGGCCACCACGGGGCAACTCGAGGGCTGGTTTTACTCGTAGGCTGACCTATCCGGTGTGCCCTGAGAACGAGATATGTGCAGCTCCTATCGGGATTTGTCGGCACATCGGGCGGCTTTGCTGGTCTTGTTTTATTGCTGTCGAAATGTCTTGTAGCCGGGATTCCGAGACTGATCGGTTCTTCCCGGGGAGAAGGAATATCCTTCGTTGATCGCGAGAGCTTATCATGGGCTAAGTTGGGACACCCCTGCAGGGTATAAACTTTGGAAAGCTGTGCCCGCGGTTATGTGGCAGATGGGAATTTGTTAATGTCCGGTTGTAGATAACTTGACACCAGATCTGAATTAAAACGCATCAACTGCGTGTGTAGCCGTGATGGTCTCTTTTCGGCGGAGTCCGGGAAGTGAACACGGTTTCTGGGTTCTGTCTGACGTAGGTAGGAGTTCAGGATCACTTCTTGATCATTACTAGTTGACGACCGTTCCTTTGTTTCTCTTCTCGCTCTCATTTGCGTAAGTTAGCCACCATATATGCTTAGCCGCTGCTGCAACTTCACCACTTTACCCCTTCCTTTCCCTTTAAGCTTTGCTAGTCTTGATACCCATGGTAATGGGATTCTTTGAGTCCTCGTGGCTCCTGATTACTACACCAACAGATTGCAGGTACAGGTTATGAGATGATCATGACGCGAGAGCGATGTTTGCTTGTTTTGGAGTTCTTCTTACGCTTCTTCTTCGATCAGGGATAGTTTCTGTGTCGGCTTTGGGCTAGCAGGTGGTGGATGTCGTTTGAGTTTTGTTTATGTTTCATCCGTAGTCGGATGTTGTTCTTGTATGTTGTATTGTTGTATTCTGGTGACATTGTATGTATTGGATGTATCCCTACCTATTACGTAATGTTGATGTAATGATATCCACCTTGCAAAAGCGTCTTCAGGATGCGCTTCTATCCTTGGTGGGACCTTCGAGTCCTTTAGGATAGGGTCGCATCTTGGGCGTGACAAGTTGGTATCAGATCCTCGACCGACCATAGGAGCCCCCTTGTTTGTTGGCCGTTGTTGAGTCTAGAAGAAAACTATTTTTAGTCTTAGGATTATATATATCGGAGAGTAGGATTCTTTTTACTCCTCAGTCCCTTCGTCGCTCTGGTGAGGTCTCCTGACGTAGAAGGTTTTGACTTTTCTCTCCTCAAATTTCACTAAAAATTTTTTAGGATCACGCAGGTATCTTGGAATCGTTCCGATGGTTTTGTGACGAGAACATTGTTCTTGGTGCCTCCTGACATTTAGGGGTTGTGGCAGTGTCCCGGGGAGTTGAGCTACGAGGTGTTGTCGTCACAATTTTATCGTTAGATTCTGGAATACCTGAGTTTTGCCGACATCGAAAATCTCTTTTATGCAGTTGTTGGTGAGATAACCTCGACGCCACCCATTACTGGGGAGTTCGGGAGTATTGCCATAGCTCGTATAACGGATGCTTTTCGAAGGTTGAGGTACAAGATTTCCGGAGTTTTCTTGGGTATGTGTTGACGGATGGATACAACTGGATCTAGGTATTGTTAGTTTGGGTGATATATTTTGTGTCCCCTGTATCCCCTACACCAGATTGCATAACCATAAAGTTTCGGGAGTTTATAGGTGGGAATTCAAGTAGCTCCTAGAATATCTTTCCGACAGATGCATGATATGGGATTGGGTAAATCTCTATCATATGTATTTGTTCCGGCTTATTCTGCAAGCTAAATCCTTTGTTTTGTTCTATTTGTGGTATTCGAGTTGCTTCGAAGTCAAATATTGAATCCATACCTTTCCTAAGCGGTGTTCTCATATTTCTATGGGAATACTAATCCTTCGTGTTCATCGAGGTCGTCATGTTAATTCTTTTCCAACCGGCGTGCTTCTCTTCGAGTGGATCCGATCATTTTCAACATCCGCAAGATCAACTCTAAGTTTTCTCACCGATGTTTGTTTCATCCATCCCAAGTTGCCTTTGTTTTCCCGCCCTCCCACCCTTTTTCTTCAAGGACTCAGATTTCTTAATCATGTATCTTTTTATTTGAGAGAAGTCTCTTCATTCTTTTCTTTCAATGTTCTTATCCGGTGATTTCCCATGAAGATGCTCAATAGTTTCAAGTTCATCATTCTTCATTCTCGTATTCTTTTCTGGTGGACTTAACTCAAGCTTTCAGTGTTGATCATATTCCTTTCCTTGTTGCAAATGCTTTCTCTTGCCAATGCACCTCTTAATCATTCACTTCTCGCTATTCATTTGTTCTGGAGTGTTGAAGATTTCTCAGAAGGCTCGTCTTTTCATTCCAGATCCGTTCAAGTTATTTGAGGTTGTTATCTCATTCAAGCCATTTAATTCTACCGGTGCAATCTTTATTTCAAGCAATCCTTCAACGATGTTTCTTTCGAGTGGGCCCTAACCCACAGGTCTTTTTCCAGGATCTTACCTGACTCTTCTAATTTTCCCGGAGCTATTCCCAAATTCTTTTCGAAGCTTGACATAAGAATGAATTATCATCACCATATGTCTTTCTCCAAAATCTTTCAAATTATTTTCATCGTTGGTTCAACCTTTCCAATTTTCATCCCGGAGTATCTCAACAATTCATGGTGGTTTCTCATCGTCATTCTCAACATTTGAAGACCGAAGAAGAGTTCCTCTTAAATCCTTACCCGTTCTTCCAAAGATGCGTAGTTCAAGTTTGATGCCATCCTCTCATAATTGTTTTCAGTTGTGGGAATTCTTTTCACCCATCTGGAGCATTTCATGAGTTGTTCCCATTTCTTTCCTCCGTAGGCCATCATGTCACAATTCCTCATTCTCAGCGTGTAGCTATCGTTCTCCAAATCTTACCGGTGCATCGTTCAAATAACCTCTAATCAGTTCATGGCCTCTTCGTTCTCATGTATTTAAATCCCCTTAAGTATCTTCATTCGTTTTCCAATTCTTCCCGGTGATTTGTGCCTTTGCTACTTTCATTTTCAATTCTTATGGTGGTTCGTTCAAGATTTCACTTCCTTCGTTATCATATTAATTCATTCGTTGTTTCCAAATTCCACCGGTGGTTCCATCAATACCTTCTCAAGTTGGCGCTATATCTCTTTTCAATCCCTCGAGAAGTATAAGTAGTATGCCAAATCCGTTGCTTGTCATCAATTTAAATTGGTGAAGGATACGCATAACGTAATTCTTATTTTTGTTTCATCCAAGTGATCTAGTTTTTTCTTTCCAGAGTTGTTCATCATGTCACATTTCTCAGTTTGAGATGCTTCATCTTTTCTTTTCCGGAGTTCCAAGTTTTCTGCATTATCTCGTCGCGAAGCTCCATCTAAATTATTGCAAGGCTTCACCTTGTGTTTTCAACTTCTCTTTCTTTCTATCATCCTTTTATTACCGGAGTTCTTCATGGAGGCTCTACATGGTGGTTCATCAAGGATTCTTTTCATTCTTCAATTGTTCTTCAAGATTTCTCTCGAAGTTATGATCCGTAAGCTATACTCTAAAATAAACATGGTGCTGAACACATGTTTTTTTTGAGGCGTTCTAGTATTCTTCTTCTTGCATTTCGAAGTGCAATTCTTTCTACCTTACCTTTTGAGGTGGTGTCATGTCACTCTTGACAATTTCCTTCATGTTTCATGATTCACTTGTTGTCAAGAATGAGATATTTAAATCCATCAATCTCTTGATTGGAGTTATCTTGGGTTATATTTCACCTAAAGCCTTCCCTAAGGAATGTTGCTATTATGGTGCTTATCAATGATCCAAGTTTTCTCCTATCCTCTTGGTGAAAGAAGTTTTTCATCGCCTTGGTGCTCTCACTCAAATCAATGGCTTCCTTTAGTGCCATTTGTCACCTCATAATTTTGAGATGTTTTCCATAAGTCCACTACAAGGTTATTCTTTTCGTTGTTGGTTTTCCAACAACCCCGTTTTATCCTTCTTTTTAAGGGTGCTTTCCAAACTCATTTGTGGTAGAAGTTGTCATTTTCTTCTCCATACCTTTATTCCAATGATCTATCTTCAATTTTTCTACCGGAGGCATTGTGATGTTTCTCTCTTCGACCCATCATCTTGTTTTGTCAAGATCATGTCCTTTTCCTTGCTTATCGATTTAACCGGAGTGTTGTGTCTATCGTTCCTCTTTTAACCGGAGTCTCATCCAGGTGCTTTCATTTTGCCAAGTCCATGATTCTAATTCCTTCCATTTTCAGTCGGTGTGCTGCCCAAATTATATCATTCTTATTCCTTCTCTATCTTGTTTTAACCGGAGTGGTGTCAATATCTATCTTGTCACTTAACCTCATGGTTCTCATTGTATCCCATGTTCTTCTTATCTTATGGAGTGTTTGCAATCTCGTCATCTTCATTGTATTTTTTTCTTTCAATTTTGTCAACCTCTCAAGGTTCGTTGGTTTCACTCTTTTGTTAAAGAAGCGACTTAGTTTTACCTCCTCTCTTCCTCTTTCGTTTTCTCTCCGGCGCCATCCTAGATCTCGGGACGAGATCCTCTCGTAGTGGTGGAGTGTTGTAACGCCCCGGATACAACTTTCCATATTCGTAACTCCAACTCTTGCCTTTTCCGGAGATGTGATATGTTATTTCCTCCGTGGTTGGGTTTTGTCTTTTGTTTTGCATTTTGTTCATGCCATGCATCTCATCTCATCGCATCATCCGCATTGCATCTGCATGTTTTCATAAAACTCGTTACCGTTCGTAGTTGCCGATTCTCTCTTTGTCTCTATTGACCAATTGTCAGACCGCTTGTCTTCGTTGACCGTTCTGAGACCAACCACCCACTTGCATGCGACCGCCTTGTTCCTCTGCACAGCGCACAGACACCTCTCGAACGCGTCCGAAACTGTCCCGAACCCGACTCGGGCTGTCGTTACTGTTGGGTCCGGATCATCCCCAACATCAATAAAACATCTCCTTTTTCTTATTTGGACTTCCTAACCCATATTTTCTCAGCCGTCTAATGTTGATCTAACGGCCCGAGATAAGCCTCAAATCCCTTTCCTAGCCCCCATTTCCTATTTAAGCAACCCCTACCAAATCAAGACAACCCTAATTTCTAGGAGTCTTGTCCCCATCGCCGCCGCCACCTGGTCTCGATCCACCTCGGGATCCCCTTCTCCTCGTTTTCCTCCACCCACCAACAGGAGCCCGAGCTCCATCTCCCCGACCCCGAGCACCCAATCCATCCCTCGCTGGAGCAAGCACCGGAGCAAGCCAGGCTCTTCTTCCCCGCGCCATTGAGCCCGTTCGGCGCCACACCCGAGCTCCTCCCGCTCGATCCGGGGCGTCTCCGCGCGGACAGACCCCCTCTTCCTTGCCTCGTCGCCGACGAGCATCCACCAGGCCAGGCCGCCCGCTCCTTCTCCCTGTCCTCCTCTTCTCGTTTCTCCCCTATCTGACCTCTTCCTCATCTCATCCCTCTCTCGTTACTCTTCACAGGGAACCGACGCCATGGACGCCCATGCTCTGCTCCGAGTCAACCGTCGCCGCCCTTCCTCGTCAGATCCGGTCGGGGCCCGTCGGATCTCGCCGCCCCGCCATGTTCCGGGAGCCACGGAGCCCGTTCGTCCTCTGCTTCGTCCTGGACCGCGCCAAGTCCCCGCCGGCCTCGCGTTGACCTCCTCGCATGCGGGCCGCGCCAGCCACTATCGGCGACCACCACCAGAACCTTCTTGCCGACCCGCCGCTTCCGCCGCTTTGCTCGCCGCCGTTACGCTTCACGCGCGCCGCCGTCCCCTCGTCCTTCCACTCGTCGCCGGAGACGCCAGCGCCAGGTCCACCGCCGCTGGGTCCTCTCGCTTCAGTGACGAGGCGCCCGCTCGGCCGCATCTCGCGTTGACCGCGCCCCGCCTGCTTCCCCTTCGGCCTCCAAGGCCAGCTCAAGCCGGCCCAAGCCAGATCCAACGCTCCCTGCCCGGCCTCCTCCTCACCGACTGGGCCTTAGCCCATGGGTGAGCTGCCTCCCAGCTGCTCCTGTTGGCCCGTTTGCTCAGATTTGGCCCGATACATTTTTTCCCTGCGTTGGACGAATTATCTTTTTATCCAGAGACTGCAGTTTTTCAGAATACACCTTAATGTTCATGCATCAATAATTCATTAACCATGCATCTAAATGAAACATGTTACATATGTAAAATGCTTAGATTTTCATCTAGTTTCACAATATCAAACTTTCATGCATGTTTAAAATGTTTAACTTGTTGTTTGCATTAATTTGCATAAATGCCATGTTAAAATGATTTATTTCATAACTAAATAACCGTAGCTCGGATTTAAATAATTTATATATGTAAATGGGGTAGAAAAATGCATAGATTAACATGGTAGCATTACTTGACATGTTTAACAACTCTAATATTATGTATAGGGCAGAACAGTACCAAATTCATATTATGCATATGGGGTTTTTCCGGAATTGTTTTTAGTTGTTCCGGCCTCATTTAAACTTGCCTAAATAGGTAGTTTAATTATGCTTCACCTTTTGCCATGCTTAACCACAGTTAATGTTGTTGGGTACATAAACGGAGAGAACTAAATAATTGATGTGGTGTTTAAGTCAATATGCAACCTGCTGCATATTGGGCTCCATTTAACTTGTAGTTTTGTTTGTGCATATTGCCATGCCATGCTATTTAAACCGGACATGCATCATACTTGCTTGTGCATCATGCCATGTGTATGTGATGGTTGTTTACTATGTTGTTTGTTTCTTTCCGGTGTTGCTTCTCGGTTCCGGTAATGTTGCGATTGTGAGGATTCGTTCGACTACTCCCGTTCATCTTCTTCATGGACTCGTTCTTCTTCCTTGCGGGATTTCATGCAAGATGACCATCACCTTGGATCTCATTACTATCATTGCTATGCTAGTTGCTTCGTTCTATCGCTTGCTCCGCTACCTATCATTTGCTCTTCAAGCCTTCCCAATTTGCCATGTCAGCCTCTAACCTTTTTCCCCTTCCTAGCAAACCGTTGTTTGGCTATGTTACCGCTTTGCTCAGCCCCTCTTATAGCGTTGCTAGCTGCAGGTGAAGTTGAAGATTGCTCCATGGTGAACAGGATTATGTTGGGATATCACAATATCTCTTATATTATTAATGCATCTATATACTTGGTAAAGGGTGGAAGGCTCGGCCTTATGCCTGGTGTTTTGTTCCACTCTTGCCGCCCTAGTTTCCGTCATATCGGTATTATGTTCCCGGATTTTGCGTCCCTAACTGTTGGAAGTATGCCCTAGAGGCAATAATAAAAGCATTATTGTTATATTTCCTTGTTCATGATAAATGTCTTTATTCATGCTATAACTGTATTATCCGGAAATCGTAATACACGTGTGAATACATAGACTACAATACGTCCCTAGTAAGCCTCTAGTAGACTAGCTCGTTGGTCAACAGATAGTCATGGTTTCTGACTATGGACATCGGATGTCATTCATTAACGGGTCACGTCATTAGGAGAATGACGTGATGGACAAGACCCAATCCTAAGCATAGCACAAAGATCGTGTAGTTCGTTTTGCTAGAGCTTCTCCAATGTCAAGTATCTCTTCCTTAGACCGTGAGATCGTGTAACTCCCAGATGCCGTAGGAATACTTTGGGTGTACCAAACGTCACAACGTAACTGGGTGACTATAAAGGTGCACTACAGGTATCTCCGAAAGTGTCTGTTGGGTTGACACGGATCGAGACAGGGATTTGTCACTCCGTATGACAGAGAGGTATCACTGGGCCCACTCGGTAATGCATCATCATAATTTGCTAGTCTTGATACCCATGGTAATGGGATTGCTGAGTCCTCGTGGCTCACAGATTACTACACCAACAGTTGCAGGTACAGGTTTTGCGATGATCATGACGCGAGAGCGATGTTTGCTTGTTTTGGAGTTCTTCTTACGCTTCTTCTTCGATCGGGGATAGGTTCTGTCGGCAGCCCGGGCTAAAGGTGGTGGATGTCGTTTGAGTTTCTGTTTATGTTTCATACGTAGTCGGATGTTGTTCTTGTATGTTGTATTGTTGTATTCTGGTGACATTGTATGTATTGGATGTATCCCTACCTATTATGTAATGTTGATGTAATGATATCCACCTTGCAAAAGCGTCTTCAAGATGCGCTTCTATCCTTGCTGGGACCTTCGAGTCCTTTAGAATAGGGTCGCATCTTGGGCGTGACAAGTATCCGGATACTTACGACTTTGCCAGGAGCTTGTCCCTGGGCAACCACTCGTCTTCACTATAAGCGGAGGTCGTGGAATAGTCCGGAGGGAGAGTCCTTCCCCTCTTGGATCCTTCGGGCCCCCCGGTTGGGGTGGCCTTCCTTTTCTTATCTCCCCCGGTTGGGGGGAGAACTTTGTTCCTCCTCCTCCTCGTTTTCGTGGGAGGAGTGCGCCTCAGAGTGTTTAGACGATGATTCAGACCCGACCGCACGCCGGAGACCCTTGCGGGTCCCCGTGGTCTTCTTGGTCTTCTTCTCCGGCACCTCGTAAGGTGCCGGAGCCAGCATCTCCGTTAGGAGAGCATCTGCTGGATCTTCGGGCAGGGGAGCTGGACAGTCAATCTACTCCGCCGTCTCCACTCAGTCATGTTAAAGGCATGGGAGCTTAGATCCCGCACATGATTAAACTGGGGAAAATAAATACCATATAAGGTATAAAGAACTTACCGGACTAGCATGGCGCTGTGCGCTGAGTCTGCGGTCTTCGGTAAGGGAAGGAGGCACCTCGGCGCCCTTGAACAGCACCTTCCAGACGTCCTTGTGTGTCGTGTCAACATGCTTGTGCAGAGTCTGGTGCTTGACCGGGTTGAACTCCCACAAATTGAATGCCCGTTGTTGACACGGGAGGATCCGGCGGAAGAGCATGACCTAGACCATGTTGACAAGTTTGATTTTCTTGTTCATCATGTTATTGATGCAGGTTTGGAGTCCGGTCAGCTCTATCGGGTTACCCCAGGACAGGCCCTTCTCTTTCCAGGAGGTGAGCCGCATGGGGATTCCGGATCGGAACTCGGGGAGCCGCCACCCAGTTGGTGTCGCGCGGCTCGGTGATGTAGAACCACCCCAATTGCCACCCCTTTACGGTCTCCACATAGGAGCCCTCGAGCCATGTGACGTTGGGCATTTTGCCCACCATGCCGCCTCCGCATTCCGCTTGCTGCCCGCCTACTACCTTCGGTTTGACCTTGAAGGTCTTCAGCTACAGGCCGAAGTGGGGCCGGATGCAGAGGAAGGCCTCGCACACGACGATAAATGCCGAGATGTTGAGCATAAAGTTTGGGGCCAGATCATGGCAATCCAGCCCGTAGTAAAACATCAGGCCGCGGACGAACGGGTGGAGGGGAAATCCCAGTCCGCGGATGAAGTGGGTGAGAAAAACTACCCTCTCATGAGATTCCGGGGTAGGGACGATCTACCCAGCGTTGGGCAGCCGATGCGCGATATCCGCGGCCAAGTATCCGGCTCCCCGCAGCTTTTTGATGTCCTCCTCCGTGACGGAGGATTTCATCCACTTGCCTCCCGCTCCGGACATGCTTGGAGCGGTTTGAGGAGAAATATGCAAACTTGGGTGTTGGAGCTCGAGTTCACGAGAATGGATGAGCAAGGAGGAAGAAGGCGTGGGTGAAAAAGGTGAACCCTTATCCCTTTATAAGGGCGGACGAAACTATACGCCCCCACCTGCGTAGTAAACTCACTTATTCCCCAAGCGCTATAATTGATGGCGCGGTTAGGTTACCCACGTCTGTATTGATGAGAATCCCATGATAAGGGGGACACAATCTCTGCTTCGACAAGACGTGCCAAGGATACCGCCTCACAATATGCGCCGAGGCTGGTTGAGAAAAACGGTTCGAATAATGATCGGGTCGTGGTGTGATGTCATGCTACTGAGTGTGTCAGCAGATTAGATTTGTGTAAAAATTATTCTATCTACGATGGTATGTGGAGCTTGTTTTGCAGAGCCGGACACTATCCTTGTGTTCAAAATCTTCTATGGAGTATTCGGAGGAGGACCCGCCTTGCAATGCCGAAGACAAACTGCACGCCGGACTCATCGTCATTGAAGCCTGGTTCAGGGGCTACCGAGGAGTCTGGATTAGGGGGTATCCGGACAGCCGGACTATATCCTTTGGCCGAACTGTTGGACTATGAAGATACAAGATTGAAGACTTCGTCTCATGTCCGGATGGGAGCCTCCTTGGCGTGGAAGGCAAGCTTGGCAATACGGATATATAGATCTCCTCCCTTGTAACCGACTCTGTGTAACCCTAGCCCCCTCCGGTGTCTATATAAACTGGAGGGTTTAGTCCGTAGGAAAAGAACAATCATCCCATAGGCTAGCTTCTAGGGTTTAGCCTCTACGATCTCGTGGTAGATCAACTCTTGTAATACTCATATCATCAAGATCAATCAATCAGGAAGTAGGGTATTACCTCCATCGAGAGGGCCCGAACCTGGGTAAACATCGTGTCCCCGCCTCCTGTTACCATCCGCCTTAGACACACAGTTCGGGACCCCCTACCCGAGATCCGCCGGTTTTGACACCGACAACTACTATTGCAATGTACAAGCAAACAACATGTGGAGAAACTTGTTGCAAGATACAATAGCATGTGATCATCGGTCTATGATGTTACCAGAGCACACACACCCTTACCGTAGCTGCCAACTTCATTTCGTTCTGCACCATTACTGTCGTGGAATTGTCACGGAAGATGTCCTAGTGTGAGTACTTAGTCGTGAGGCCAACGCATCTATGTGGTAGCTTGAGAGGGGTTGATCGGAATCGAGAGACGCAACACAAGACAAGGGTTTAGACAGCTTCGGCCCCCGGGAAACATCATCCGGTAACAACCCTACATGTTGTTTGTGGCTAGATCTCATTATGCTCACGAGGGCAGTCGCCGCAAAAGTCAGCTTCCCTTTAGTTGTGTCTAGCCTTAAGATTTTTCTCTCTCCCTCTTGGGGTGCCCTGCCCCTCCTTATATAAGTTGAAGGGGCGTGTTACATGACTAGTCCTAGTAGGATTAGGATTACCCTATTACAAGTGGAGTCCTAGTCTTGCTTCCTTTGTAAGGGAATATTCCTTATGCTTTGCTCTTAAGCCGGCCCACCATAACATCAGCCGGCCTTCTGGGCCTTGGGCCTTGTCGTCCGTCTGACCCGCCCGCCGGGTCACCAATGAGTTGCAATGTCCAGGCGGGTTGCCCGCAAACCGCCAGGTCCGGGCGGGTCGCCAGTGAGTCGCCAAGCTCCAGCCGAGTCATACATCCGGTGGGTTACACTGTAGGGTATATCCTCGACATTAGCCCCCAGCTTAATTTGGATTTATCCATGTTAATCTGATCCTGCAACATAACATATGAACAAATTTGACAGGTTGTGCTCCGGGTTAAATATTCTTGTAAGCCGGCACCAGATCATCCATATGTCCTTGTCATTTCCTTGTTGATGTATACATGTCCATGATCTCATAGCAAATCTTCTTTAGCAGATATGTTTCAACTTTGTTAATGCAAGAAATCCAGATACTTCTTTTGAAAAATCCGGGTCAACAGGCCAGCTTCAGAGTCAATTTGCTGACATTGGTCTCTTGTAGAGAAATATTGTAAGAAATAATCCACTTGAGTTGGATTTCAAAGCGTCGGCTTAAAAAATATTGGTCTTGAAATACTCATCTGATTTTCAGTCGGCTTGAGGATGTAGAATTTGTCGGTTTATCCTTGCCACAATTGCCAATTTGTAAATAATGATAGCACCGGATCATAATTCTTGCTAACATCAAGCTTAGAAATGTTCCTCTTATATGCATATCACTTGTAGCCCCCAAGTCTTAAGAAGGGAGCGTAGTAACAACTTAAGACTTGCTTCAATATAAATGTTGCAACTTTGAAGAAATCCAATTTGTTCATCTCAGTCACTAGTTAAAACTGAATATTCCACATATGTAGCCCCCAAGTGCGGGTTGTCATGCTTGCAGCAACCTGGGACTTGTAATTGCCTTATGCTTGGTAAAACTTCAACCAGTGTAACCCCCAAGGGCCGGGTCATTATACAATAATGAGCAGGGAGACTTGAGCAGCTATGTGTAGCCCCCCAAGGGCCGGCTCACTAAGACAATACTGAGCTGGGACTTTATATATACTTCATTCAAAATAACATCATATGATGTAACCCCCACAATGGGGCTTGAACCCACGTCCACAAGGTTAAGAGCCTTGTGCTCTGCCAACTGAGCAATGGGCCCTTCAATATAATGGATTAAGACTTGTGTACCTTTGAATTTTTGACAGGAGCAATTGGTAGCCCCCAAGGGCCGGCTCATTACGATGTGATGAGTCGGTTCTTCAATTAGGCAAGTAACAAATGACCTTGCATTAGCCACCAAATGCCATGGTGCTTGCGGGCAGTGACATGGGACTTGCATATTCGATGTAATCTCAACTTGAATAATGTAGCCCCCAAGTGCCGGCTCGTAAGCCTGCAGCGACTCGGGACTATTCCTTCCATTGTAGAAAAATCATATCCATTGATAAAACAATAGCCATTACGCTGGAGCGACTTTAAAAACCTCAATCATAATACATATCGGTTGACAAGTAAATCCGGAGTTTAAATACTCAGTGGCTCTTGGCCGATGGAGACTTAATGCGCATCCATTGTAATCTGGGATTTTTGTAACCCGACGGCTTATAGCCTTTGTGAAAATCAATAATTGATAACCCTTTTGAAACACCAATTTCAATTTTTTGATGATGGGTTTGAACTTAATCATTTATGGAAGCCATAGCTCTGCATGTTCTGCACAAAGTTTAAACAACACATGCCCTAGCGACTTAACATCCAAAACCAGGGTGGGTAACAACCCAAACATAACATAATCTTATGCAATTATGGAAAAGATTAGCATTAAGGCCATTCAACCCTAAACAAACTGACAACTTAAAGTTAAAAGCCAGGGCGTGTTATCAAACTTCACATATTCATATAAACAGGAAAACATACCTGTAGGATTGATTTATACTGCCGGCTTACATTGCCATACCCAATGATGGTAACAATCCAATGATTTATAAGCGCATGATTCCAATGGCGCAATTCAAAATATATTGACGATTTAACATCCAAAGCCATGGGGGTTATCAAACCTCGCATATTCATTCAACAATTAAAAAAATATCTGGAAGATTGGCTCAATTTGCCGGCTTAGATCGCCACATCCAGTGAGGGTGTCAATCCCAAAGATTTATGAGGGCATAATGCCATGTTTGTCATATACTGCCGGCTTACAACGACGTATGCAGCAAGGGGTAATATCCCGAAACTCAGAGCACAACGCTTCCAAGTATTTAATATCATCATATACTGGCGACTTATAGTCCAAAGCCAGGCCGGGTTATCGAAAACCACAGATATACTCAAATATGAGCCATAGAGATTGAGGCTACATGGCCTGAATTGTTTTGAGCCATACGTCAATATGGTATAAAGATGAACCCCAAAAAATGTTCAAATAAAAAAAATCAGAAAGACAAGGCTTTCATAGGCCGCCAAGCCTAAATCTCAAGTGCTTTCATGGGCCGCACAGCCGCTGAGTTAAACCTTTTAAACCTTATAAGTCGGGCCTTACATGACCAATCGTCGTTTTAACTTTGACAAGTTCAGGGTCTTGCATAAGATTGACTGTCAAAAGTACGGCGGGTCATTCCAGGATTACTTGGGCGGAGTGGCAGACTTAAAAAGGCAGGATAACCCCGGTTTTTAGGTGAATACACCTGGCTTCCAAGCCTGAAAAAGGTTATGTCCTCTTTGGTGAATACACCTATGTTTGAACAAGATAACCTGGAAAGGTTTGCTGAATACACCTGGCATTCCACGCCAAAAAAGGTTATGTCCTCTTTGGTGAATACACCTATGTTTGAACAAGATAACCTGGAAACTTTGGTGAATACACCTGGTGTTCCAAGCCAGTCAAGAGGGTAGTGACGCTA
This sequence comes from Aegilops bicornis, assembly GCA_021605145.1. Lineage (NCBI taxonomy): Eukaryota > Viridiplantae > Streptophyta > Magnoliopsida > Poales > Poaceae > Aegilops > Aegilops bicornis. The sequence goes on along the minus strand of CM038670.1, from coordinate 69,792,898 downwards.
TGTTCTGTTTGGTGAATACACCTATGTTTGAACAGGATGTCCCCCCAAGTAATGTTTACAGCCCAGCCTGTAAGCCGGATCAAAGGGTAGTATAGCTACGCTCAGTGAGCAGGAAGCCCCCAAGTGACCATAATAAGATGAGCCTATAAGGCAGGATAACCCATGTTTGAACCGTGCATCATGGCAGCAAGTTCTCTTTGGCAACCTTTAATTTTTCTGAATACTCGAACTTGTAAGAGATGAATTGTTTTTGAACCGAAATTTCAAACCGGATATTGAAAACTTCAAAGCTTTGTGACAGACAGATTTCCCTTGAGCTGGATTTTAAACCGGGTATTGAGAGCTTTAGCGCTTTGTGGGAGACACATTTCTCTTGAACCGGATTTTGAACCGGAATCCTTCTTTTTAAGCAAGAAACTTTTTGACGGCCTTAAAATATTCACCAATAAGACAGTAGCCTCCGGGGCCGGGTTATTTTTCCCTCCAATGACTCCGAGCTCTTGAATTCACTGAAACCGGCAAGATTTGCTGAGTCATGTCATTGTAGCCCCCGAGTCTTAAGACGACTCGAGGAGTTGTCTTGAGATTCTCCATATTTGGCCATGATATAAACCGGCATATAGTTTGAACAGCGGAACGCTGAAATTTATGTAAACCGGAGGTTTGAAGCGAATTGACAGTCTTCGCAACACTCACTGCACACTTTCGGTATGAGTTATTCAATAAACTCCGTTCACCATTGCACACTTCCATTTCACCAACACACGCAGTAGGATGTGATCATAATTACTACAATGGAAACTGATTGCAAGATAAAACATGATAGTCTCTGCTCTTTGGTCTTACAATGCTTGAACATTACGAATTATAAGTTATAATCAGATCAGCTTGATGTCATCTTTTTCTCCGAAGATGTAACATATGGATTTGTGCTTGATCATCTGGAGGCTCCCTGAGCTGCTAACCCTAGAAACCTCGATGTCAGATAAAACCGTAAAGTTCCCTATCTCTTCTATCTTCTCAAATAGCCTGGACACGATCAACCTGCCGGAGCCAAACGGGAGGTGGAACACCTTCACGGAACACCCCTTGGGCAGAGACGGGTCCTTCCCACATCTTATACAACACCGAATGTGCACTAGTAGAAAAAGGGTCAAACGTGAAGCACATTAGTGCCGGTTTGTATTAGAGCCGGCACAAATGTATACATTAGTGCCGGTTCCAACGGCTAGCCGGGCCGCTCTCATTAGTACCAGTTCGTGGCTAACTTTTAGCACCGGTTCGTGCCACGAACGGTACTAATGAGGGTGGTGGCAGGATGTTGTCGATCTGGGCCCCTCCGGCACCTTTTAGTACCGGTTCGTGCCACGAACCGGTACTATAGGTCCTCCTGCATATAAACCCTTCGTCCAGCTCGCTCTGTTCTTCCCCTTTCCCTCTCCTCTCCTCTCTGTTCTTCCTCTTCTCCCCTCGAGCTCATCACACATTTTGCCCAAAATTTGTCAAGATTTGAAGGCCCCCATCCATTCAAGTGATCACAAAGGTTAGCAACTTTGTCCTTTCATCTCTCATTGCTAGATTAGCTCTTGCAATGCTTTATATAGTTATTAATTTGTGAGTTTAGTAATTTGGGAGGAAATATATATATGTGCTAGTATTTGATTTATATGCAATTTGAGGTCAAAATAACACTTAGTTTGCATATGTAGGTGTGGTTTACTTAGTGCCTTCTAAATCTCTGTCAGAACCACCGCCGATCGCCCACACCGTCTGTCAGCGGCACCACCTTGTGGTGAGCCTCTTGTTCATGAAATTTTATATAAAAATTTGATGTTTGTGTGATTTGGATATATAGTTACTCGTATAATAATTATCTTACCCAGACGTTGTTTGTTATACATAGTGCCATGGTTTTGATATCCGTCCCCGTCGGCCCTCGTCCTTGTTATGATTCGGATGTGGTATATTCTTTTTTAAAACTATTTGTTGCATTTCGTGTTTATGACAAATTGTGCCCATCAAGTTGACATAGATATTTTTATCTAGGAGGTATGTGAACCGGAAATTCCAACCGACCCTATTGTCGAGAGGTTAGATTTAGTTGAAAGAGAAAACGAGTACTTGAAAGAAAAATTGAAAAGAATTGAGGGGGAGAAGGTGGAATTGGAGTTGCATGTTGCCGATGTCGTCGATGATCACAAGATCAAGATGGAGAAAATGCGCTTGAAGATTAGAAAGATTAGAAAATATGCCATCGATAGTGAGGCTTGGTATCATTATGCTGTTGGATCAATTGTTACCTTAGTTGCGATCTTGATTGCATTTGTTGTTGCATTTAAATGCTTTAGCTAGAGAGTTATTTGTTTGTTGCATTTAAGTGTTGTATGAACTTTATGTATGAACTTGTATTAATTTGGTCTATTCGGTGTTGTGTAATGAAGATGAGCCGGCAATAGATGTACGATGACCGATGCTCTCCCCAGTTCGTTGAGGGCGTGCATACTTTTGTGCTTGCGGTTGAGGCAAACAAGCGGGTGGATGGTTTTATGCCTTGTCCATGTGCTGGCTGTAAGAATGGCCGCAATTACTCTACGTCAAGAACCATTCACGTCCACCTGTTTGAGTCCGGTTTCATGCCCCACTATAATGTTTGGACCAAGCACGAAGAAAGAGGGGTTATGATGGAAGACAATGAAGAAGAAGAGGACGACGATAGCTATCCTGGCCATGGGTTCCCTGAATACGATGATACAACAATGGGGGAACAAGCTGAGCCGGTAATGCGGGAAGAAGCTGAGCCGGCAATGCGGGAAGAAGCTGAAGAAGAGGCATCAGATGAGCCCGTTGATGATCTAGGTCGGGCCATTCCCGGTGCAAAGAGAAACTGCGCAAGTGATTTGGAGAAGAAGAAGTTGCAGCGCATGTTAGAGGATCACAAAAAATTGTTGTACCCGAATTGCGTAGGTGACAAGAAAAGCTGGGCACCACACTGGAATTGCTGCAATGGAAGGCAGAGAATGGTGTATCTGACAAGGGATTTGGAAAGTTGCTGGTAATGATAAAGGATATGCTTCCAAAGGACAACGAACTGCCCGAGAGTACATACGAAGCAAAGATGGCTGTCCGCCCTCTAGGGTTAGATGTGCGTAAGATACATGCATGCCCTAATGATTGCATCCTCTACCGCGGTGAGTACGAGGATTTGAACGCTTGCCGGTATGTGGTGCATTGCGCTATAAGATCAGCCGCGATGAGCATGGTGATGTCGAGGGCGAGCGCCCCAGGAAGAAGACTCCTGCCAAGGTGATGTGGTATTCTCCTATAATACCATGGTTGAAACGTTTGTTCCAAAACAAAGAGCATGCCAAGGCGATGCGATGGCACAGAGAAGACCGTAAGAAAGACGGAAAGTTGAGAGTACCAAATGACGGGTCGCAGTGGAGAAAAATCGAAAGAAAGTACGGGAAGGAGTTTGCGGATGACGCAAGGAGCGTATGGTTTGGTCTAAGCGCAGATGGCATTAATCCTTTTGGGGAGCAGAGCAGCAACCATAGCACTGGCCTGTGACTCTATGTTTGTATAACCTTCCTCCTTGGTTGTGCATGAAGCGGAAGTTCATTATGATGCCAGTGCTCATCCAAGGCCCTAAGCAACCCGGCAACGACATTGATGTGTACCTAATGCCATTAGTTGAAGAACTCTTACAACTGTGGAATGGAACAGGTGTACGTGCGTGGGATGAGCACATGGGGGAAAATTTTGACCTAAAGGCGTTGCTGTTCGTGACCATCAATGATTGGCCTGCTCTCAGTAACCTTTCAGGACAGACAAACAAGGGATACCGCGGATGCACGCACTGTTTGGATGATACCGACGATATATTTGAATAGTTGTATGAAGAATGTGTACCAGGACATCGTCGATTTCTTCCGAGCAGGCATCCCGTAAGAAAGAAAGGCAAGCATTTCAAAGGTGAGGCGGATCACGGAATGAAGCCTCGCCACCGTCTCGGTGCTGATGTACATGATATGGTCAAGGATTTGAAGGTGATATTTGGAAAGGTCTGGCGGACAACCTGTTCCAAAGGACGCCGACGGACGCGCACTCCATGTGGAAGAAGAAATCTATATTTTGGGACCTGCCATATTGGAAAGACCTAGAGGTCCGCTCCGCAATCTACGTGATGCACGTGACGAAGAATCTTTGCGTGACCCTGCTTGGCTTCTTGGGCGTGTATGGGAAGACAAAAGATACACACGAGGCACGGAGGACCAGCAACGTATGCACGGAGAAGACGGCATATATCGTGGTCATGCAAGCTACGCTCTTACCAAAGAAGAGAAGGAAATCTTCTTTGAATGCCTGCTCAAGATTAAAGGTACCGTCGGCTTCTCGTCGAATATAAAGGGAATAATAAACATGGCAGAGAAAAGTTCGAACCTAAAGTCTCATGACTGCCACGTGATTATGACGCAATCGCTTCCAGTTGCATTGAGGGGGCTTCTACCGGAAAACGCTCGATTAGCCATTGTGAAGCTATGTGCATTTCTCAATGCAATCTCTCTCGAAGGTAATCGCCCAGAAATCATACCAAGGTTACAGAATGATTTGGTGCAATGTCTTGTCAGTTTCGATTTGGTGTTCCCACCATCCTTCTTCAACATCATGACGCACGTCCTAGTTCACCTATGCGAAGAGATTAACGTTTTGGGTCCTGTATTTCTATACAATATGTTCCCCTTTGAGAGGTTCATGGGAGTCTTAAAGAAATATGTTCATAACCGTGCTAGGCCAGAAGGAAGCATCTCCAAGGGCCATCAAAATGAGGAGGTCATTGAGTTTTGTATTGACTTTATTCTGACCTTAAGCCGATTGGTGTTCTGAATCATGCATAAGGGCAGACTGGATGGAAAAGGCACGCTAGGAGGGGAACAAATAATATGTATGGACGGGCATTCTCTCACTGAATTCCGCCTTGGTGGCTCCGTATATGGTTGAACACAAGAATTTGCTATGCTCCAAACACCCGGAGCGGTCTGATGACTGGATTACACGTTAACAAACCAGGAGTTTCGCCAGCTGGTTGCGCATACGCACCATGCATGACACCTCTATTGAAGATGACCTGTACTTGCTATCCCAGTTACCATATTCGAATATAATGACTTTCAAAGGGTACGAGATAAATGGTAATACATTTTACACGATCGCCCAAGATAATAAGAGCACCAACCAAAACAGTGGTGTCCGTTTTGATGCAGAAACCAAGACGGGAAAGGAAACATATTATGGTTATATACAGGACATATGGGAACTTGACTATCGACGTGGTTTAAAGGTCCCTTTGTTTCGGTGCAAATGGGTCAATATGACACGAGGCGGGGTAACGGAAGACCCGCAGTACGGAATGACAACAGTGGATCTCAACAATCTTATGCGTGTCACGAACCATTCGTCCTAGCCAATGATGTGGCACAGGTTTTCTATGTGAAGGACATGTCTACCAAGCCAAGAAAAAGGAAAGATAAGGAAGCGATTGCATCGTACGATGAGCCAAAGCGGCACATAGTTCTTTCTTGGAAGAGAAACATCGTGGGAGTGGATGACAAGACAGACAAGTCAGAAGATTATGAAAAGTTTGATGAAATTTCTCCATTCACAGTGAATATTGACCCGAGCATCCCGTTAAATGATGAAGATTTTCCATGGTTACGGCGCAAAGGGACACACGCGAAGAAAAAGTTTCACACCCAAAGATCTGGGATGTGATCGGCTTCATTATCATCACTTTCTTCTATTTTTCACACCCAGAGGGGAATCTCTGTAATAGTTAGGGTAGTTATGTGTTTTGGAATTTGAAACGCGAAGAAATTTTATGTGCAAACAAATTCTTTCATGCATTTACTGATTTTTAAAGTTAAATTATTCACAAACTAGTGATTCACACTAATTTCAAATAATTCAAAATTTAAACTATTCAAATTTGAAAACTACGGGCACTAACAGAAAGTTTGTAATTTTTTGTACCTAAAGCAAAAATATTCAAAAAGAAACTCTAAATACACAAAAAAAACAACACATAAATAAAGCAAAAAAAAGCCGGCCTACTAGGCCAGAGCGGCCTGCATACGACTAGAAACCCAACCTGTTGTTGGGCCAGGATGCAGGCCCGCAAAGGCCAAGTGGGCCCACAAGGCAGCAAAGAACACGTAGGCCCAGTAGGCCTGCTTTGGAGAGGAGCTCGAGGGAGCGACCGCACGAGGTTTATAAACCAGTGGCGGTCGCCCCTCGGCTAGCGAGGTGGGACTAAACTTGCCGCATCAAGACTGCGCTAATAAGACTTCTTTAGTACCGGGTCTGGCACAACCCGGTACTAAAGGGGGCCTTTAGTACCGGTTTGTGCCACCACCGGTACTAAAGGGGGTCGCTTCCGCTGCTTGGGCTTGTTAGAACAGACCTTTAGTACCGGTTGGTGGCTCCAACCGGTACTAAAACCCCTCCTATATATACAACACTTGAAAAATTCATTCTCCTCTGTTTCTTCCTCTGTTTCCCCATTGAACCGCCTGCCCGATCGATCGACGCCGTCATCGACCCGTCGCCCGTCGCCGCCTCTGTCGCCGTCGCCGCCCGTCCCGTCGCCGCCCCGTCCCGTCCCGTCGCCGCCTGGGCCCGTCCCGTCGTGAGTCCCTGCGTCGCCGCCCCCGCGCGTCACGCCCCGGCCCGTCGCTGCCCCTCGGCCGTCGCCTCGCCGTCGCCGTCGCCCCGCTGTGAGCTCTCCCCCTCTAACCCCTCTCCCTCGCCCCCGGCGGCCACCATGGACGCCGCCCCTCCCCAAGCACATACACACACACACAAGCATGATGAACACACACACACATACACGTATATATGTATGAATGCATGTATATATTAGTATATACGTATTTTGTATGTTTAATTAGTTTAGATTTTTTAGATTATTGTTTTTTCACTAGTATATATGTATGAATGCATGTTAGATGGATATAATTAGTGTTTAATTAGTATGGAATTTTTTTATATAATGTTGTTTTTCTGTTTTTTAGTGGATGTATAGAAATTGTTTTTTCTGTTTTTAGTGTTAGATGCTTAATTAGTATGAAATAGTATATAGATTTTTGAAATAGTAGAAATGTTAGAAATTTTAGTTATCAAAATCCAATCATTAAAAAAATATTATTTTTTGCAGGCATATAGCTAGTATTTGTTCTCGACGATGCCCGGCCCGCATCCTCGCCGTCGACCCGTCCGCGACAACGTCCAGCCGGCCCATGTCCGGGGCCCAGGCTCACTGGCTGGCACTGGGAGGTGCTGCTCGGAGGGGCGCGCCGCTTGATGAGGAACCCGGCCCCGGGTCCCGTCGTCCGACCCCGATCTCGCTTTGGTGGCGTTCGCGTGGGCCAGTTTCGGTTGCGGAGGGACCCGGCCCCGCCGGAGGAGGTACGTCGCCGTGTCGGGAGGAGGACGAGAACGCCCATCGCTACATGGTTGCGTTAGAGGGCGGCAGGTTCTCCAATACTGGCAGTATCTTGAGGATCTCACTTCAGCTATGATCCCGTGAGGTTCCTTCTCTTTGGGTGTCCACCCCCATGACGCAGAACCGCGAGTGTCCTAGATTCTTCTGTAGTATTCGATCTTTAATTAGCTAGCCGGTGATGTACTATTCAATATTATATATTATTCGAGACGATGTATTCGAGATTGTATCTATTATTCTAGACGAAGTATTCGAGATTATATCTATTATTCGAGACGATGTAATTTGAATACTAAATTGTTTTATATTTCTTTTGAAATAGTTAAATAAAAGCTATGGCAGACAATACCGATGCATGTGAAGAACAGACCATGTTCGATATGATACGCGGGCGAGATGATAATCAGAATGAAGAAGATTATGACGGCTCAATTTCTAAACAACACCGGAGAGGGTGATATGATATTCGATCGCTGACGACCGAATTGATGAAGTCATGAACTACGATTATGACGATGACGAAGAACATGATGATCCTGAAACAACAAAGACCAGCGAGGTATATATATTTATATAAGCAGGTTTCTGGTGATCATCACATGTTTTAAATGACTTGAAGATATATTAACGAATCGATCTTTGTTCTTTCAGCCATCCGGATCGAGCAAACCTTCAGGCAAAAGGACGAAAACGAGGCCCGAACAAAAAGTTGAAGGAGGGCGTAAAGTACAATATCGAGGCAGTCAGACCTAATGGCGAACCATTAGCGCCTAAGAAGATTGCGGACAAGTTCATTCGGTCGCGGAGTTCTTGTGAAGGACCAACTCGATCTCCCATCAAGAATGGAGAGAGCCAGCAAAAGACAAAGGACAAAAGGCAAAGAGGACGCTGCTCCACGTCCAGATGTTACTTTTGTCGACAAGAATCAAAAAGATCTGCTTTGGGATACTCTCATGGAACATTTCACCCTACCAGATCATTTCACAGAAGCAGATGTGCAGAAAGTCAAGGACGCTGCTCTTAGGAAGATGGCGGTTGCATTCAAGAACCACAAGAATCGTGAATGGAACAAGTACGTCAAGGGAGGAAGGAAGACTCCAGTATTCGAGGGAACACTAGAAAACCAACGTGCTCATTGGGACGATTTCGTGAAATTCAAGGATTCGGAATTAGCTAAGGAACGGTCGAGAATAAACAAAAAGAATGCCGAAAAAAAGGATAAGTTCCATAAGTTGGGGCGGTGGCTATGCGGTGGCAATGCCTAAGTGGGATAAGTCTCGAGAAAGAGATGGAGGATGCAGGTGCCACTCCGGTTACTAAGAGCTGGCCCCTAGGGTCGGGACTTGGTTCTATGCGCATGGGGGAGTTGGACCGAAGGCAGGCAATGTTTCGACGAGGGCAAGTCTGAAGGGAGCCGACGATGCGATACTTGTTGCAATAGAAGAGGCACGATCGGGGTGTTCCAGCCCAACAGAGAGAACGACGAGCTTACGCGTGCCTGGGAAATCCTGAACACCGGGAAGAACACGAGGCAAGGGCGCTATTCCGTGGTATGAGGGGTTTTCAGACTGGAACACCGACTACGGAACCCGTGCGAGAAAGGAGATTGCGGAGGAGAAGAAGAGGAAGATGGAGGAGGAGCAGAGGAAGCGGGACTATGAACGCCTTCAAGGCCAAGAAGCAAGTCAAGCGGAATTGGCAGTCAAATTCCAGCGGCGGCAGGAGCAGATCGACTCACTTACCCAGCAAAGGGGTCTCAGCAGCTGCAGCAACTAGCGGATGATCCAGCATTGGATAGCACCGCCCCATCCATGCAGAGAAGCAGCATGGGTTCCGCCCCGGACGACGCAATGCTGGGTAGATATCCCGTGGATGACATCACGGAGAACACTAGCTGCGAGCTACACGTCAAAATGAAGAACATATCCATGAAGGTGGCGGACGGCGTTGCTTTTCCAATTACCCCCAAAGCAACCTACCATTGCATCCCGATTCTAGAAGGCTATGCTCGTGTCATGGTTGACGAGGTGGTGCAGCCATATTCGGGCTAGAGCTTGACATTCACGGAGGTGAGGACGAGCGCTTTCTCGGAGACGCCAACCATCGTATCATCTTATGGAAAAAGGATTGCATCATCTTTGAAGGCCACCGACACGCGTCATCCGACTCCTCGTCAAGTCCGCCACCGAGTCAGCCGTCTCCCGCTCCTGCAAGTCCACCAAGTCCGCAAAGTGTCGCCACTCCTCCTCCAAGTCCGCAAAGTGTCGTGCCACTCCTCCTCCTCCAAGTCCGCCACAGCGCCGACGCCCACCTCCTCCAAGTCCGCACAACCTCAGGCCACTCCTCCTCCAAGTCCGGCACAGCTTTAGGCGGCCACTCCTCCTCGTCCAACTCAGCCCGTCGGCCCGGCGTCTCCGCCGCCTCAGCAATCGCAGAAGAGACACCCCGCAGCTATGGTGCGTAGCGGTACGAGTCGAGGTAGTACAGGAAGTACAGGCGGAGGCAAACGATATAAATATGGTCCAAGCCTCAAGCCTCTTCCGCAGAGGTCTTATGACAGGTCCGAGGAGGAAATCGCAGCCATATCGAAGTCCGAGGTGGAAGCCCATTTTGCACCGAAACCGCCACCGCCGCCAAGGGAGAAAGTGCCTGAGGAAACGATTGACCACTTCATTCATATGGCTCAACCACCAGCTCCCAAGCCTGTTGACACAGACTATGAGCGCCACATCAGGAAGTTAAATCGAGCACGTGTACGTAAGGAGGCGAGCTCGGGATCGAGCAAACAAGAAGCAGCTGTCAAAAATGCGGGAAAAGCATTCCTCAGCTGGGAGAACAGCGGCGTTAATCGATCCTCGCTTGTTGTGCCAACAACACGTGATAAAGACGCTGCGCCCAATATTAATGTGGGCAAACAGTTTACGTTCCTGAGGTGGGCAATGTGGTAATAATGGAGGACCATATAATGCAGGCTGAAGTTCTCAAAATCACTGTTGGACAACTCCTCGAGATCGAGCCCATGCATGTGCTTAGAGAGGATGAAATAAAACGGAAATATATGCAGGGGCCAACCTTTGGTCCATCCAGACAAGGTCAAGAACCTCCCAACGAGAATGTATGAATTGCATCAATGGTACATGAACATTACCAAGATTTCCGATCGATTGTCCCTCATGGTGAATGTCAAGGAGGAGCATTACTTCCATGAGAAAGCTGTGTCCGTTGAGTATTCTGAACTGTTTCAGTTATACAATCAAGACGCACTCGACAAATCTATTGTCAGTTTCTATTGTCTGTAAGTGATTTCTTTCGGTAATGTAATTCTCAACCTAGCTGTGGAGATCCTATTGATCAATCATTACATGTAATTATCCTCACTATATTCTTTTCTCGTGGTATTATATGCAGGATGAAGATATATGAAATGAGAAAAGGTGGACGCTTTGGCATTGGGTTCATTGACCCAAACACCGTTAATGAATACACATGGAAACTAAATCCACATTATCAAAAGGACGAGAGGACAACATGCTAGAGTTCTTGAAGCGCCTCAAATACAATGAAGATATACTACTTCCTTACAACTTCCAAAGGAGTCACACTGTCTTGTACTACAAATTCTCTGTTTTTTGCCTACTAGCTAGCTACATGTTTTTGCTTTACATATGCCCGCTTAATTAAGACATGCAAACGTGTGTGCATGCAGATTTCACTGGGTCTTGTGTATCATTAAAGTTGACGCCGGAACAGTTGAAATACTGGACTCACTACTCAAAGAAAAAACTGACTATAACATCTTGTTTGGGATAGTCAACATGTAATTTCAATCATTATTAACTATATATCTCGGCCTATTTAGTTCGTCATTTTTCATGATATGAACTATTTAATAACCCCTTTATTCATTTTCTTTGTCGGCGGGCAGGGCTTGGGCAAGGTTCATCAGCGTGACCCCAGGAGAATGGAAACAAAAGCTTAAATGGTTTCGACCCAAGGTAAGTAAATTAATAGTACTAGCTAGCTAGCTAGCTGCCATCTCTTTAATTATCATGCTCGATTAATTATTATCTGATCAAATTCCATTCTCGTAAAGGCCCTGAAGCGAAGCGCAGGGACTGATCTGTGTGCATACTACATTTGCAGAACATTCGCATGATGGCGTCCGAAAGGAGCAGATCTCAAAGACAGGAATGGGTACGCTTGTCAAAACACTATTCACAATTTTTACACCATTATCGATATCTAGTCACACAACTAATACACATGCATATTGATCTCCTTCTTAACAGTTCACAGAGGTGCGGAGAAGCTCCTAGAACGGAGCGCCAGAGAAGCACTTCAAGAGGAAATAGCGGGATTTTTGCTCGACCAGGTCATAAATCCAAGGGAGAATACTATTACCGCTACCGCCCCCATCGTGCTCCGAAGGCACCAATTAGGCTAATGCCACTGGCTCCAAATGCAACATGCATATGTAGGAGAAATTGTATATAGCTATACATGTGTGTATGTGTGAATTAATTAATATGATGGTTTGTGAGACATTGATGATATATATATATATATATATATATATATATATATATATATATATATATATACTAGAAATTCTATTTATATATATATACATACATAACATGTACAATGTGTAGTATCGTAAAATACCAGCAGACGAAAAAGAATTAAATTGATAACACAAATTTAATTGAAAAATAAAAAATAAAACAAAACTCATTAAACATTTAGTACCGGTTGGTGTTACCAACCGGTACTAAAGGGCTCCTGGCCTCCGGAGCTGCCTCGTGTCACGTGGTTGGCCTTTAGCACCGCTTCGTGTTGAACCGGTACTAAAGGGGGGCCTTTAGTGATCACACTTTAGTACCGGTTGTGGAACCGGCACTAAAGGGTCTTACGAATCGGTGCTATTGCCCGGTTCTGCACTAGTGGTGGAAGAGCGAGGTTGGATGTGCAGAGCTTGTGCCCTGGGACGTACATGGCTTGGCCTCTGAATGGTTGCGCCCAAGCGCCGAACTTGTTCGCCGCTCATGGTGTCGAAGGAGTACATTTGGTCAGCCGCTATGGACCCCAAGATCTACAAACCGCCAACCATAGTGAAGTATATGGACGTATCCATTTTGCATAAATCGCTATCAATAGTAAGATTTACAAATATTTGCATCAGCCAACCTAAGGAAACATTATGTGCATGACATGCACGTACAATCTTCATCCATGACCCACACATATGGAAACCTCCAAAGCACAATGAGAGGAAATCGAGCGCCACCGAGACCCATTGTGAAGAATCGCATATTCATATATGTTATAGCTCCACAGAAAGCAACAAGCCAAATCACTATCAAAGCTCGCGCATCAACACAGCGTCCGGAGAACGGATTCTTCTACCCGATGATCGACCTACTTCTAGAGGTTCACGTAAAAAGGTTACCCGACATATTGCATGCATGTTCAAAATTATTGTATAATACTACATCACTGAATGTGCAGAACGGCTTGTTCTCTTCCTCTTGCTTGTCTTTAGCTTCCCATTGTCTCCCAAGCCTAGCTAGCTAACATAAACCATTATGTACAGACAATGCCTTGTTGCGATTGCTTTCTTTTTCTTCTTCCCCTGGTTTCTCATGTAAATCTCTAATCTTTAATGCAAAGGCTTAGCTCCCACCATTCTAGGTTGAAAAAAAGGATATATGGCAAGGTCAAAATTATGGCATGATATTGCCAGCATATATGGAAAGTTAATATCATGATCTAGCTAAGTACAGTGAAGTTTGGGTTCACTTCTAAGGCATACACCAGCAAGAACAAAAGTTGTTGCTAATTGCTCTAGATTTTCAACACTAGCATGCACGTTCCATTTTATATAGCCGCATCGTATGCCAGATATGTGCGTTCTAAGGATGGGAGTGTGATATCTTTCATTATTTAAAAATCCTCCCTTTACTTCTTACCTACCTTGTGTCCTTATGGTCAATGGCTCTCACTGATGCATGATGGCATATGATTCTGTTTCTTGGAGTATCAATTCATATCAATGGGAGGACCGGCGTTAACTGGCCAATACTGTCATTGATGCAAGCTTCAACGTGTGCGATGTTGTGTTGCTGGTGTTCTAGTACCATGCTACGAGTTAAGGCTTCCCTATATTACTTGGTTTAGGGTTTAGGGTTTAGTTCTATCGGCACTTAGCAATAAAATATAGGATTCCAAGAATCTATTCTCCTCGTAAGATAATATATTTTTGAATTTGTATTTTCTCGTAGATTATGAGTTGGTCAATTGAATTTTCACATTTGTAGAAAAACCCTTTGCTAATAGACATAACTTGTTTGAAACGGACATAATGCATGGCTACGAAACCATCATGTCTTAAATTTTAACAAGGTTGATTTCCCAAATTTTAACAAGGTTGGCATAGATCGAGATTAGGATTTGTCACTCTGATTGTCGGAGAGGTATCTCTGGGCCCTCTCGGTAATGCACATCACTATAAGCCTTGCAAGCAATGCAACTAATGAGTTAGTTGCGGGATGATGCATTACAGAACGAGTAAAGAGACTTGCCGGTAACGAGATTGAACTAGGTATTGAGATACCGACGATCGAATCTCGGGCAATTAACATACTGATGACAAAGGGAACAACGTATGTTGTTATGCGGTTTGACCGATAAAAATTTTCGTAGAATATGTGGGAGCCAATATGAGCATCCAGGTTCCGCAATTGGTTATTGACCGGAGACGTGTCTCGGTCATGTCTACGAAGTTCTCAAACCCGTAGGGTCCGCACGCTTAACGTTCGGTGACGATCGGTATTATGAGTTTATGTGATTTGATGTATCGAAGGTAGTTCGGAGTCCCAGATGAGATGGGGGACATGACGAGGAGTCTCGAAATGGTCGAGACGTAAAGATCGATATATTGTAAGGCTATATTTGGACATCGGAAAGGTTCCAAGTGATTCAGGTATTTTTCGGAGTACCGATGAGTTACGGGAATTCGTTCAGGGAGTCAATGGGCCTTAATGAGCCTTAATGGGAAGGAGAGGCAGCAGCCAGGAGGTGGCGCGCGCCCCTCCCAAGCCCAGTCCAAATTGGACAAGGGGTTTGGGGCGCGGCCCCCCTCTCCGTTCCTTCTCCCCTCCCCCTCCTTTCCCCCTTCTCCTAGTTGGACTAGGAAAGGAGGAAACCTACTACTACTAGGACTAGGAATCCTACTCCCTTGGCGCGCCCCTCCTAGGGCCGGCCTCCTCCTCCCTCCCTCCTTTATATACGGGGGTAGGGGGCACCCCAAGACACACAAGTGGATCTGTTGATCTATTCCAGCTGTGTGCGGTGCCCCCTCCACCATATTCCACCCCGGTCATATCGTAGCAGTGCTTAGTCGAAGCCTTGCGTCGGTAGCAACATCATCACCGTCATCACGCCATCATGCTGAGGGGAAATCTTCCGTGAAGAACTGCTGGATCGGAGTTCGCGGACGTCATCAAGCTGAACGTGTGCTGAACTCGGAGGTGCCGTACGTTCGGTACTTGGATCGGTCGGATCGTGAAGACGTACGACTACATCAATCAGCGTTGTGCTAACGCGCTTCCGCTTCGGTCTCACGAGATGCGTGGACAACACTCTCCCCTCTCGTTGCTATGCATCACCATGATCTTGCGTGTGCGTAGGAAATTTTTTAAAATTACTACGTTCCCCAACAGTGGTACACTACTAGAAAAAGGGCTATAGATGGGATGGACACTAATGGCGCACATGTCATGTGGTGCGCCATTAGTATATACTAATGGTGCACCATGTTTTGGTACGCCATTAGTGTGGAAGACACTAATGGCGCACCAGGAACATGGTGCACCACTAGTAACAAATTTGTTTCATTTTCCCAAACATACTAATGGCGCATCATATCTCGGTGCGCCAATACTAGTGCTAACTAGTAATGGCGCACTGGCCACACAGTGCGCCACTACTGTAGTTTATTTTTTATTCTTTTTTGCAAAACTACTAATGGCGCACTGTGCCACTGTGCGCCATTAGAATATATACTTTTTTTATTTTTTTTGTAAAACTTCTAATGGCGCACCAGAAGCTGGTGTGCCATTAGTAACCAGGGTCGACCCCCCGCTCCACCGGCCGCCGCCGACGACCCACCGCACCCTCCCCCGCTCAACCGGCCGCCGCCGCCGACCCCCGGCCCGCACCCTCCCCCCACTCCACCGCCACCGACGACCACCCGCACCCTCTCCCCCACACCCTCCCGGGCCCGCTCCACCGTCACAAATGAATGCAACTAAAATTGCAAAAAAAACAAATTTGGTTATATTTTCAAATAACAAATTTGATGATATTTTCAAATAATAAATTTGATGATATTTTTTCATATTCATAAATATTTTCAAATAACAAATTTGATGATATTTTTACAAAAATTATTACTGTTTTTATGAAAAAAATATTATTGTTATGATTTAAACAAGTTTGTACATATTTAAACACAAATAAATATCAAACAACATTTTAAATGCATAAGCCGACCCCCCGCACCCTCCCCCACTCCACCGCCTTGACGACCCACCGCACCCTCCCCGCTCCACCGGCCGGGCCGAACCCTCGGCCCGCACCTCCCCACTCCACCGCCACCGACGACCACCCGCACCCTCCCCGGCCCGCTCCACCGTCACAAATGAATGCAACTAAAATTGCAAAAAAAACAAATTTGATTATATTTTCAAATAACAAATTTGATGATATTTTCAAATAATAAATTTGATGATATTTTTTCATATTCAAAAATATTTTCAAATAACAAATTTGATGATATTTTTTAAAAAATTATTACTGTTTTTATAAAAAAAATTGTTATGATTTAAACAAGTTTGAACATATTTAAACACAAATAAATATCAAACAGCATTTTAAATGCATAAGCCGACCCCCCGCACCCTCCCCCACTCCACCGCCCGACGACTCCACCGCACCTCCCCGCTCCACCGGCTGTCGCCGCCGACCCCCGGCCCGCACCCTCCCCCACTCCACCGTCGCCGACGACCACCCGCACCCTCTCCCCCGCACCCTCCCCGGCTCGCTCCATCGTCACAAATGAATGCAACTAAAATTGCAAAAAAAAACTAATTTGATCATATTTTCAAATAGCAAATTTGATGATATTTTCAAATAATAAATTTGATGATATTTTTTCATATTCATAAATATTTTCAAATAACAAATTTGATGATATTTTTTAAAAAATTATTACTATTTTTATATAAAAAATATTGATGCTATGATTTAAACAAGTTTGAACATATTTAAACACAAATAAATATCAAACAGCATTTTAAATGCATAAATACAAAAAATGTGGAGCCTGGGAATCAAACCCAGGACCTCCTGGTGTGTGTGCTGCATGCTGACCAGTCGGGCTAGTGGGCGTGTTCTGATGGAGTGGGGGTTAGGTGGAATATAACCTGACTAGTCGGGCTAGTAAATAAAACAAAATTCTAATGGCGACCGGGCGAGGTGCGCCATTAGAATCGTCGTATTATGGCGCACTAGGGAGGTGCGCCATTAGAACCCTCCCCACTTCACATGTTCCCTCGACCGTGGCCTCCTCCTCCCTCGCCAGATCCACTCGACCCCAACCTTACGCTGCCGCCCCTTGCTCCGCCCTCCTCCGCCCCGACGCTTGACGCCCGTCGGCAGCGCGCCGCCCTTGCTGTGGTCTTGCACTGCCTCGACGCCGCCCGACCCCTTTGGGACTCCACCACCGCCGCCCCCCCCCAAGCGGGATCGGCGGAGCGCGGCGCTGCTCTCCTCTCCTCTCCTCCCTCCGACGAGCGATGGCCTCCTCTGGCCTCTGCAGCAGCCGGCGTGGCCCCCGGCGCGCCCACCCCGCCTGCCTGCCTGCCTCCGCCACCGGCCCCTGCTCTCCTTCGACCGCGGCGAGCGATGACCCTGACGAGCTCGGACCCCGACCCCGACCCCTCCGGCGACCAGGTACCTCCCCTCCTTCCTCCTTCCTCCTTCCTCCTTCCTCCCTCTCTCCACCATTCCCCATTCCCTCCCTCCCTCCCCTCGACCGTGGCAGTGTAGGTCATCCATAGGGTTTATTTTGCTTGCATTGCTCAAGTTTTTATCTGAAACTAAGTAAAATATTTGTAGATGTATTCTGAAAATAGTGTATATTCTGAAAATATTTGTAGATGTATTCTAAAAATAGAGTATAACTGCCAATCCCTAGGGTTTATCTTGGGTTTATAAAGTTGGTAGTTCTGTCATAAGAATTTGTTGAGGATCACCATGAGAAATAATTCAAACTGAATGTATTGGCAGTGTGTTAACTGAATTTTCGCACTGCATTTTTGTAACTAGGGTTTATCTTGGGTAGGACCAGGAGATGTCTAGGGACAATATTTTGGCCATATGGTTAGCAATGTGAAGGGAATATGAGAGATTAATTCAAACTAAATGTATGTTTGTAACTGAATTTTTTTGACAGTGTGTTAACTGAATTTTTTTGACAGTGTGTTAACTGGCCACTTATCTTCATTTCAAAGCCCAAGTTGCAGCCCTTTAGATTGACAGCTAGACAGAAGGTATCTTCTACTACATTTGGAGTATGGTTCTGGCTCACACTGTATTTGTAATTCTACTATAAATTTGCACTATAAATCTATCGAAATTATACTGTTAATACACTGCAATTACATGTCTACTGTATTTACCTCCTCTTCTATACCTTGTACTAGAAGTCAGCAAAAGAATGTCAGTTCTACTTTGCCCCCTAGTAGATCTGGTAGAGTAAGAAACTCCCCTTATAATGATGCTTTTCTCTAGAAAAAATTATCCTGGATTTTTTTATGGTATTCTTTGTGGTATTAAGATGGAAACCTGGGATACTATTTAGGAGCTACTGTTAGGAGATACTGTCAAAAACTTGAGCTACTGTCAAAAAATTCAGTTATGGCATCTAGAATTATGTCAGTTTTGTTTGGTAACTAGAAGACCAAAGTGTTAGGAATTCTGTCCAAACTGTAGTTTTCAGTATTCTGTCCAAACAGAAAACTGTTAAAAAGACCATGTGTTTTTTGGTCAAAATCTGCATTGTACAGATGATGATGATGGAACATTATAAAGCATGATGTTTCTTGGGTTTCTGTAATGATGATGATGATGGAACACATGGTCTTGGATTTCTCTAATGTTGATGGAACATTATAAAGCATTGTACTCCAGTGTGTATGAAGGATACAAAAAATTTAGCAACTTCTCTGATTTTATGAAGTTGTTCTTATATGGGTGAAACTTCACTTGTTTTTAGGCTAGTGCAGGGTGTTTCTTTATTGAGATGCCTCTGAATTACTTTTGATCACATTTAGAAAGACATGCAAACATGATGATCATCTTATACAGAAAACAAGTTATGTAAACACGTCACTAACTTTGCTAGTTAGCAGGGTTTTGTCTCCGACCATTGTGTCGTGATGAATTTGCAGGTACCCGAGAGGCCCTTGAGTTTGCTCGGAATGTCGATTAACTTCCGCTCCGGCAAATTGGTACTCCATATGTCCTATTTTCAGCAAAGGTCATGCTGAAATTTTCCGTGAATTTTAGCATGACTTTGCTTAAAATCGGACATATGGGGTACTTGCTACTAATGCATGGGCCGGGTATCTTAGTACTTAGTTCAAGAGGATCAATCGCCTTTATTCTTGCTGCATTAAACCATAGGTGGCAATAGAGCCAAGCGATTAGGCCCAACCTAGGGTGCCTCGGCATCGATAAACCCTAAATGATGAAAACTTAACTTAGCATTTAGCTTTTAGGATGCCTCGGCATCGACAAACCCTAAATGATAAAAGCTTAGCTTTTAGGATGCCTCGGTGTCGACAAACCCTAAATGATGAGACCATGATCTTGTTCCTTGACAACAACCAACTTTTTGACCAAACTTTTTTCCTATTTAGAGCGAAACATGGCCCACAACGATGAGGCCGGCGGTTCGGGTGGCAAGCAATTCTGGGAGCTGTCCCAGGAGATGGAGGAACAACCTCACCGCTATGAGGACGCCGCGGAAGACACCGATCCTGACTACACAACCCCTAGTGGCGTCGGGGATGACACCACTGATGGTGCCGCCGAGGATGCCACCACCGATGATGGCGGCGCATTTACGTATGGCAGCCAAAGAAGAAGCAACGGAAGGACCGGGCGCTCAACGCGCCTCCGCACCGGCCAAGGAGGAATTTGCTCAAGTGGACTCCGACGGAATCCAACGGAGCCCAAACATATAGTCAAGGGATACTCGGTTCAGCTCGGGTGCATTCTCCGGAGCACCGTCTCGATCAACACCGAGAACCTTAGGCATAAGGACCGAGGGAATTTGCGCAACCTCCTCTTCGTGAAGCTGCACGAACGATACAAGTTCCCTGCTGATTTTGAAAACACACGCCTCTCAGGGAATAAAGTGAACAGTGCCGCCCTCACGAGGGTGAGCACGGCCATGTCTACTTGGAGAAGCGTGGTGAAGAGAAAGATTGAGAAAGGTGATAGTTATGAGAAGATCAAGGCGAAAAATCCTTCGATCAGCGAAGAGGACTACAAGGAGTTCAAGATCAAGTGCGAGAGCAGTGCAACCTACGAATCAAGTCAGTGGGGGAAAGAAATGCGGGAGTTGAACATAGGAGAACACAAACTCGGTCCCGGCGGTTACAGAGTGGTGGAGCCTATATGGGACAAGGAGGACGCGGAGCGTGCCGAGCAAGGCCTACCACCCCGCTTCGAGAAATACAGCAGTGACAAGCAGACCAGGAACTATGTCAGGGCCCGGTACAAGGAGGACCCGATAACAAAGGAGCTTACCATGGATCCGAAGACCAGGGCGCTTGAGCTTGTTCTCAGCGAAGGAGACTGAAAGCGAAGCTGGGTCGCCTCAGAGCACCCCCGCTTGGGGACAGCACTCTAAATAGGGCGTTATGCGTAATGGAAAACAAGGATAAGCTCGATGGCCGTCACCGGTCGTGTGGCCGGCAAAGGCTTGTCCACAAAATGGTCGTCATACTATACCATTGGTGGGCGAAAGGAGAAAAATACCAGCTTGGAAAGCCGATCCGCGAGGTTCAAGAACTCAAGGCACAAGTGGCGCGGATTCCGGAGATTGTCCAAGAGCAAGTGCACGAACAACTGGGATCGACGCCACCGCATTATGCCTACCTTGATTCATGGGCTGACGACGGATTGCGGGTGGCCAACAGGGCCGCCCCGATTCCCAGCTTCACGGCTAGCAACTCGCGACAAAGATGCAGCGGCGCCATTGGTGTCTCCGGGCGGCGGTATTGGTGTCTCCGACGCCGGCACGGCCGGCATTGGAGCTTAATGCACCCGGGTGTACGCCGGCCGGCACCTCGCCAGCAAGTGGCCCCTCCGTCAGTTGCATGCCCGCCGTTGGCGGTGCCTCGACATTAGCCGAGCTTGACGACATCATCACGGTAACTAATTAAGCCTCTCGGCCGAGGACTTCATCTCCTTTTGCCTTTGACTGGGCATCCCTGACGCCCTACATGTTTTCGCAGGGCGCTGCCGACGTTCCGTGCACTCTCCTGCACTTCGTGAACGACGAGTTGGTCGATGTCGCCAAGGGAAAAATCATTCAACCGGGCAACCCCGTGTTCCACGGTAAACCGATGCCACCCACCGTGTATAGGGTTCAACTGGTTCAGGTGCTGCCAGGCTGCGATGAAGTTGTTACCTCCGATTCGACCACGGGGCCGACGAAGATGATCTGATGACCCTCAGCGCCTGCCTAAGCTGGCCCCTGCTTTGGCCGAAGAGCCAAATTCGTTTGGGGGCGGGGGACACCACCCCAAAGACAACACCACCAGTCGTGCCGGCGCCAAGCCATGGCAAGACCGCCGCAACGCTACCGGACATGCCGGACATCCCTATGGCATAGGATCCGAACATGCATATGGCACAGGGTCTGGACGACGACGACAACGACGACGGCCGTACATTTAGCAACGTCGATAAGTACTTTGCCGAACATGGGTACAATGACGAATTCTGCGGGCCTCTTTCTCAAGAACCCAACCAAGACGATCGCGGTCTAGCTGATACGGCGGAGAAACCCAGTTGCAACAGGTGTCGTCTGGTGTTCAGTTCTCAGGAGACGCCTCCAGCTGCCGACTTCACCGAGCCTCAGATAGCCGAGGTGCCAAATATTATCAGCCCCAACACACTCAAGAAGGCGGTTCAGGAGCAGAACCCGGTCCCATTACAATAGAAGATCAAGAAGGGACGGAAAAGAAAGAGTAACAAGGGTGCGAGCCAGCCGGCACCGAAATGCGATCCGTGCTCGTGACGGGCCACCTTCACCTAAGGATATCTCGAGGAGGGTGCATGTGGCGGTAGGGCGATGCTACCGACAAATATGCTCAATGCTGCAACCGGTGCTATGCGGAGTCTGCATGATGTTGTTCTTTCTTTGGAGAAGCGGGGTCTCAGAGAGAATGATGTGGCATACCCGGTTTTCATGGCCAAGGTGCCAGAGGGCAAGGGCTTTGTGGATGGCGCCATCGGGGGTACGATCATCCTGCGGTTTGATGAAATCTTTGCTATGTTTAACCTTCATCCGCTGCACTACACCTTCGTTCGGCTGTTTTCGCTGAGTATGGATATGCGGATCATTAGAGACAAGACCGGACGACATCGTGATAGTCGACCCCTTCTACATGCGTGCCAAGATCTTGGGCAGCTGGGACCGGCAAGTCGCGAAGTTCTTACCTCGGCGTCATTCGGCAAACCCAGATAAGGATAACTTTCTCGTGCCTTACTTTCCCAAGTAAGTCATCCCCTCACCGCCCGTAACATATGATTTCTTAGATTTTGATCGTTTCTTTTTTCTAACATTCCATGTTACGTGCAGTGACACACATTGCACACTCATCCTCTTAAGCCCGAAATATTCCATGGCCACGTATTTCGACCGGACCGTGACTCCAAGATAGACTACACAAATATCAAGAAAGTTCTTGATGATGTTCTCCTGCCACGCCTAAATCTAGAGGCACCTTCGCCAAGCCAGCTCGTAGGCGGTACGGCGCGCACGTGTTTGCCCACAATACAAAGTTCTCCTACGTCAAGCAGCCGCCTGGTGGTCAGAAGGATGCCTACTACGCCCTCCATCACATGCGGGTGATCGTACGGGACCATCATCACATTCTGCTACCAGATAATCTCAAAGATTGGGCCGCGAGCTTGTCGGCAATTCAGGACGCGGACATCAGACAAGAATTCTTTCGCACCCAGTCAGAGTTTGCGGAAATTATCCATCAAGATGTCCTTCGTACCTCGGGGCAGTTCTACCTCAGACATCAACCGTCCAACAGTGAGACAGACACAACACTACAAATGCAGGTTGATAACGCCCGCGATTTCATGACCATCACGACAGACGGTGGCTTCATCCACGCTCCAGTCCCATGAGTCGAGTCGACAGTAGTGATGCTATGTGTAGTTCTGAAACATTGATTAGCTCATGTTGTAATTAAACTTTAATAAACTTGTATGTCTCTTTGGGTTGGACAGTCGTTCAACTAGATGTAATCGATGCTATTAATGTCTTGCTTTTCTCTTCCGATCCTTTTGTTGCATACTTATATATTGCTTATGTATTGTCTGTTGTTTGGCTTGTGCATAGAGATGCTGTCATATGTCGTGTACAAGGGTAAGGTTCCCGGAGTCTACGACGACTGGGAGGAGTGTCGGAGACAGGTTCACCGTTTCAACGGTAACAGTTACAAACGGTACACCACTAGGGCGGGGGCGGAATCTAGATACACCCGCTATCTAGCGGGAGAGAGGAGGGAGCGTTGGAGGAACCGGATGAAGACCAGTTTCATCGCGATGATGCTCATTGTGATGACCGCAGCTCTCTTCTATGTGATGGTAGTTTAGATGATCGATATCGACTTGTAATGTGAAGACAAACTCGCTACTCGCGGTCTCGAGACTTGTAATGTTCTATCTTTGTTCGGTCTTTTGAATTCGGAGACTAATATGATGAATTGTATTCGGAGACTAATCTTCTATTGTATTCGATGAATCTGCTGTTGTTGTGTGATGTTGTCTAAATTATGTCCAATAATATATTTTGTAACCTGTGAAAATATCAGAAAAGAAAAAAATCCCTATTATTCATACTAGTGGCGCACCACACAAGACACTAATGGCGCACTGTGATAATCACACTAACAAGCATCATTTCATCGGGTGCGCCATTAGTATGCCAAAGTACATGGGTACATATGGCCCCCTGGGAGGCATTCTAATGGCGCACTGTGGGCTATACTAATGGCGCACTACCTGGTGCACCATTAGAACACCAGATACTAATGGCGCACCAGTGGTGCGCCATTAGAATTTAATTCTAATGGCGTGATGCTAGTGGCGCATCAGTGGTGCGCCATTAGTAGGCAAAACTGGTGCGCCACTAGCATGCCTTTTCCTAGTAGTGGTATCAGAGTCAGGTTTATGCGTAGATGTTATATGCACGAGTAGAACACAAGTGAGTTGTGGGCGATACAAGTCAAGCGGCCCGGACCGACATTACGCGTACGCTTACGCAAGACTGGTTCTACCGACGTGCTTTGCACACAGGTGGCTGGTGGGTGTTAGTTTATCCAACTTTAGTTGAACCAAGTGTGGCTACGCCTGGTCCTTGAGAAGGTTAAAACAGCACTAACTTGACAAACTATCGTTGTGGTTTTGATGCGTAGGTAAGAACGGTTCTTGCTCGGCCCATAGCAGCCATGTAAAACTTGCAACAACAAAGTAGAGGACGTCTAACTTGTTTTTGAAGGGCATATTGTGATGTGATATGGTCAAGGCATGATGCTATATTTTGTTGTATGAGATGATCATGTTTTGTAACCGAGTTATCGACAACTGGCAGGAGCCATATGGTTGTTGCTTTATTGTATGCAATGCAATCGTCCTATAATTGTTTTACTTTATCAATAAGCGGTAGCGATAGTCGTAGAAGCAATAGTTGGCGAGACGACAACGATGCTACGATGGAGATCAAGGTGTCACGCCGGTGACAATGGTGACCATGACGGTGCTTCGGAGATGGAGATCACAAGCACAAGATGATGATGGCCATATCATATCACTTATATTGATTGCATGTGATGTTTATCTTTTATGCATCTTATTTTTCTTTGTTTGTCGATAGCATTATAAGATGATCTCTCAGTAAATTTAAAGATAAAAGTGTTCTCCCTGAGTATGCACCATTGCCAAAGTTCGTCGTGCCGAGACACCACATGATGATCGGGTGTGACAAGCTCTACGTTCATCTACAACGGGTGCAAGCCAGTTTTGCACACGCAGAGTACTCGGGTTAAACTTGACGAGCCTAGCATATGCAGATATGGCCTCGGAACACTGAGACCGAAAGGTCGAGCGTGAATCATATAGTAGATATGATCAACATAGTGATGTTCACCATCGAAAACTACTCCATCTCACGTGATGATCGGACATGGTTTATTTGATTTGGATCACGTGATCACTTAGATGATTAGAGGGATGTCTATATAAGTGGGAGTTCTTAAGTAATATGATTAATTGAACTTTAATTTATCATGAACTTAGTCCTGATAGTATTTTGCAAATAATGTTGTAGATCAATAGCTCGCGTTGTTGCTTCCCTATGTTTTATATATGTTCCTAGAGAAAACTAAGTTGAAAGATGTTAGTAGCAATGATGCGGATTGGATCCGTGATCTGAGGATTATCCTCATTGCTACACAGAAGAATTATGTCCTTGATGCACCGCTAGGTGACAGACCGATTGCAGGAGCAAATGCAGACGTTATGAACGTTTGGCAAGCTCGATATGATGACTACTTGATAGTTTAGTGCACCATGCTTTATGGCTTAGAATCAGGGCTTCAAAGACATTTTTGAAACGTCATGGAGCATATAAGATGTTCAAAGAGTTGAAATTAGTATTTCAGACTCATGCCCGTGTCGAGAGGTATGAGACCTTTTACAGTACTTTGCCTAAAAGATGGAGGAGAATAGTTCAACCAGTGAGCATGTGCTCAGATTGTCTGGGTACTACAATTGCTTGAATCAAGTGGGAGTTAATCTTCCAGATAAGATAGTAATTGACAAAGTTCTCTAGTCACTATCACCAAGTTACTAGAACTTTGTGATGAACTATAATATGCAAGGGATGACGAAAACAATTCCCAAGCTCTTCGCGATGCTAAAATCGGCGAAGGTAGAAATCAAGAAAAAGATCAAGTGTTGATGGTTGACAAGACCACTAGTTTCAAGAAAAAGGGGCAAAGGGAGAAGGGGAACTTCAAGAAGAACGGCAAGCAAGTTGCTGCTCGAGTGAAGAAGCCCAAGTCTGGACCTATAAGCCTGAGACTAAGTGCTTCTACTACAAAGGGACTGGTCACTGGAAGCGGAACTACCCCAAGTAATTGGCGGATAAGAAGGATGGCAAAGTGAACATAGGTATATTTGATATACATGTTATTGATGTGTACTTTACTAGTGTTTATAGCAACCCCTCAGTATTTGATACTGGTTCAGTTGCTAAAAGTAGTAACTCGAAATGGGAGTTGCAAAATGAACAGAAACTAGGGCGAGGTGACGATGTGTGTTGGAAGTAGTTCCAAGATTGATATGATCATCATCGCACACTCCCTATACTTTTGGGATTAGTGTTGAACCTAAATAAGTGTTATTTGGTGTTTGCGTTGAGCATAAATATGATTTGATCATGTTTATTGCAATACGGTTATTCATTTAAGTTAGAAAATAATTGTTGTTCTGTTTACATGAATAAAACCTTCTATGGTCATACACCCAATGAAAATGGTTTGTTGGATCTCGATCGTAGTAATACACATATTCATAATATTGAAGCCAAAAGATGCAAAGTTAATAATGATAGTGCAACTTATTTGTGGCACTGCCATTTAGGTCATATTGGTGTAAAGCGCATGGAGTTGCGCACGAAGAAACTCCATGCTGATGGGCTTTTGGAATCACTTGATTATGAATCACTTGATGCTTGTGAACCATGCCTCATTGGCAAGATGACTAAGACTCCGTTCTCCGGAACAATGGAGCGAGCAACTGACTTATTGGAATAATACATACTGATGTATGCGGTCCAATGAGTGTTAAGGCTCGCGGCAAGTATCATTATTTTCTGACCTTCACAGATGATTTGAGCAGATATGGGTATATCTACTTGATGAAACATTAGTTTGAAACATTTGAAAAGTTCAAAGAATTTCAGAGTGAAGTGGAGAATCATCGTAACAAGAAAATAAAAGTTTCTACGATATGATCGCAGAGGTAAAATATTTGAGTTACGAGTTTGGCCTTCAGTCAAAAAAATGTGAAATCGTTTCACTACTCACGCCACCTGGAACACCACAGTGTAATGGTGTGTCCGAACGTCATAACATACTTTATTAGATATGGTGTGATCTATGATGTCTCTTACCGATTTACCACTATCGTTTTGGGATTATGCATTAGAGACCGCTGCATTCACGTTAAATAGGGACCATCTAAATCCGTTGAGTCGACACCATATGAACTATGGTTTGGCAAGAAACCAACGTTGTGGTTTCTTAAAGTTTGGGGTTGCGATGCTTATGTGAAAAAGTTTCATCCTGATAAACTCAAACCCAAATCGGAGAAATGTGTCTTCATAGGATACCCAAAGGAAACAGTTGGGTACACCTTCTATCACAGATCCGAAGGCAAGACATTCGTTGCTAAGAATGGATCCTTTCTAGAGAAGGAGTATCTCTCGAAAGAAGTGAGTGGGAGGAAAGTAGAACTTGATGAGGTAACTGTACATGCTCCCTTATTGGAAAGTAGTTCATCACAGAAATTTGTTTCCGTGACTCCTACACCAATTAGTGAGGAAGCTAATGATGATGATCATATAACTTCAGATCAAGTTATTACCGAACCTCGTAGGTCAACCAGAGTAAGATCCGCACCAGAGTGGTATGGTGATCCTATTCTGGAGGTCATGTTACTTGACCAAGGCGAACCTACGAACTATGAAGAAGCGATGGTGAGCCCAGATTCCGCAAAATGGCTTGAGGCCATGAAATCTAAGATGGGATCCATGTATGAGAACAAAGTGTGGACTTTGGCTGACTTGCCCGATGATCGGCAAGCCACAGAGAATAAATGGATCTTTAAGAAGAAGACTGACGCTGACGGTAATGTTACTGTCTACAAAGCTCGACTTGTTGCGAAAGGTTTTCGACAAGTTCAAGGAGTTGACTACGATGAGACTTTCTCACCCGTAGTGATGCTTAAAGTCTATCTGAATCATGTTAGCAATTGCCACAGTTTATGATTATGAAATTTGGCAAATGGGTGTCAAAACGCATTCCTGAATGGATTTCAGGAAGAAGAGTTCTATATGATGCAACCGGAAGGTTTTGTCGATCCAAAGGAAGCTAACAAAGTGTGCAAGCTACAGCGATCCATTTATGGACTGGTGCAAGCATCTCGGAGTTGGAATATACGTTTTGATGAGTTGATCAAAGCATATAGTTTTATACAGACTTGCAGTGAAGCATGTATTTACAAGAAAGTGAGTGGGAGCACTACAGCATTTCTGATAAATATATGTGAATGACATATTGTTGATCGAAAATGATGTAGAATTTTTTGGAATGCATAAAGGAGTATTTGAAAGGAGTTTTTCAAAGAAAGACCTCGGTGAAGCTGCTTACATATTGAGCATCAAGATCTATAGAGATAGATTAAGAGGCTTGATAAGTTTTTTCAATGAGTACATACCTTGACAAAAATTTGAAGTAGTTCAAAATGGAACAGTCAAAGAAAGAGTTCTTGCCTGTGTTACAAGGTGTGTAATTAAGTAAGACTCAAAACCCGACCACGGCAGAAGATAGAAAGAGAATGAAAGTCATTCCCTATGCCTCAACCATAGGTTCTATAAAGTAGACATGATGTGTACCAGATCTATTGTATACCCTACACTGAGTTTAGCAAGGGAGTACAATAGTGATCTAGGAGTAGATCAATGGTGAGCGGTCAAAATTATCCTTAGTGGAATAAGGATATGTTTCTCGATTATGGAGGTGACAAAAGGTCCGTCGTAAAGGGTTACGTCGATTCAAGTTTTGACACCGATCCAGATAACTCTAAATCTCAATCTGGATACATATTGAAAGTGGGAGCAATTAGCTAGAGTAGCTCCGTGCAGAGCATTCTTGACACAGAAATTTGCAAAATACATACGGATCTGAATGTTGCAGACCCGTTGACTAAACTTCTCTCACAAGCAAAACATGATCACACCTTAGTACTCTTTGGGTGTTAATCACATAGCGATGTGAACTAGATTATTGACTAGTAAACCCTTTAGGTGTTGGTCACATGACGATGTGAACTATGGGTGTTAATCACATGGTGATGTGAACTTTTGATGTTAAATCACATGGCGATGTGAACTAGATTATTGACTCTAGTGCAAGTGAGAGACTGAAGGAAATATGCCCTAGAGGCAATAATAAAGTTATTATTTATTTCCTTATTTCATGATAAATGTTTATTATTCATGCTAGAATTGTATTAGCCAGAAACTTGATACATGTGTGAATACATAGACAAACAGAGTGTCACTAGTATGCCTCTACTTGACTAGCTCGTTGTATCAAAGATGGTTAAGTTTCCTAGCCATAGACATGAGTTGTTATTTGATTAACGAGATCACATCATTAGAGAATGATGTGATTGACTTGACCATTCCGTTAGCTTAGCATTTGATCGTTTAGTATATTGCTATTGCTTTCTTCATGACTTATACATGTTCCTATGACTATGAGATTATGCAACTCCCGAATACCGGAGGAACACTTTGTTTGCTACCAAACGTCACAACGTAACTGGGTGATTATAAAGGTGCTCTATAGGTGTTTCCGAAGGTACTTGTTGGGTTGGCATAGATCGAGATTAGGATTTGTCACTCCGATTGTCGGAGAGGTATCTCTGGGCCCTCTCGGTAATGCACATCACTATAAGCCTTGCAAGCAATGCAACTAATAAGTTAGTTGTGGGATATGCATTACGGAACGAGTAAAGAGACTTGCCGGTAACGAGATTGAACTAGGTATTGAGATACCGACGATCGAATCTCGGGCAAGTAACATACCGATGACAAAGGGAACAATGTATGTTGTTATGCGGTTTGACCGATAAAGATCTTCGTAGAATATGTGGGAGCCAATATGAGCATCTAGGTTCCGATATTGGTTATTGACCGGAGACGTGTCTCGGTCATGTTTACATAGTTCTCGAACCCGTAGGGTCCGCACGCTTAACATTCGGTGACGATCGGTATTATGAGTTTATGTGAATTGATGTACCGAAGGTAGTTCGGAGTCCCGGATGAGATCAGGGACATGACGAGGAGTCTCGAAATGGTCGAGACGTAAAGCTCGATATATTGGAAGGCTATATTCGGACATCGGAAAAGTTCCGAGTGATTCGGGTATTTTTCGGAGTACCGGTGAGTTACGGGAATTCGTTCGGGGAGTCAATGGGCCTTAATGGGAAGGAGAGGCAGCAGCCATGAGGTGGCGCGCGCCCCTCCCAAGCCCAGTCTGAATTGGACAAGGGGTTTGGGGCGCGGCCCCCCTCTCCCTTCCTTCTCCCCTCCCCCTCCTTTCCCCCTTCTCCTAGTTGGACTAGGAAAGGAGGAAACCTACTCCTACTAGGAATAGGAATCCTACTCCCTTGGCACGCCCCTCCTTGGGCCGGCCTCCTCCTCCCTCTCTCCTCTATATACAGGGGCAGGGGGCACCCCAAGACACACAAGTTGATCTGTTGATCTATTCCAACCGTGTGCGGTGCCCCCCTCCACCATATTCCACCTCGGTCATATCGTAGCGGTGCTTAGGCGAAGCCCTCCGTCGGTAGCAACATCATCACCGTCATCACGCCATCGTGCTGGCGGAACTCTCCCGTAAAGCACTGCTGGTTCGGAGTTCGCGAGACTTCATCGAGCTGAACGTGTGCTGAACTCAGAGGCGTCGTACGTTCGGTACTTGGATCGGTCGGATCGTGAAGACGTACAACTACATCAACCGCGTTGTGCTAAGGCTTCCGCTTTCGGTCTACGAGGGTACGTGGACAACACTCTCCCCTCTCGTTGCTATGCATTACCATGATCTTGCGTGTGCGTAGGAAATTTTTTGAAATTACTACATTCCCCAACAAAAACATACAAGAAACTCAATGTGTTTGTTGCAAGAAACATGCCACCGTAATATGAATTGATCAATGTGCATCCGATGTGCAAGTGTGGTGATAAGTGGGTAGCATTTCTTATGTTTTGTGAGAAATGTGCACCCACCAGACAATACCTATGCCCCCCGGTACCATTTACTTGATGTTTACATACAAATTTATGATCAATCTATTTAACTCGATGCTGGTGTAATTTGTTCCTTTTCTAACACAACAATTAAATCACAGTTCTGATACTTACAAAAAGGCCGCTAGCTGTCAACTTACCTGCTACTAAATGTAGATTTTCTTTTAGGGGAGCTCTCCGTTTGCAAGGTGATCTCGATAGAAGACTCCGGACAAAAGTTCTTGGGTTTTCAAACAACAGATTATAATTTGGTCATCTATATTAAGCATGATACTACAAGCAGCAAAAGTATGAAGCGTCATTAGTTCGGTGAAGGTGGGAGATTTGAGCATATCATTTGCATCAATTTTGGGTCACTAGTGCGTTAATGGTAGCGATGTCGCCACCACTTAAGATATAGTTTGCGATGGCACCATACCACGTGCACATCATTACTAAAATGGAAAACTAATTTCTTTGCAAGATAAAACATGATAGCCACTCGTCTTGCATCTGCAATAGTTGAAATTAGAATCAGATCAGTCTGGAATCATCTCTTGCTTAAAAGTTGTAATATCTAGACTTGTGTTTGATCATCTGGAGGCTCTTCCCGCGGCGTCATCCCTAAAAACCTCGACACCGGACAGTGCTGCAAAGTTCCACGTCTCTTTTGTTTTATGGAACAGCCTGGCCAGATACAACCTTTCGGAACCGAGCGGCAGGAGGAGGGATGCCATCACTGATCACTCTCAGGCAGAGGAACGTCTTATTCCAACACCTTCTGTGACACCGGCCGTGGGAGAGCAAGGTTGGACGCACATAGCCAGTCATCTTCATCCGAGAAGTTGAACGAGAGCTTGTGCTCGGTGACATACATGTCGTGGCCTCTGAACAGCAATGCCCACTTTGCTCCACTCGCGCCTCATCGTATCAAAGGAGTATGTGTTGGCGTCCATCGTGGATGCCCAGATCTATGAATCTTTGACCACCGTGAAGGCACACATGGCGCAGGGGTGCGGTGGTGGCAACTCGCCGTAGTTTGCGTCATCCTTAGCATCCTTGTAATAAACACCCGAGTCGTAATCATAAATGTGTAATCACTATCCGAGTCACGATTAGCTTCTAGGTCATCGAAGTCGGGTTGGTCGTTAGGGTGCTAGTACCATTCATCCTGCCCAAAGATTGGCAGGAGGGCATAGATAAGGGCATGGAACCATCTGAGCCAGGACTACAAGCCATCATCTATATCTATGACGTACGAGCATCCATAATAGATGCCCTATAATAGGGCACCAAAACTTGCCTAGAGTAAAATTTGGGGAACAAAAAAGTGATTTTTAGGGCATGAGAAATTGAGCATGTTCATCAGATGCCCCAACATAGGGCACCACATAGGTCACGACTGCTCCAAACAGCTGCCCTACAATAGGATAGCCGCACCACAAATGTGTTCTCCACAATTGGCATATGTATTGAACAAAATATGAACTCTGAACAGAATTTACCTTTGGAAGATCACCACACATATAGTCAAAAACATGTTAACACTAGTAGAAAAGGGGGCAATGGTCCAGGCCGGGTCAGCCCATTAGTCCAGTTCAATCTGTAACCGGACCCATGGGGCATTGGACCTGATTCGTGAGCCCCGGGTCGGCCGCCCACGTGGCCATTGGTCCTGCTCGTTCTGGACCTTTGGTCCCGGTTGGTGACGAACCGGGACCAATGGGTCTCGCTTGGCCCACCACCATTGGTCCCAAAGAGTGGCTTTAAAGGGGACCAAAGGGTGGCCTTTAGTCCCGGTTCATGCCACGAACCGGGACCAATGAATTGCCTATATATACCCCTCGCCCGCGAGCAGAGCACTTCACTGCTCTGTTTTTCTACCCGGCCGTTGAAGAGCTTTGTGGTGCTCTAGCTCACCTCCTATGCACACGAGGTGTTCGACGAAATGCCCGAGCCACACTACTTAACTTTCTCCTCTCCAAGCTCGACCTCCAAACTCCATTTTCCTCAATATTTGTCTAGGTTTAGCGGTCTGTCACGTCCCGTCTCCGTCTTCACCGTCGTCGATCGCCCGCGCCGATCTCATCGTCGGCACCACCGTGGTGAGCCTCTTGTTCTTATCTTCTTTCTCAAAGGAAAAACATTCTTACTTGTATGTTTAGATAGATACTTGTATTATTTTATTTCTTTTACTATGTATGTACTTTGGTTTTAATGTGATGATGAACTTCTATTAATTTGGTCACTTAATTATCTATTCATGATGTTATAATTTAGTTTTTGACACACTTAATTATATATAGTGCACGCAGATGAACCGGCAATGGATGTACGGTGACAGACACACCTCCGAGTACATTAAGGGCGTGCATGATTTTCTCGAAGCGGCTGAGGCAAACAAGCATAATGGTTTTATGTGTTGTCCATGCCCTATATGTGGGAATATGAAGTCTTACTCTGACCGAAAAATCCTTCACACCCACCTGCTTTACAAGGGTTTCATGCCACACTATAATGTTTGGACGAGGCACGGAGAAATAGGGGTTATGATGGAAGACGGAGAAGAAGAAGAGTACGATGACAACTATGTGCCCCCTGAATACGATGATGCTACTGGACATCAAGAGGAACAACACGATGTGCACGATGATGCTGCAACGGGCAAAGCTGCTGAAGATTAAGAGGAACCAGACGATGTGCCCGATGATGATCTCCGCCGGGTCATTGTCAATGCAAGGATGCAATGCGAAAGTCAAAATGAGAAGCTGAAGTTCGATCGCATGTTAGAGGATCACAAAAAAGGGTTGTACCCCAATTGCGAAGATGGCAACACAAAGCTCGGTACCGTACATACGCAGCAAAGAAGGTTGTATGCCCTCTAGGATTGGAGGTGCAGAAGATACATGCATGCCCTAATGACTTCATCCTCTACCGCGGTGCGTACAAGGATATGAACGCATGTCCGGTATGCGGTGCATTACGGTATAAGATCAGACGAGATGACCCTGGTGATGTTGACGGCGAGCCCCTGTGAAGAGGGTTCCTGCGAAGGTGATGTGGTATGCTCCTATAATACCACGGTTGAAACGTATGTTAGAAACGGAGAGCATGCCAAGTTGATGCGATGGCACAGTGAGGACCGTAAGAAAGACGGAAGTTGAGAGCACCACGACGGGTCGCAGTGATGGAGAAAAATTGAGAGAAAATCTTGGGATGAGTTTGCAAGTGACCCAAGGAACGTATGGTTTGCTTTAAGCGCGGATGGCATTAATCCTTTCGGGGAGCAGAGCAGCAATCAAAGCACCTGGCCCGTGACTCTATGTATGTATAACCTTCCTCCTTGGATGTGCATGAAGCGGAAGTTCATTATAATGCCAGTTCTCATCCAAGGCCATAAGCAACCCGGCAACGACATTGATGTGTACCTAAGGCCAATAGTTGAAGAACTTTTACAGATGTGGTATGGAAACGGTGTACGTACGTGGGATGAGCACAAACAGGAGGAATTTGACCTAAAGGCGTTGTTGTTCGTGACCATCAACGATTGGCCCGCTCTCAGTAACCTTTCGTGACAGACAAACAAGGGATACCACGCATGCACGCACCGCTTTACTTGACATCAATAGTATATACCTGGGAAGCTGCGGGAAGAATGTGTACTGGCCATCGTTGATTTCTTCCGACCAACCACCAATGTCGAAAGAAAGGCAAGCATTTCAAAGGCGAGGCAGATCACCGGAAGAAGCCCGCCATGCGTACCGGTGATCACGTACTTGCTATGGTCAATGATTTACACGTAATCTTTGGAAAGGGTCCCGGTGGACTAGCTGTTCCGAATGACGCTGAGAAACACGCACCCATGTGGAAGAAATATTTTGGGACCTACCCTACTGGAAAGACCTAGAGGTCCGCTCTTCGATCGACGTGATGCACGTGATGAAGAACCTTTGCGTGAACCCGCTAGGCTTCTTGGGCGTGTATGGGAAGACAAAAGATACACACGAGGCACGGAGGACCTGCAACGCTTGCACGAAAAAGACGGCATGCCTCCGAAGCGGTATGAAGGTCCCGCCAGCTATGCTCTTACGAAGAAGAGAAAGAAATCTTCTTTGAATGCATGCTCGTATGAAGGTCCCGACCGGCTTCTCGTCGAATATAAAGGGAATAATAAATATGCGTAGAAAAAGTTCCAGTAACCTAAAGTCTCATGACTGCCACGTGATTATGACGCAATCGCTTCCGGTTGCATTGAGGGGGCTTCTACGGGAAAACGTCCGATTAGCCATTGTGAAGCTATGTGCATTCCTCAATGCAATATCTCAGAATGTGATCGATCCAGAAATCGTACCAACGTTAAGGAGTGATGTGGCGCAATGTCTTGTCAGTTTTGAGCTGGTGTTCCCACTATCCTTCTTCAATATCATGACGCACGTCCTAGTTCATCTAGTCGACGAGATTTTCATTCTGGGGCCCGTATTTGTACACAATATGTTCCCCTTTGAGAGGTTCATGGGAGTCCTAAAGAAATATGTCCGTAACCGTGCTAGGCCAGAAGGAAGCATCTCCATGGGCCATCAAACAGACGATGTCATCGGGTTTTGTGTTGACTTCATTCCTGGCCTTAAGAAGATAGTTCTCCCTAAATCACGGTGTGAGGGGAGACTGACTGGAAAAGGCACGATGGAAAGGACTCAATAATATGCAGGGACGGATATTCTTGGTCTCAATCACACTACACAGTTCTAGAGAACTCTACCTTGGTGACCCCGTATGTCGATGAACACAAGAACAGTCTGCGCTCCAAACAACCGGAGCAGTGCGACGACTGGATTAAATGTGAACACATTAGGACTTTCAGCAGTTGGTTGGAAACACGTCTCGGAGGTGACAGCACTGTTTGTGATGAGCTGTACGTGTTGTCCAGGGGACCATCTTCGACTGTAATGATTTGGAAAGGATACCAGATAATTGGGAATACATTTTACACTATCAACCAAGATCAAAAGAGCACCAACCAAAACAGCGGTGTCCGCTTTGATGCACCCACCGAGAGGGGAAAGGACACATATTATGGTTACATAGTGGACATATGGGAACTTGACTACGGAGTAGATTTTGAGGTCCCTTTGTTCAAATGCAACTGGGTCAATCTGTCAGGAGGCGGGGTATAGATAGACCCACAGTATGGAATGACAATAGTGGATCTGAAAAATCTTGGGTACACTGACGAACCGTTCGTCCTAGCCAATGATGTGGCACAGGTTATCTATGTGAAGGACATGTCTACCAGACCGGGAAAAAGAAAAGATAAGGAAGCGAATACATCATACGATGAGCCAAAGCGCCACATAGTTCTTTTAGGAAAAAGGGACATCGTGGGAGTGGAGGGCAAGATGACATGTCTCAAGATTATGAAAAGTTTCATGAAATTCCTCCCTTCAAAGTCAAGGCTGACCCAAGCATCCTGATAAACGATGAAGATTATCCATGGTTACGGCGCAATAAGCAAATGACACAAGCGAAGAAAAAGTGAAAACTTTCTCCCGCAACTATTATGATGATACCATGCCAACTTTGTAACAGACGAGTATGATACCATTGTCCGTTTTGTACATGCACAGGCTATGTGGGTGAAATTATGATACCATGCCAACTTTCAACTTTTTCAGAGTTCATTTGAAATGCTTTATTATGAATTTAGGTTGAATTTTCTCTATAGGTGCATCAATGTTCATTTTTTTAGTTAAGTTAATCACAAACTTGTGATTCACGCAAATTTCAAAGAATTCAAATTTTAATTATTCAAATTTGAAAACTAACGGCACTAACAGAAAGTTTATAATTTTTCTAAAACTAACGGCACTAACAGAAAGTTTATAAATTTTGCTGAACTAAAAGCAAAAAGAATTAAAAAATAAAGCAAAAAACAAAAGAAAATAAATAATGCAGAAAACAAAACAAAAAAACTGGAAACAAAATAAAAATAGCAACAATAAGTATTTTGTTGTAAGTAGAAACAAAATAAAATAAATAAAGCAACAAAGAAAAAAACAAAAAAAGTGTTTTCAAATTTGAAAACTAATGGCACTAACCGAAAGTTTATAATTTTTCTAAAACTAAAAGCAAAAAGAATTAAAAAATAAAGCAAAAAAAAAAGAAAATAAATAATGCAAAAACAAAACAAAAAACTGGAAAAAATAAAAAACTGCCACATATTGGGCCACCAGGCTGAATACGACTAGAAACCCAACTCGGGCCAGATTCAGGCCTTGAAGGCCCAATAGGCCCACAGCAACAAGTGTGAGATTAGGCAGTAAGCATGCATTTGAGAGAAACTCGAGAGGGTAGCCGCAGTGGGGCTTATAAACCACTCCGAGCCCCTCTCAACTAGCGAGGTGGGACTAAAGTTTTGGCCGCGGGCAGCGCAACGCCTGTGGTCCCGGTTGGTGGCACCAACCGGGACTAAAGGGGGCATTGGTCCCGGTTCGTGGCACCAACCGGTACCAATGCCTTCCTTTAGTCCCGGTTGCTGCCACCAACCGGGACCAAAGGCCGCCGCTTCCCGCCCTTTGGGCTGCCGAAAACTAGCCTTTGGCACCAACCGGGACTAAAGGGGGCATTGGTCCTGGGACCAATGCTCTTGGTATATAACCAGGACTTGTGAAAATTTCATTTTCTCATCTCCATTTGCCCCCGACGACGCCGAGCTCATCGCCGCCAGGCTGCCCCGACGTCGTCCGCCGCTTCGCCATCGCCGTCGCCCGTGCCTCGCCGTCGCCGTCGCCCGTCCCGAGCCCAGCGCGCCCTCGACGTCGTCCCGCCCGTGTCGCACTGACGCCGTCGCCGCCTGTCGCCCGACGCCATCGCCGCCCCGACGTCGTCCCCTGCCCCGCGCGCCATGGCCTCTGCCTCAGGCCGGCCCCGACCTCGCCGTCGCTGACGCCGCCCATAGTGAGCCCCCGCGCCCTGCCCTGCCCCCTGCCACAAAAAAATATATATGTATGTATGTATGCTTTTTTTGTATGTATGTATGCTTTTTTTGCTAGCTAGGAAAGTATGTATGCTTTTTTTGTATATATGTATGTATGTATGCTTTTTTGTATGTATATATGTATGTATGTATGCTTTTTTTGTATGCATATATGTTGATGAAATATGAATAATGCATTAGGCAAAACCTTTACTTTTTTTGAAATTTTCTATTTGAACACTTTTTTTTAAAACAAGCAATACTAAAAGAATGAGAGGAAAAAGGAAAATAAGAAGAGGAGAAAGGAGGATAAGAGGAGAAATAAATAAGAAGAGAAAAAAGAAGAAAAAGAAGAGGAGAAGAAGAAAGGAATAGAGGAGAAGAAGAAAAAATATATTCTATTTTTTCTTCTCCTCATTCCTTTCTTCTTCTCCTTTTTTCTTTTTTTTCTTCGATCTTCTCTCTATTCCTTTTTTTTCTCCTCTTTTATTTCTTCTTCGCTTTTCTTATGTTTTATCGGGTCTGTCGTCGATATACCCCTCCCGATAACTTCAATACGAGGGGGGGTCGATATACCCCCTCCCCGATAACATTATTTTCCCATGTATATGTTGGTCGCGTCGTTGTCGATATAACCCCCTCCCAGATAACTTCGACATGAGGGGCGGTCGATATATATACCCTCTCTCGACCGTGATAACTTATACCACGGAAGCACCCCCCTCGGCCCTCTCACTCGACCAAAACTCTCGAGGACACCCAAACCCTAGAGAAAAAACGATGTTGGTCTCCTACCCCCTCCCGCCGCGCCCCTACCCGACTAACTCTCTCGAGGCCACCCAAATTTACCAAGTTATAAGAGCGTTGTCGTCGAGGCCACCCCAAACCCTTGAAGTGTTGTGTCGAGGCCACCCCAAACCCTTGAAGCGTTGTCTAGGCCACCCCAAACCCTAGAGAAGCAGCGTCGAGGCCACTAACATGATTCCTTATTGTGATTAGCTAGCTAGTTCTACGTTTGCCACTAATATATATCCATCTGTACCATGTTTGAATAATAA
Organism: Aegilops bicornis; assembly: GCA_021605145.1. Taxonomy (NCBI): domain Eukaryota; kingdom Viridiplantae; phylum Streptophyta; class Magnoliopsida; order Poales; family Poaceae; genus Aegilops; species Aegilops bicornis. The sequence continues at coordinate 69,753,914 of CM038670.1, read as the reverse complement.
TTGACATGTTGTAAATATTTGCAGAAACTATGGAGCACTCCCGAGAAGAAGCAACAGAAGCGATGTTGGGGGACATAATCGCACAAGCAAGTGATGTCGTAGCGTCATTTCTCAATGACACCGATGGTCAGGAGGGACTGGGTGAAGAAGAGGGCTATGTTCATGATGGCTCCGGCCCATTAATGCTGGTACAAGAAGAGGGCTATGTTCATGATGGCTCCGGTGACCCAATGGAGGTACAAGAAGGAGACCGTCTTGATCGCTTCCGGTGATCGAACCGAGTCCGACCAGGTATATATATATATATTAGTTAAGCCCGTCTTGACTAGTTAATTGATGCATTCATTGTTTTGGTATATGTACACATATTAATTAACTCTCGTCTTTCTTCCTTTTTCTAGCCCTCGGATCGAGCACAACTTCGGTAAGGAGACGAGGCCCAAGAAAAAGTTGAGCTCCGATGAAAGGTTTGAGATCACAGCAATCGCGCCCGATGGCGAACCGATTGAATCCATCCGGACAAAGAACGCATTTTCTGCTCAGTGCGGGGTTCTTGTTAGGGACAAGATCCCGATCAGCATCCAACAATGGTATAAGCCTAAGGAGGAAGACCCTGAGGTGTCTTATGTCAATGATATCCAGAAAGATGAACTTTGAACTGAGCTGAAGGCAAATTTCACCCTACCGCCAGAGGAGGATCCGGAGAAGCCCGTTAAAGAGCAATTAATTAAGTCTTGTGCTCTTAAGAAGATGGCAAGCCTATTCGGGAGGTGGAGGAAAGAGCTAAACAAGTTTGTCGACAAAGAAGAGACACCAGAATTCATCGGCCAATATGAGAAGATCAAAGATCACTGGCCCGCATTTATGGCCCACAAGACATCGGAAAAGAGTAAGAAGATGTCGGAGACTAACAAGAAAAATGCTGCGAAGAAGAAGTTTCACCATCGCACGGGGTCAGGTGGCTACCTCAAAGCCCGGCCTAAGTGGTCCAAGGCTAAGAATGATCTGCTAGATAAAGAGATCGAACCAGAGACAATGAACTGGCCAGACCATTGCCGGACTTGGTTCTTCGGGGCTGGCGGAACCTTGGACCCTGTATCAGGGAAGTGCTGTTGGACGAACGAGCAACTGAAAATACCAGTCACCAAGCTTCGGCACTATATCGATGCAGCGCAGCAAGGGACGTTCATTCCAGACAGGGAGAAGGACGAGCTCACAATGGCCCTCGGGAATCTTTAGCACCCTGGACGGACACGAGGCACGCCAGGCTCCATTCCGCGGAAGGTTGGTTTTCCGGACGCAGGGGGTTACAAAACCCAGGAGAGGAGGAAGAAACTGGAGCAGAGCCAACTGCAGGCGCTGCACGAAAGGGTAATGGGGCTAGAGGAACGAGAAGCAGAACGCAGCAAACGACCTGCCGAAGCTTCACCCGCCATCTCGCCGGAGAAGCAGTGTGGCTTCCACCGAGCTATTTCAGCCGGAGCATGTCTTGACGGCTCGCCAGCCTATCCGTGGATGCTATCACGAGTCTCAAAATTGTCAAATTATGACGACATGGATGAATTTGAAGGTCAAGGCGGCTGTTGGCTCTGTTTATCCCATCGAACCGGCGCAACTTTTCACCGCCGGCCGATTCCGAAGGATATGCTAGGGTGATGGTGGATGAAATAATGGAGGGATTTGAGGACCTCCAGCTTGACCACCCTACCGGTGAAGGGGAGACTAGGCTGGGTTCTGCTCTGAAGACTCCATGCCTATGGCGGAAGGAGCTCATCAACCTTCCGAACTAGACGCCTCCGCCTCCTCCTCCTCCTCCGGCGAGTCAGGGCACTCCGCCTCCTCCACCGCCTCCTCCTCCGGCGAGTCAGGGCACTCCGCCTCCTCCACCGCCTCCTCCTCCAGCGAGTGACGATCAGGGCAGTCGGCCTCCTTCTCCGGCGCGGCGGCACTCCGCCTCCTTCTCCGCGCTTGGCCAAGGCCGAGCAGCCAGCAGCCTCCTCCTTCTCCACCTCACCAGCAAGGGCGGAAGAGAACCGCCGCCGCCCCGGCTGCTACGGCGCGTCGTAGTCCTTCTCCTCCGCCTCGTAAGCAAGCACGAAAGAAGACAGACGCCGCAGCCGCTCGTGCGCTCCGACGTCTAGCAGTATAGCCAGAGGCGGGAGGTCGGGAAGTACTGTCAGACATCAAAGGTCAAAAGAACGAGCAGCTGCGAAAAAAATTGCCCAGCTCGGCGAACAAGCAAATCAATCGTGCCCCCCGCTCAATGTGTCTAGCGGCGACATCGTCGCTAATGCTCCGGGGACGGTGGCCGGTTATGGCAATCTTGCAGATTACCTGCCTGGCGATCAACTTCCTGATTTCATGGAGGTGGACATACACAGATACGAGTATGGGAAGCCTCTCGTCCAAGATGAAAAATCTCTAACAATGATCATGCGAAGATTCCATAATTGGTACATGAAAACCTGCAGAGAGTCTGGGGGTACGAATACTTTGTATCTGAACATTAAAGAGGAGCACGACCTCGTTGGAACTGATCTGTTGGCTGTTCCATTTGAGGAGTTCTTCGAGTTGTTCAATCAAAAGGCAGTCGATAAATTAACGGTCTTTTGCTACTGTATGTAAGTACTATTTCTGTCATTAAGTCTCTATATATATAGCTCAGCTCTTTCATTGCATGTATTTATAATTAATTATCCTCACTATATTATGCAGATTGAAGATCGTCGAGTGCAGAAAACAAGAGATGTATGATATTGGGTTCATTAACACAAATATCATAGATGAAATTCAGGTTAAAAAGCACGCCGAAGAGGCCGAGCCAACTTGCTACAATCGTTGATCAAAAATCAAAACAAAGATACCATACTCTTTCCTTACAACTTCAACTGAGTGTTACTGTCGTGTGCATATTCGGTTCCCATATTACTCGAGCGAGGTTATAGTAATGTAATTGATGAGTTATGCATGCGTGCGCAGCTACCACTATGTTCTTCTGGAGATTAAGCTTGAGCGGGGACTAGTAACCGTCTTAGACTCGAGACGAAAAGATCCTGAAACCTATGCGGACATGACTAAATTGCTCAACAAGTAAGTTCAATCGATCATTATCGCACCATATCGGCAACTTTTTGTTCATTTCCTGATATCTCAAGTAATAATAATTATTTTCTTTGTCTTGCAGGGTTTGGAAACAGTTCATCGCAGAAGCTCCGGGGCTGCCGAAGGAGCTGCGATATACATACCCGGACGTAAGTACTACTGGCTAGCTAGTTGCGCGCATCTCCCGTTGACTCTATAGCTATACTTTCATCAATGCCATTTATAATGCTTCATTATCAGTTTGATTGACCTCTGTTTCTCGTAAAGTGCTTGTGGCAGGAACAAGGGAATGATTACTGTGGATACTACGTGTGCGAGTTCATCTACAATGCAACTTTGAAAAATAAGCGGGGCTACTCTAAAAGAGAATATGAAGTGCGTAAGCAATAATATTCACAATTTCATTTTATTACACCATCATTTCTGATGAGTTTCATTCATATATATGTATTAACCCCCTTCTTCAAATTAGACGTGGCAGATGCGGAAAGAACTCCTATCACAAGATCGCATGAAAGCAATTCAAGAGGAATTGGCGGGATTCTTTCTTGACCACGTCATCAATAAAGCCGGAGAATACCATGTGGAGGTTGATTTCAAATGCTAGGGGATTGTAAGAGATCTTACATATTGTATATGTATGTAGCCAGTAGCGTTGGATAGATAATACGAAAACTTCTTGTTCGACCAATCTCTCAAAGAAGGAGAGGTCGATCGATCACTTCTCTCGGTATGCATGACGAACTTCTGTACTTAATGGTTTCCTTCACTTTCTTACTAGCTAGCGTGTCGAGGGCCTCTCTATGTATATAGTACGTAGCGTCGACCTAGCACGGACATAAGAGAGGACACTTCTCTCTCTATTAATTAGCTAGCTAACACAATATATGAAACACCTAAATTAACCCCCCAAAACCCCCAACCCCACCCCCGTTAAAAAAACAAAAACCCAAGCCACTGAAAAGCTGACGCGTGGAAGCCTTTTTGGTCCCGGTTTATGTCATCAACCGGGACCAAAGGCCCCCCTGCCTGGGCTGCGAGCAGAGGCCACGTGGATGCCCATCTGTCCCCGTTCGTGTAAGAACCGGGACTAAAGGGGAGAGGCATTAGTAACGCCCCTTTAGTCCCGGTTCAAGAACCGGGACTAAAGGCCCTTACGAACCGGGACAAATGCCCTGTTTTCTACTAGTGTAAGTAGAACTTCAGTTCCACATATAAATTCAACTTCAAATGCACAAATCAAATTCAAATGCAAACCACAAGCATAGTGCATCACCAACACAAACAAAAGTGCGCATAATATAAAAGTACATAGAACATAGCCTCTTAACTTTCATTTTCACCATTGTCACTTGTGCTTTCATTCTCACCATGGCTTGCAACATTGGCATCGTTCTCATCATTGGCTTCTTTGTCTTCATTGTAAACATTGGCGTCATTGTCACTAGGCCTGTCAACGAGCCGAACTCGAGCGAACACAGGCAGGCTCGGCTTGAGCTTGGTAGAAGTTCGAGTCGAGCTCGAGCGAGCCCAGGTTGACCTTCGAGCTACATGTTAGACTTGAGTTTGGCTTGTTAAGACTTCGAGCCAAGCTCAAATCGAGCTTTTAACAAGCCGAACTCAAATAGTTTGTCGAGCCCGAACATACAACTAAATATAGCAATGAAAAAAAATTAAACTGCGATCAGGCATTCTTTTTGCTCTTTTTTTCTTCATGTGGTGGATCTGAGCTATCGTGTCGTTAGTGTAGCACTTAACTACATAGACATGGACTAGTTTTGGACGTCATAAAAGACAAGCTGCACGACCTAGATTTAGCCTATGTTCCTACAAAATGCGCATAGTTTAGCGATGCGTGCTCCATCGCATGTGTTTGACCGAGCTTTGCCGAACTGTTCGAGCTCGAGCTCGAATGGCTCGCGAGCTACACGTTAGGCTTGAGTTTGGCTTGTTAAGACTTCGAGCCGAGCTCGAATGTGTAGCTCGCGAGCTTTGCCGAACTGTTCGAGCTCGAGCTCGAATGGCTCGCGAGCTACACATTAGGCTTGAGTTTGACTTGTTAAGACTTCGAGCCGAGCTCGAATCGAGCTTTTAACAAGCTGAACTCAAATAGTTTGTCGAGCCCGAACTTTTTTGACAGCCCTAATTGTCACCCATAGCTCCATCCAAGCCGCCTCCCATGGCACCCATCGCACCACCCATGAAAACTCCCATAATACTTTTTACCTTTGCGACATTTCGTCAAACATATTGTAGATGGGCGTGGTGGTCGTGACGGGAGACGTGGGATCCTCCTCCATGGACGGCGGTAGGACGAAAGGGGGGAGGAGGATGCACCACCATTGCAGCAGTCACCGCAACGGCAACAACCGACGACGTGGCCTTCACCTTCTTCGACCGCGAAGCAGCCAAGGCAGGGTCATGCGGTGGCCTCTTCACACCGCCGCCTCTTTGGCTCGGGCGTGGTGGCCTTCTTCTGAGGAGGTGCATCCACTCCGGCTACGATAGCGGCTTGTGGGGCCGTAAAACCACCGCGGCGAGCAGGGGCAGCCATGGTGGTGGCGGCGGGAATGACATCATTGTTACTGCGCCATTGATCGACCAGCAGATTCACAAACCGGTGGCTCATGTTTCCTCTCCAATCTCTCACAAAAGAAAGAGCATGGACTAGTTAATTGTTGATGTCTCCTTCTTCTCCTTCTAGTAAGATCAATAACTCAAGATCCACACGTGTAGAGGAAAAGTAGCACGCAACGAAAAGATCATCCATAGATTAACCGGTATGCATTGGAGTCTGCGAGATGGACAAGGAGAAAGGTGCGTGAGCGAGGGAGGTCAAGGGTGGCACAATGAGAATTTTTTTTCTTTTATAAAATCGGCGCAATGAGAGATGCCCGCCGGAAATTTCCTAAATTCATGAGCATTTTTTGAATTCATTCAAAAATCAGTTCACGGACATTTTATGAATTCATGAACATTTGTTGAATCCATGAAGATTTTTAAATTCATAATTTTTTTTGAATGCATGAACATTTTTCAGATACATGAACACCTTTTGAATTATCTATGAACATTTTATGAATTTGTGAACATTTTTTCGAATTCATGCACTTTTTTTAAATTCACAAATATTTTCTCAAATTCATGCAAAAAAGTTGTATTCACTAACTTTTTTGAATTCACAAACTTTTTGGTTATTTTATGCAGTGGGAAAAAAGAAAAATAAAAGAAGAAGGAAACCCATAGATCCACGCTAGACTACACTACAGACGATAGCTGACCCACTCTCTGTGCGGCGACCTGAGCGATCGGTGCAGGGACGTGATCGACGCGCATGCTATCTCGCTAGAGGCGATAGATATTATTGCCCGTCGTGAATGCTCCCCCTCAGCCATGTTGCATGGTCAGTTGCGCACGGTGGCGAATCTAAGGGGGGTGCTTCAACAAGCTCGACGCCCGCCTCCAAAAATTGGAAAAAAAATACTAGTATTTAGTTCAGCCTCGTATCAAAATTTTAACCTTATTTGAACTAAAAAAACTGAGAGTTAGTGGTTTTTTCTTCACACCGTTAAATTTGTGCCCCCCCCCCCCCCCCCCTTCATTTTCTTGCAAGACTCGCCACTGGTTGCGCCGAATCAGTGATGTTTACCTTTCCCAGTTCCTTTTGGGCTCCATTAGCAATACAAAGATGGATTACAAACCCGAGAGTAATATTGTAGCACACTCAGTGAGGCCTGAGTGAGCTCTATTGTTAGGCCATCTCCAGAGTCGTTCATCAAACGGAAGCCCCTGAATATCTGCGGGCATGTCCGGGCACCGGCCATCCAATTCTACTTCCCCCAAATACCCTACTTGTCCATCCCTTGTCCAAATGGAGAGAGGTGAGAGGAGGAAAGAAAAAAGTGGGTTTATGATGGAGTCCGAGTTGGCGGTTCCCATGGGTTGTCCAAACTTCCCTAGAGCTTCCTCCAATTTGGGGGCTGACAAGGGGATTTCGGACGTCCTTCCATGTCCACGATCAATTGAGAGGTAGCGTGGGCTATCTAGAAGTGTCCGGTCCATCCGGTTCAACCACATAGAGGATATTTGGCGCCGTGTTGGAGATGCCCTTAGCCCTTGACTTTATGGGTAAATTTATCCTCGTAATTTAGCTAAGAGCGTTCTAGCTTATCGTACCTATGAACTTTTATATGCAATAAATGATAGTTTTCCTAAAAGCCCGAGTTAGAATGAAAAATAATAATAGCCGGTTACTTTTCTAAAAAAACGCAGTACAAATACATGTTAGAATGAAAAATAATAATAGCCGGTTACTTTTCTAAAAAAACGCAGTACAAATACATGCGTTTGTCATGGGTTTTCTAATGACTACGTATGCACAAATACGTATGCACATCTTGTTTTGTGAGCACCTACGAGAGATTGAGGTTACAAATTTTGGGATTGATAGTCGGCACAGTCGCCTCGTAGTCAACAAAAACATCGTCTCTCACTGAACGAACATTGTCAAAAAATTGTAGAATAAATTCAGGAAAATAAAATGAACCAGTCACCTCTCAAAACAAAACAAAATGAAGCCGGCTGTTTGCTGACAAACGGATGGTGAAGGTGTCTATTTTTTAACAGGAATCCATTCTAGTAAAATGAAGTAGGTAGCATATAGTGTATGAAAATGCATAGTCTACAGTTACTGTATAAACATTACATTGCGGGTCGGCAGAGTATATGCATGGATCTTAACTTTGCCTTGCGAATGTTTTTTCAGAGTCTTTGCCTTGCGAGCTTGAGCCCACCCACAAACTTGGTCAGCAGCACTTTTAAAGAAACAAGAGCATGATGCAACGTTTTGGCAGTGTCCATGGTTTAATACAATCCCAAGGCTTTATATCAAAAGCGGTTTTAGACGGCCAAGTAGGACAATTATGTCGCTAGCAATTGTAAGTGGAGCACCTTAAAGAATTTCGCCGATTCGGCACTTGTATACGCATACACGACTAGTGGCGTTTATCCGCCTTTGTAGCTTGGACTATGTTCGGTCGTTTATCTCTTTCTAGTGCCATCCTATCACATTCATATGTACTCCCTCCGTCTCGTAATGTAAGACGTTTTTTGACACTACACTAGTGTTAAAAAACGTCTTACATTATAAAACAGAGGGAGTAGTACATATAATTCTCTCACATTTTGATTTTCTCCAAAAATTAGATGTGCTGGCCATCCAAGCTTTACAAGTGAGCATGTGGATCCTCGATCCCCCCCCCCCCCCTCTGTTTGTCGCTCCGGCGGCCAGTGTCTAGGAGGGGAATCCCGATGCCTTCATTCTGGTTAGTAGTTTATGTTACCTTGAAGGTGCGGCGCTCGGACGGATGGCGGTGCTTCTTCTTTGAGTTTATCTTCTGGGCTACGATCCTCCTCGAGTTCATCAGGTGCTTCAGATCTATTCTAGTGTTCAACAACGACGATTGCGGCTTGGTATACCGGTCCTTAGGGGCACGCCAAGACGAAGACTTTTCACCACATCGACAAAGGCCAAGTCGGCGCCGATAGGGGAGCGGCGACTATGGCGCATCGACGGCTCATTCCGGTGGTGGTAGTTGTCATTCAGTGGTCTCGAAATCTCGATGTAATTTTTATTATGTTTGAGATGCTTTGCGCTTTCGATGAACTTTGATAATACGTCTGGATTTTTTCTAAAAAAAGAAGATTCAGACGGCCAACGAAGATGATGATTACTACTACTACTAGTACGTGATTCCTCGAAGGACATGATTATTATAACGTCGTCAGCAGCCTTGTAGTGGGTGCAATGACAATAATCTCCTCGGAAAACAAGAGCTGCCGTTCGGAACGGATGGGAACACAACCACCACCTGAACGCGGCCCGGCGGAAGCGACAAGCCGGCGCCGGCCGCGTCCGCTACAAAGACGACACGCACACGCCCACATCCCTCTCTCACTCTCACTCCGCCCGGCTCCCACTCCCACCGCACGCGCCCGCGTCACCGGTCAGCCTCACCACCGCCGCCTGCACTCCCTCCCCATCGGCCCATCCCCCGCCGCATTGCGCCGATCGCATGCTGCTCTCCCTCGCCCAGCCCCGCCTGCTACCCCGCCTCCCCTCCCCGGCGACCGCCACCGCGACTACAGCCCGGCCCCGCGCCCTCGCCCCGCGCTGCGCGCTCTCCTCGGCTGCCACCGCCACCGCCCCAGGCCGGCTCCGCGCGGTGGTCTCCGAGCGGGCCGTTGAAGGGATGGCGCCGGCGGCGGCGGGGCAGGAGGGGCGGCCGCTCCGGGTGGGGCTCGTGTGCGGCGGGCCCTCCGCCGAGCGGGGCATCTCGCTCAACTCCGCGCGCTCCGTGCTCGATCACATCCAGGTCATCCTTTCCTTCCGATATGAGCTGTGGTAGTAGGCTTATATAGTATAGTGTTCTACGGTTTGACTCCGTGATGTTCGGATCAACTCTTCGTCAGTCTCCTCTTTTTCTTAAAAAAAGGCGTTGAAATGTTGGATGCAGGGGGAGGACTTGTTGGTGAGCTGCTACTACATCGACTGTGGCATGAACGCGTTCGCGATCTCGCCGGCGCAGGTGAGCTGCCGATCTGTTCAACCGCTATTGTTAATTCCTTAGCTGAATATTCAGTCATTCGCTGCTTGTTGTGGTGTCAACGCGTTTGTCTCAACTGAATCCGGCGATGCATTATTTGAGGAGCCCACACCCAACTTTGATTTCTTTATACATAATCATATACTGTAATAGTTTGTCTGTACTGAATTCGCTTCTCTGAAATCATTCAGCAACATTTCTTAGCTGAATATTCTGTCATTGGCTGCTTACTGTGGTGTTAGTTAGTTTGTCTCAACTGAATCCGGCGATGCATTATCTGAACCCACTTTCATGTCTCTCTACACATGGTCATGCAATAATTCCATTGGTTGAATTCTGATTAAACAATTGCCTACTCTGTTTGGAATGATTTGGATACCCTAATGAAAAAAAATGTATTGTGTTGATTGGAGCACTCTGTTTGTAAAATGACAGTCTCTCGTGTTTTACTCCACAGCTGTATTCCAACACCCCTTCCGATTTCGATTTCAAGCTTGAAAGGTGAGCTTACTGCCAGGGTTTATTTCTTTTCCTTGCTAATTTTAGTCCATTTCAAATTGTTCAGTCTCAAATTTCACTGTCTACAGTCTAGCACAAGAATTTTCCACCCTATCTGAATTTGCGGAACATCTTGCTGCCAATGTTGACATTGTCTTCCCGGTGATACATGGAAAATTTGGTGAAGATGGTGGAATTCAGGTGTGTAGTTACCAATGAATATTTAATAATGCTTTACATGCAAACAAAATAAAATGCTGGTCCACGATGCATGCTTGCAGATTTTCAGTTTGTTTCAGCATTGCACTAGCATATAGTGCTGACTGTTTCTTAGTTATTTTTATGAGAATTTCACATTGCTGCTGATTCTTGTTGATGATAAGATGCTAAGGCCTACAAAGGCAGCATACCTGCAGTATAGAACTTAATATCAATTCATCAATATATACAACTCAACAGAAAATTTAGTATTTGTGATGTTTTATATGTTTGCCATGTTTCTATAAAAATATTCAGGAGCTTTTGGAGAAAGCAAATGTTCCATTTGTTGGGACGCCCTCTAATGAATGCCTCCGTGCTTTTGACAAGGTATGCTTTACTAATCATGACATGGAGCCACTTGGTCCATAAGTTTTTTTTTTTGTATCGCCCTAAATAGTTGCTCAAGGCTTCATGTCTTGTTGAGTTCGGTTCGGTTGAGTTCCCCTTATTGTGCTTTCATCATCCTTCAATGTCATTTTTGGTACTTGGACAGGGAAGGCTTATTCCAGTGTCATCCTCAACATTTTCTAGTTTAAAGAACATACCCGAATTATCTCATGAAATGAGTTTGCAGTATTATTAGGTTTGAATTTGTCAGAATAAAAAAAATCCATTGCATGAAACAAGTGGATTTTACGAAATGCTATCTGATGAGCAGCTTTAATGTATAAGGTTGATGACAATGTGAAATTGTTTTGTATATTCACTTGATATGAACAATTCCAATTATACGTGTGACCTGATTTCATGAATCTTAAATATGGCTGCAGCATAATGCATCGCTCGAGCTCGATGCTCAAGGTTTCTTAACAGTACCAAACTTTCTTGTAGAGGTAAAGCTTCTTTCTGACTGTGTTATGTACACAATTCAATATGTATGACCTATCTTCAACAACAGTTCAGCCGCTCTTTTTATAAAATATTTATGTAAGGCATACAAGGTTTAGTACACACAGTATATACTAGTTTACAGAGGAAGTAATTTATAAGGAAAACAGGTAGTGACACCCTGGAATTTTTTAATCATTCAGAACTCTGTCTCATGTGCTTCTTGTTTCAGAAAATAAGGGCACTGAATCTTCACAAACACTTAGGATAAACTTATTTTATTTTGTCTTTTGCAAAAGTACAATGGTAATTATGGAAGACAAAAAGTATCTCTTTATTATAATCCAAAAATCAGAAGACGCGATGAATTCTTGTGTCAAAATCCATGATTTTGATTGGACTTCAATAATTTTAAGTGAAGTTTGCAATGAATGATTTGTTAGGAGGTGCCTTATGTGATTGCTAATCATGATGCTCTTCTGTTGGCGCCTGACCACGTGTCCTGCATGTGTCACCTACGGGCTATGACAAAGTAGAAGGATAAATTGGCCAAGTCAGAATTGGAGGAATGGTTTGGAAGCATCAATTTGAATAAAGAAAATGGCAAAGTGATTGTAAGTAAAGATGCCTTATTTGAAAATTTATTCCTTAAATTTTCTTGTTTATCATGTAACTCCTCATGTGCATACACAGGTCAAACCTACGAGAGCTGGATCAAGTATCGGTGTAGTTGTCGCTTATGGTGCTAATGAGGCAGCTGAGAAAGCCGACGGAATATTTTCAGAGGTGCCTGGTAGTTAGTACTTACTGCCATTGTTTCTTAAAGAGAAAAAAGTGTGCCATCTAATCTGATATCTCAGATGTCTAACAGGGAATTGATGATAAGGTTATCATAGAAGTTTTTCTTGAAGGAGGCTGCGAGTTTACAGCCATTGTTCTTGATGTTGGGACAGCTAATAACAGTGAGCCTATCGTTTTGCTTCCAACGGAAGTAAGATTTGTATCATTTTTTTCTTACCTCTGCTTTCCTATGGTCCTTGCTCTTTAACATGGTCCAACCAAAGTCTGGTTTATATCAAAATAGGTTGTTCCTTATGGAGAGAGTTTGATCTCTAGAAACTCTGTAAGATGTGCAGGAAGAGTCAAAGACTGAACTAGTTTCTCTTGCCCCCTTTTCTGCAGGTTGAGCTTCAGTCATCAATTTCTAGTGATATTCAGGAGGATACAATATTTAACTACCGTAGGAAGTACCTTCCAACTCAACAGGTATTTGAAATAAACATCACATATTGCTATGCAAGTGATTGAGTCATATACATGCACAAGGAGTGGATGTTTTCTGTCGACCCTTGTAACTTAGCCTGCCAAAATGAGACATTACTTTTTTATAACTTATCTCACGTGAATAGTTCGTCTATGCATTGAATATTGACCCCTTCACAGGTTGCTTATCATACACCTCCACGGTTTCCGGCAGAGGTGATAGATTGCATAAGAAAAGGAGTATCCCTTTTATTTCGCCACTTTGGCCTGCGTGACTTCGCTAGGATAGATGGTTGGTTCTTACCAAGTCCTGCTACTTCTCTGCCCTCGTCTGAAAACGGTGTTAAATTTGGAAATACAGAGTATGGTTCTGTCCTTTTCACTGATATTAACTTGGTAAGCATCTTTAGAAAATTTCCTCATGCTTAGGTTTGCAGCACGGGTTGTGATTTCTAGTGTGACATATGCTGTTATCCTGTCTTAACAGATAAGTGGGATGGAGCAAACCAGTTTCTTATTTCAACAAGCTTCAAAGGTATCGCTGCTAATACTTTGTACTTCCCACATCCAAAATTTGGCAATTTCAGTTTCTATAAATAAAAATCAATTCAACTAGGTTACATGATTTTTCCTCATCTGTGTGCACATTTTCTGACTGCTTCACAACACCATTGAGGGTATTTATATTTTGTAAATAATACTATGCAGTATAAAACATTAGCCATCAATCATCGTGCAATTACTGCAAGTAAGTGTTGGACATTTACATGTGTACATATATAATGCTTGATCTCGCCGCTAACTTTGGAACAAAAAAAAATCATTTTTCAGGTTGGATTCTCTCACTCTCGAATCCTCCGTACAATTGTTCAGCGTGCTTGCTCACGTTTTCCTTCCCTTGTTTCAAGCAATAATGCATGGGGTGCTTTATCCAGAAAAATGCAATCAGCAAAACAAGCAGAGATAATCCAGAATGGCACATGCAAGCAGAAGGCTTTTGTGATATTTGGTGGCGATACTTCAGAGCGGCAAGTATCTCTTATGAGTGGCACAAATGTCTGGCTTAATTTGCAAGGGTTCGATGATGTAAGATCTCTAGCTTCCTAGTATCTAATCACCTGATTCTTGACTGCCATGTTGTTTTCATTCTGATGCGTTGATGCGTGTTTAAATGATGGCAATCAGCTCATGTTCAGTCTATATTTTGTTACCATTATTCCAGTTTCATACCCTGATGGTGTATATTCATTTCTCTTCTGGCGCCTTTAGCTTGATGTGACACCGTGCTTGCTTGCACCTTCAAGTGGATATTCTTCCCACAACCAAGATCTCAGCGAAAGTTCACGTGATGTTTGGACACTGCCGTAAGTGTTTCTTGCACCACCTGGTTAATTGTGGGACATGAATCTTTACCTGCACAGTCCCAATAATCCTATTTTGAGTCTTGCGTAGTGCAGTTTCTAGTTACTGTTTGAAAACAGAGAATTCCAACTTTATTTGCTATAGTTTATTACTAAAGTACTTATGTTACTTTCATCTTAACTGATTAACCTAATTTTGATTGGTTTCCTGGGCATCTATGGCCTGAAAGGGACATTCATTTCATATTGAAGAATGCTCTTCAGTATTGGTGTGTTGAAAACTACTATTTTGACATCGTATATTGGCTGAAGAATTAAGTTTGTCTTGTATTTCAGTCTTGGACTTTATTATTTTGGACAGAAGATGGGTTGTCTTATTTACTTGTTACATTCTACACCAAATCAAAAAAGAACCCCATATACCCAGGGTGGACAGGGTGGGGCGGGCACACACCCTGGGATTTTCCATTAGTTTATATCACAGCAAATATTATAAGTAATTTTAATGGACAATTCCACTGCTGGCCTGCCCTGGTCCATTGGCCTAGATCTGCCACTGCATATCCCTGTATCTGCCACTTTAATTACTACTCCCTCCGTTCCTAAATATTTGTCTTTCTAGAGATTTCAACAAGTGACTACATACGGAGCAAAATGAGTGAATCTACACTCTAAAATATCTCTATATACATCCGTATGTGGTAGTCCATTTGAAATCTCTAAAACGACAAATATTTAGGAACAGAGGGAGTAGTAAGTATGAAAAATGTGGGACAAACTATGGGATGAAATAGACACCCATATTCAAGTTGTGAGACTTGAAGTTTGAAGTTTGTGGTGCACTAGATGAAGTATTTTGCTTCGAGTTCACTTCTCATATTTTCAGAAGCATAATGATGCTGGTCCTTATTTTTGGGCGCTTGAGCCCAAACCAGAATTCTGATTTAACTGTGGGCATATCCAACATCGGCCTTTGATCAAGAGCAAGATATTTTCTTTCATTCTTCCTAGTTTTTATAGTTCACTGAAGCAGTAGCCTCTTATTATGTGACAGATATTCTTTAGTGTTAAGACATACCACTGAAGAAGTTCATGCTGCATGTTTCGAAGCAATTGAACCAGAGCGGGTTGAAATAACATCTCGCTTACGTGATCAAGTCATGAAAGAGCTTGAACGAGCATTAAGCAAGCAAGATTGGTTTGCGGGCTTTGACATCACTGATGAACAACCTATCAAATACTCCCTGCAACAGTGGATTGATTATGTTAAAGAAGTTAAAGCTGTAGTGTTCATAGCAGGTATTTTTTCAATACATATTTGTGTAGCTAATATTCTAGCTTTCTAGGCACAATAATGTCTGTCTCTTCGTATATATATGTACTTATGAACTTATGATGGATGCATGATTAACTGTTGCCAGATGAAATGTGAAAATCAGAATGATATTTCTGGATGTTTCCGAAAGAAACTTTCTGGAACTAATGAACTCTGTTAATGCTTACTTCCTCCTATCACAATAAAACCAAACTTAAGTCATAAGTGGTAACACGCATAGTGAAAATACAGATGTAGAGGCCTATGCTTTCTTTTTTGTTGGTATTTCAATATCGAATATATTACATGTGTAGTTCATGGTGGTATCGGGGAGGATGGTACCATTCAATCGCTGTTGGAATCTGCAGGAGTTCCTTACACAGGTGCCATTGCAGCTTATAGGATAGATTTATGTTTCCAACTCTTAAGAATATAGAATTATACTAATACCAAAGTTCTCTTTGTGCAGGACCAGGACCAATAGCTTCTAGAACATGCATGGACAAAGTTGCAACTTCACTTGCCGTTGACCATGTATGAGCCTTTCAGGTCTTCTTTATGGGAATTCCATGATAATTTAATTTTTTGTTTGTTGGCAATGACAATGTATAATGTTATTCGCAACCAATCCATTAACAACACAATATTTGCTTGTTGGCTAGAATTTTTAGAGATGTACTCGTGTTATGATTGTTTACCTTGCGAGATGGTTCACCAGTTTTCTTGTACTTGTGCAGTTGGCTAGTTATGGAATTCACACTATACCAAAGGATGTAAGAGCAACAGAAGAGCTGCTAAAGTCATCTCTTGTTGATATCTGGAATGACCTGAAAACAAAACTGCAAACAGAAACGGTATGTGTGAAACCTGCTCGTGATGGATGCTCGACTGGTGTGGCAAGATTGCGGTGAGCATTTCATAAACTCCTGTTCACTTGATGATTTTACAATTATTTAACGTGGACACAGTAACTTTTACCTTCTTATGGATGGCTCATTAAAAAATTATGTTTTATCAGCTGTCCAGAAGACCTAGAAGTCTATGTAAATGTGCTGAGGAGAAAGCTTCCGCGTCTGCCTGCTAACTGTCTATCCAGGGTACCACAAATTCAACTTGGTAACTCATTATGCCTGAGACACATGATGTTAAGATGCATTTTGACGTTGATCTATATTTGCTAGGCACATGGAGTTATTGAGATGCCAGTACCTCCTCCGGAGTCACTGATATTCGAACCATTTATCGAAACCGACGAAATTATTATCTCAAATAAATCGAGGAATGATAGTACCCGCCATCTGGTATGGAAAGGCGAAAATGAGTGGCTTGAAGTGACTGTTGGTGTGGTCGGCAAACGTGGGGAGATGCATTCATTGAATCCAAGCATCACAGTCAAAGAAAGTGGTGATATTTTGTCTCTTGAAGAGAAATTTCAAGGTGATTAGTCTGGAACAGGTCTTTGAAGGTTTACATTGGTCTGTTCAGAGTCATATCATCTTAAGGCAGATTGCTTATGTGCTTTGCTATATGCTGGTACTTTCAGGTGGAACTGGAATCAACTTGACACCACCTCCAGCAACAATCATGAGGTCTGATACTTGTTCCTGTTCTTATTTCCGATCTGTTTGTACAGTGGATTTCTTTCCCAACTGACTGGAATCTCTGCCATACTTGCTCTGTTCCCACACGATTTGAAGCAATTTCTTGCTGCCGAAATAGTCTCCTTTTTTGGGGAAATAACAGTTACTGAAGATATATTTTTATTCGAGATGAACATAGTTCCAGATTCATCTCTGCATCATGACTCAATATTTTATCCTCTGCACTCGTAGCGAGGATGCGCTGCAGAAGTGCAAAAAGTGTATCGAGATGATGGCAAACACATTGGGTTTGGAGGGCTTTTCACGCATTGATGCATTTGTTAACGTGCGCAGCGGAGAGGTACCACTTCTCTCTTCCATATTTGCGCAGTTATAAACCAAGGAAGAGATTAGCTTAGCAGTGGTAATTAATTAATCACTGTTCCTGCATTTGATCCTGAAGGTGCTGTTGATAGAGGTGAACACCGTACCTGGGATGACTCCGTCCACAGTTCTGATTCACCAGGTAAGATCTTCTGCCCACTGCTCCAGAAACTACAGAACTATCTATTTACACTAGCTGCTCCTCAATCCTCACGGCCATGTAAAACCTTTCACCTTGTAACATCTGTGTGGTGGCACCATCCCAAATGCAGGCACTCACGGAGGAACCGCCCATCTACCCCCACAAGTTCTTCAGAACGCTCCTCGACCTGGCGTTTGCAAGGGCAGAGTAGCTAAATATACACAGTAGTGCCCCCGAGGTCTCTTGCCAGATGAACTCGTCGATTTCAGTGCAAATAAGGTCGTTTTATCACCATGTATCGATCTATATCGTGCAACTGCCAATGTATGCAAGTGACTGTTATGTCGGTGTGAAAAACCGTGTGAAAAGTCCATGACATCGTGCGAAAAGCTGTGTGAAAAAACTGGTGTCCGGTCGATAGGTGCTCGCCATCTCAAGGCGGGCAGGTGACGTAATTGGGTCGGTGTCGATCCTTTGCGTGCCAGGAAGTTGATTGACGTCTCGGGCTGGCGAATGGCGGCCGCACTAGCTCGCTCAAAGTCCACCAGGGACATAAAATAGATGGTTGCTGGGCTGAGGACTCCACATCTGTGGAGCCAAGCCATCCAACAAAGGTGAGTGTGTGTGTCAAATAAGTGCACGGTCGACAACAAAAAGGTAGGGATGGATCGAAAGCGTGCACATCTGCTTTCGGCTCATACTAACTTTCGGAAATGATTTCCGATGAATTGCTTCCACCATATCCCGAGCGCCTTTTCGGAAGAAAATAGATAGCTTTTTGAAGAAAATATCCAGAGTGCGGTCTGAGTTTAGTAAGACCCAGTTTAATTTCCTCTATCACTGTAGTTAACTAGTACTCCCTCCGTCCGAAAATACTTGTCCGAGGAATGAATGTATCTAGATGTATTTTAGTTCTAGATACATCCATTTGTATCCATTTCTACGACAAGTATTTCCAGACAAGAGGGAGTAGGAGTTTACCTAACTGCTGAGAGCGATGTGTGTAGGTTTTTAATTGTGAGATTGCTTGCCACATTTCCACATGTCTTGTGGACACGATGTTGAATTAGTAAATTACCTTTGTGCGCCAGTACGCAATGCCACAAGTGAGAGGGGGGAAAGGCGAAATGGTCAGGGCGCATTTCATCCAGTGTAAGAAATGGAAGACACGCTTGTAGGTTTTCAAAAGTCAGAGAAATTTCTAGATGAAGTGCAAAGCCTTCCAGGTTTCCGTGTCCTATAGCCACAAAACAGCGCGCCCCACTACCGCACGATGTTACTATATTTTTATGTCATTTCATATGGTTGATCGAAGGGCACTCATGGTTGCTTTTGCCTCCACCATGGATCCAGATTGACCACAGAATGTCAGATGAGCCAAGGCAAAAGGAAAGGCAGTGGAGTCCCATTGTCATTGAGTCGTCACGTCGTGATACTAGGAGAAGAAAGCTGATTCCCTGACATGATCTTGGATTCCACCGATCATGTATATCACTTGTCATTTCAGCAAATTCAGTGGAATTCAGTGATAAAGTTGTGTGGCCCAAGCAAGCTACTCCATGTGTCCCATAATATAAGATGATATGATATGGTGATGGAACTGTGGCCTGATTATGGTTACATAGATGTTAGATGTATCCAAGTCGCAATGTCAAGCGACTAAAGATGCTCCCAAGACTGTTTATGTTTCCAAGCAGGAAAGTGGAGACTGTTTATATGGTTGTGTGCATCGTTTGATGCAGAGACCGGGGGTAATCCTCCTTTTCGGAAAAAGTAAAGGTGTTTATGATTTGTACCAATACGTTGCCTAAATTCGTTTCAACTTTTCTGATGGGAATCGACCGGTTGATCGAGAATCACAAACACAAATATATCTGATGATTGAGAGGGGCGTGTTTTAGGTAACTAGCATTGGTGATAACTAGGACGGATCGGTAGCCGTAGATTGATCGTATATGCTACTCCCTCCGTCCCATACATTAGTGTCAAAAATACTTTGTATGGGATGGAGGGAGTAGCTGGTAAAGACGGATCGATCGATCCGTGGACGTATCAAACTAACATCGATGGAGATGGGCACGCACGCTGCTTTCTTCTCCGCACCATCATCATATCATAATTAGAGAATTAGTCGTGGAAACGTAATGATTAACTAGCGTGGCGGCTAGCTCAATGATCATATATATCATGCCAATGTCAATCACGCAGAAAAACAAAAGCATGCCAGTTGCAGACGGATTGACAGAAGGTGCGTGTTATCAGCAACCAATCAATCCCTCAATCGCAAGCAGATCATAAGACTTGAGAACCGTGTGCATTAGTGACAGGATCACACTAATTAACTACATGTTGACAGCGACACGTACGTGTTGGTAAACAATAGCTTTATGTGCGCTTGTGCTTTCCGCTCAATCTATGACATACAGAAACATGACCAGAATGATTTGTGATGAATCACTTCTACTATATCGCAAGCGCCTTTTCGAAAGAAAAAACAATAGCTTTTGGAAGAAAAATATTCAGAGTGCGGTCCGAGTTTAGTAAGATCCAGATTACTCTTCTCTATCGGTGTGGTTAACTAGGCGTTTACCTAACTGCTGAGAGTGATGTATGTATGTTTTTCTGTTGTGAGATTGCTGGCCACATTTCCACACGCATCGTCGACCTGATGATGAATTGGTAAATTATTACCTTTGTGTGTCATCATGCATGCAATGCCACAACTGAAGGGCAAAAGGAAGCAAAATGGCCAGGGCGCGTGTCATCCAGGGTAAGAAATGGAAGGCGCGCTTTCAAGTTTTCCAAAGTAAGAGAAATTTCTAGATGAAGTGCAAAACCTTCCAGGTTTACGTGTCCTATAGCTATAATAAAACAGCGCGGCCCACTAGTGCGCGATGTAATATTTTTATGTCATTTCATATGGTTGATCGAAAGGCACTCATGGCTGCTTTTGCCTCCACCATGGATCCAAATTGACCACAGAATGTCAGATGAGCCAATGTAAAGCAAGC
Source organism: Aegilops bicornis (assembly GCA_021605145.1). NCBI lineage: Eukaryota > Viridiplantae > Streptophyta > Magnoliopsida > Poales > Poaceae > Aegilops > Aegilops bicornis. The sequence continues at coordinate 69,733,564 of CM038670.1, read as the reverse complement.
TAGTGGAAATCAATTGTCGTCACGTCGTGATACTAGGAGAAGAAAGCTGATTCCCTGACATGATCTTGGATTCCACCGATCATATATACCACTTGTCATTTCAACAAATTCAGTGGAATTCGGTGAGAGTGTTGTGGCCCAAGCAAGCTACTCCCTCCGTCCCATAATGTAAGACTTTTTTAACACTAGTGTAGTGACAAAAAGTGTTTTATATTATGGGACAAAGGGAGTAGCTGCTAGCAATGATGATATGATAGGATGATGGAACCGTGGCCTGATTATGGTGGTTACATGATACTCCCTCCGTTCCTAAATATTTATCTTTCTAGACATTCAAATAAACTACAACATACGGATGTATGTAGACATATTTTAGAATGTAGATTCACTCATTTTACTTCGTATATAGTCACTTGTTGAAATCTCTAGAAAGACAAATATTTAGAAATGGAGGGAGTAGTAGATGTATCCAAGGCTGAATGCCAAGCGACTAAAGATGTCCCCAAGACTGTTTATGTATCCAAGCAGGATAGTAGAGATGTTTACGATTTGTACCAATACATCGCCCAAATTAATTTCAACTTTTCAGATGAAAATCGACAGGCCGATCGAGAACCGCAAACACAAATACAGTATATCTAATGATGGGAAGGGGGGCGGTTCTGGGTAACTAGAGTTGGGGATAACCCGGATCGGTAGGCAGGTAGATCGATCATTACATACATACTCCACTAGATCAAAGATGCGCGCGTTGCCGCGCCCGTTTATATTGAAAAAATAATCTAAAGAAAAAAACTATATGATATACATGAGAAAACATCAACAACCTCAAAGGATTTCCGATATTGATTAGATGTGCGATGCAAATGCAGTAAAAGACAATTACATTTAGTTCTAAATCGCAAATATTGTGATTTCGCAAGCACCAGTTTAATGAACCAGATTGATGATAAATAAGGTTTCCAACAACACTACCATTCAAAACTGAGGGTACCATGGTACCTATATCACCTGAAGTTGGCAGACTAATCACATTCTAATCTTTCCTGCAGAGCACAAAATAATACATCAGCCCTTTGACTTTGGCTAAAATTAAGATTTTTCTTTGCAATGGAATTTCAAGCATGACAATGAATGCCAACATTGGCGCATCACACGGACATCAAAACTGGAAAAAGAAAATCTAACCCTAACTTGTACGGGCTTAAAAAAATTGTCAACTACAGGCACACTATGTCTAGAGAATGTTGGAGACTGACTCATAAAGCTTGAGGATCCTGATGGTTAATATTTTGGCGCAGCCACACAGATGGAGAATACTGTGTATCATTTCTCCAAGACAAGTAAAATGGTCAGCTATTTACCTGCGGTGTTGTACAGATTTATTGAGCAACAAAAGGAATCATTTACCTCATGAGAGAAGACAAACAATTAGCTACTCATAGCATCTCTAGCAGACCTCGTAAAAAGCCGCGACCCGCAAACGCGGCCAGCCCACAAATATTTTTAGGGGCGCGGCAATATCTCAGCCTCAACCCGCAAATATGCAGGCTTTCGTCTCGCCCCTACGGTGTCCCGTATCCCAGGGAAGCGGTTGGCGGGAGGGACATTTCAGCCCGCGCCATTTCCCCCACCTCCTTCCGCTGCCGCCCGCCATTGGTACCGCTCGTCCACCACCGGCGATTCCGGCCAAATCTGCGGGTGGAATCGCGCCGCGGGGGTGCCCCCACCCTCTACCACCGATACGCTGCAACCCCCCCCCCCCCCCCGCCGGATCCGGTGACACGAGCCGCCCCTGGTCGCCGTCGCCGCCGGAGATCGACCGTCCTCGAGCCGCCCCTAGTCGCTTGCCTGCTAGAGATGCTCTCACAGGCTGAGGAACACAACAAATTATCTCAAAGATGAATATGTGTGATCCTAGAAATCACAATATTTCCACGCAGCTGTCACATTCCGTTCCTGCAAGATGACCACATACGGAGGACATGGTTCAAATGTGGTGGCACTGCGGGTGACTTTGACTGATGTGAAAACTTCCTCCCCGTCGCAATCCGTCAGCTTGTCATCGCTATGAGTGATGCCCTTGCACAGAATCAAATGTGGTGGGCTGCGTAGGAAGAGTACGGGGGAGTGGGGGCACCTATGCCGAAGCAGACCAGCCGCAAGAGCTCACCGCCGGAGCGGAGAACGGCGGCGGCGCAGCATTGACGAAGAGCAGTTTTTTTTCCCTACAGGAGTAGCTCGGGGAATAGGGTCAGCGCCGCAGCGGAGAAAAACTGGAAGACCTGCTGGGCGATAGGGACGACTTTTTTGTTTTTTGAGGGGAAGCGATAGGGACGACCTGGACTGGACCTCCACAATGAAACATAACTGGATTGGACCTGGGCCTTCAAACAAACGGTCCGATTGTGGACGAGAACTGTGGCTCAATCTGTGGAGCAGCGGCCTGCCACACGGTAATTGCGTATGTGCGTGACGATTTAGATGACTGGCCAAATCCTGCGCGTTCGTACAGGTGGCTGAGAGCTCCAAATCGCTATGAAGGCTCCTAACTAGCTGCGTTATATTGTTTAGTAATACTAGCACAAATGCCCGTGCGTTGCAAATGGAGAAGACATGGTTCATATGAATCTATCGGATCAAGGACCATGTCATTGGATGACGGTCGCTGGTGTAAAAAAATGGATCATTTGATGATGATATGGGTTATGATTTCAAGTAAGTTGATCTATCTAAACAACTAACTTTTGATTGTTAATTCATTCTTTAGATTAATTGTTCATTCTTGAAATTTGAAACTAAAACAGGAAAAAGCAGCAATATTAACAAATATGAAATAATAACAGCAAGCAAACTAATCTAGAATAATAATTGCAGCAAGCAAATCAATCGAGAGGAGTAATAGTTGCAGCAAGCATGATCTGTTCATTTTTTCAAATTTTTTGAAACTCGCCTCAAAACATATTTCATCAATAAAATGTATAGAGATTTAGTATATATCCATATGCACATGCGTATTTTTGCATATATTTTGTAAACTTACTTAAAGGTTCGTTTTTTATTTTTGCATAATTTTTACCTCTAGCGTTATTTGTATTGCCTTGACAGTTGATAAATAGATCGGAAGTTTTCTCGTAAAAAAAAACATGTGCATAATTTTGGCTCCATGTTGAGAGTCAATAATCCATACTCGACATGAAAGATGAACCATGTATAAATTACCTCCGCGGTTTTTATAGAAACATGTGCCAACAAACTTACAACGGGTGATTCTAGCTCTTTGTAGTGAAACACAACCATAAAATTCATAAATATAATATTTTTTAGACTTTTACCGAAGTGAATATTCCAACCTAGCAGTTCAATGGTATATTCTCAGTTCCGCTAATCTCCCATAGGTCTGCCACTGCGTCTTTATTTGCAAACTACCTCACATGGGTCTTAATCGGCTAGGTCTTGGACTTGATTTCCTAAGACATTGTGTCTTTCCTGGACTCCACCATGGCAATCTGCCACATCCGTTTTCTGACCTCCTAGATGGTCCAGCAGCTAGCTTCTGTGCATGTGCAAATTTTAAACGTATATTAACTGGATTGTCGGATGTAAGGGGTCGAGGTGGGACTATTTCTTAAACGGGCGAACCGCTTATTAAACACAAACTTATTCTAGCTCAGCTTTTTTTGTTGAGAAATCTCGCATGCTTTATTTATTCAGAAGCAATTGTCATAGGTACAAGATCGGGGTCATGAGGATTGCCCGACCAAACATGTCTACCTATATCTAGGTTACAAGCAAATTTGGCAAGATTATGAGCTTCAAAGTTGAAGTTTCTACGCTCGAAAACAAAGGAGCAAGTAATAAAACTATCACAATGGTTCATTATTTCATGCACCAACGAAGCATTGGGGCCTCCTGTCCCCCTGTTGATGTTATTTACCGCTTCTTGGCAGTCCGATGCCACGTGAATCTTCTGCTATCCCAGGTCATCCGCCAAAGCAAGAGCTTCCCGGCATGCATATGTCTCCAAGGTTAGGGGGTCCGTGATACCATAGTAAACCATCGCTGAGAAGCCCAGATAGTGCCCATTCTGGTCGCGGCAAAAGGCAGCAACCGCTCCTCCTCTTCGTGAGCGAACCACAGCCCCGTCAACATTAATTTTTGCAATGCCTGTAGGAGGAGGAAGCCATCGTTTCGGTTGGGGTGGTGCAGGTACAGAGTGTTCGTGCACTCGTCCAACAACTAGGTGACCTAGCTCATCGATATAATTATTTATAAAAAAAGCCGTTTGCTGGGGGTTCTGAAATATAGATTCATAGATAGCCTTTCTCCTCGCAAATCATATAGACCATAGTGTGATGACCATCCTTGTGAAGCTAGCATGGTCCAGTTTTTCATATAGATCAAACAGCCAAATTCTAGCTCAGCTGGTCGCAGACTTACAGCCTGAAGGGGCCGACGGGAGTTTGACCCCTTATACTTGCACTCTTTTTGCGTTGGGCCGGCTAAGATAAGAGATGGGCACCATGCAGGCAATTGCTGAAAATTTCAATGGAAAATAACCTGGACGGACCAAAATTATAAAGACACGAACGGATATTAGTATCACCTCGGATACAGAAAAAAAAATATGCAAAGTGGACGGACGACGACGGATCGAAAACGGTTCAAATTACGGTAGTAGTAGGTATAGAGGTATAAATGATATGCTGATAGAGACGGATCGATCAATCCGTAGACGTATCAAACACCGATCGAAATGGGCACGCTGCTTTCTCCACGTCATATCATGCATCATAACTAGAAAATTAGTCAGAGAAACGTAATGATCAACTAGCTCAGCGGCTAGCTAGCTACTACAGTATATGCATGATCATATTTTTTATTTTTTATTTTAAAAAAGGAGGAGGATCCCGGCCTCTGCATTTAGGCGATGCATGCAGTCATTTTATTAATTATTCACAAAAGATTTTAAAAAGAAATACAACAGTAAGTCTGAAACCACCGTCTAGGCAACAACTGTCGCTATTCCTATCCAGTTGATGCAGTGATGCTGATAGTATGAGCCTAATACCAAACAGACCTTGCAGCCAAACCTAACATCTAAGACCTGAGACCCCAACCAAGCCACTTGTCGGGTATGGGGCACACATCGTCCGCGCTGGGCTCTCGAGGCCGCCGCCAACTGCCACCACTCCATCTTCAGAGTTGTACTGACGCATCAACCTTGCCCGGTCTAGCTGCCGTCGACGCCACCACGGCGCCCAACGGCACCACCACCTCCCTATGCACGAACTGCTGAGCACGTTGCGGCCGCCCGCCGGTACACCTCAGCATCATGCCGCCAAGTACCACCAGCCGACACAACTTGAAGTCTTTGAAAGATATGTCGTACGTAGCACCAGCCGAATAGGCATGGCAAAGCGTAGCACCTGTCGGCCAGGCATGACTTGACATTTCCACCGAAGCTCCGTACTAGACGAAGCCGTTCAACCTCCCACCTCTATCTTCCAGCGCGGCTCCCCAAACGATGCTCTCAAGAGAGAAACGACACCGCAATGCCTCCATCATCCGATCTAGAAGACCAGATCCTAGGGTTTCTCCCGGAGCAGTACGAGTGGGTCGACGGTAGTCACATGACGCCGCCTTCATCAAGGTAACGACGCGGAATGCTGCCATCGTCCGCCGTCGGCTCGGATTTCACTGGCAACTATGTCTCGCCGACTCGCAGCCGGGGTACTAGATGATGGATCCAGAGATCCGAACACCCAGCCTTAGGCTGACCACCTCTGACGGAACAGATGACCACCACAGCCGGCTGCACCGGTCGAAACAGATTTGACCGGAGGTGCCGCCGACGAGACCACCAGGCCTTCCACACCGTCGTCGCCGATCTGAAGGCATCATGCACGCCACCGCAGCCAAACTGGCCGCAGCCGCCGCCGCTCGAAGGGCCAGCCGCTGCGCCCACAACCCCGGCCGCCGCCCGTGACTGGGCCGCCAGCCGCGCCAAGCCGTCGCCGTCCGAGGACGGGCCAGCCTCCCGTCGCCTGCCGCAGCCATCAGCCGCGCCGCAGAAATCAGATCGGCCGCGCCATCACACGTCTAGGGGCACTGCACCACCCCGAAGACGCGGGAGAGAGGAAATCCTTCGCCACCGTCGTCGGCCCCTGGGCTTAGCCCGCCGGCGTCCCCCGGCAGCAGCGGAGGAAGGTGAGGTGGGAGTGTGCGGCGGCTAGGTTTTTGGCGCCGCCCGAGTCACCCCAACGCGGGGGCCTCGTGGAAACCGAAAAAGGACCCATCCCGCATAAAACAACCCAAAGAGTGCCAGTTGCGCGCTGACGGATTGACAAGGGAAAGGTGCGTTATCAGCAACCAATCAATCCCTGAATCGCAAGTAGATGACTTTCTTAACCGGGATAAGATCGTAAGAGATAATAATACTTGTAAGAGCCGTGTCCAATGTGTTGGTAGAGGAACGTGCACGCACACACTACATGTGGACAGCGACACGTAAACACAAGAATCTCCTGTACTGCATGCATCTTCCGCCGATCTGGGTTAGTTACTTCTACTTGCCTAGTACGATACTTTGATGCTCGTGTCCAGAGATACAAAAGAAATCGTATATGCAGATACGTCACGTCTTGCTGAATCAGTATTCAGTCAGCGCTCTTTCAAACAAGTATTTCGTCAGTGTTGAGTGTGCCTTAATAATGGACGGCTGGTGGGCCAGGTCCAGCTTAACTAATTGCGGATGCCAGCTCGGATGTTCATCAGCAGCAGCAGCTGCACATCGCTGTTACGAGAAACAGGCACTGTATATACCCGTGTGTCTATACGAGCAACTCCAATGAGGCGACCCATTTCATCCGCCGCCGTCCGTTTGGGTCGGCATGGACAGAAAAGTCGGCCCAACGCGCCAACCCAAACGGACGCGCGTCCGCTTTCGCAGGGGCGGAGCCAGAAATTTTGTGAAGCCTGGGCAAGTTTGAGCCTAATAGTACAATCCGAAAAATTAAAATCAGGTGTTTGAATCAATTGTTTTTACTTGATACCTTTTTTTTCAAGAAGGGTCCGAAAGAAATGAGTTTCTAAAAATCTAAAAAAAACACCTTTTTGGCCTGAAGGTATTTAAAAAAATGAATTAAAAATTCAGCTTTTTGCCGAAAGTATTTAAAAAAATTGAATTCAAGTTCTTTTATTAGAAGAAGATATAGTATTTAACCCTTTGTATACGCAAATCTCTTTGTGTTCTAGTGGTCACGTCAACGGACGTCAATTATTTCCCTAATGCGCGGGTTTGAATCCTCCCTAACCCATCACATTTTTTTAAACTCTAATGACACTAAAAATTAAAAATCTGGTAGTCGATCCCGCATCAGCGAAAGCACTTCCACCAGGCTATGTGCTGTTGAAAATATGCATACATGTTCTATTTTACACTACCTAATGTGTAGCAAAACAATTCAGGGTCTGACTAAATATACAGTAACCGGTCAGATGCAAAAAAAATAGACCAGTAAAATAAACCTGATTCAGATAGAAAACTTTTTTTTAGCATAAGATAGACAACATATAAAATAGCACCAAAATCTCAAACCACAAATCTACACTAATAATGAAGTGAAATTATGCACCTAGTAGTCATATAAGTGTAGTTGTGAAGCAAAGTAATGTACTTCCATTCGAACTTCAAAATTTAAACACAAATAAGTCTACAAATTTCTAAAAGTTAGCAATCGCTCCTAATCATGAAGGAGGGGACAAGAAGCCGCTGGCGGATGATGCAAGCCATTCGTGGGATGGATCCACTCCAGTTTAGCCCACCGCTGGCCACACTCCAAACACGGGCCAGCCTCCACTCGTCGACGTTCCGTCTCCGAGACCCATGGTGCCGCAGTCTGGAACACACGAACAGGCGAGGTCGCTGGGGGGTGGGGCGATCAAAATTGCAAGACTTACTGACAACTACTTACGGATTCTTCTTACGGATTCCTTTCGGCCAATCGTGGTCCTTTTTTCTTTGAAAAAATTCGTGATCTTTCTGGTCCGAAGTAAACAACTGCTTGCTAGGCTAGTAGCCCAGTAGGCCTAGTTCTCATCTGACCCGTGACGTAAGGAAAGGGAAGCCCATTAGCTGATTAGCCCAGCTGCCCGGGTAAAGCATGATGTGTTGATGATTTTTTCCTGTGTAACGGGGCCATCGTAGCAGGGCGCGTAGCCAGCGAGCCCGGGCAAGTGCCCAGGGTCACCGGGCGCTGGCTCCGCCACTGTTTTTCGTTCGCCCTCTCTCCTCCCCGCGCGCGCTCACCCTCCACCGCCTGCTTCATCGTCGATGCCGCCGGCTATTTTTTTCCGATGAAAAGGGATACATAGATAGTTCTTGCGTACACAGATAAAACAAAAGAACAACTACTCGTCGGTTTTCGTCTCTGACTCGGTAATGTCCTCCTCCGACATCTGAATATAGGCGTCAGCAGCCTGCTCGTCCTCGAAGTCCCACCCCGATGTTTCTTGCATCTTCAGTCTCAATTGGGCGGCCTGCTTCCGCGCACGTTTGCCCTCCCGATAGGCGGCTCGCTCCGTCCTCCTCGCCTTCCTCTCCGTCCTCCTTTGCTCATAAAGCTGACGTTCGTCGACGACGTCGTGCGGGAAGCGTTCGCGCCACACCACCAAGGCTTGCACGTCCATCTCGGCGATGGTGAGGCGACGCTGCCACCTCCGGTGGACGCGACGATCCTCGTCGGTGAAAAGCCATGGGAGAGGCGCCAGATCCTGCGCCCGCTGGCTTGACACGTCGGGAAAATTCATCTCCCGACTAGGCCGCCGGAGGCGCCACGCCGCTGCGTCGTACGCGCGGGCCGCCTGCTCTGCGGTGTCGAAGGTGCCGAGGATGAGGCGTCTTTTGGCAAATAAGATCTCGGCGGAGAAGGCGACGGAGGGGCGCTCGCGGACTCCATGAAAATCCGAAGCGCCTAGGCGGCGCATTGACATGGTGGCGCAGAGGCGGCGAGGCTAGTGAGAGGGGGCGAGACGAGTGGGCGGCGGATTGAGTGTGGAGGGAGCGCCTTCTTATAACGAAGCCGGTCATGGCCAAAAACAAGCGCGAACATTTGACGACTCTGAGCGCCAAAGCCGGTGGCGCTAGACCGATTTTCCCGCGCTCATGAACCTTTCCTGCTATTTGGGCGCCAAAACCAGGGCGACGGTATGGCCGCTGGCATGATCTAAAGGCGCGCGCGGTCATGAAATGGGTCGGCGTGTTGGGCGCTGGACGGGCGGCCGACCCAAATGGATAAAAAGCGGACAAAAGCGCCGTCCGTTTGGGTCGGCCCGTTGAAGTTGCTCTAATGGAGTAAATTAAGTGGTGGGTCCATCTGCCTCGGTTGCGACGGATGCACATATAATAAGCGAGCGGGCGGCGAAGCTGCACCATGCGTGGAACGAACGAATGAACAGAAGGACGGTGGGCCGACCATCGATCGATCGCTTGGCTTTTGGCATGCGGCGGCGCGCGCCTGCGATTGGATCGCCGCAGTTGGATATCGATCGGGATGGGCTCCGATGCCGGCCGGCCGGTTGGTGTCGCCGTCGGCAGTCCCTTTTGGATGCCCCGTCTCAGTCTGTGTCTTGTGTGGGTGCACTGGTGTAGCTAGTGTCCCGTTCCCCCGGCCCCGGGTGGCAACTCCCCCGGCAGCGCTAGGTTCCAAAGGCGAATTTGTTGCGGTCGCCCAGGCAGTACGTGCGTGCCGTGGCGGACACAATGCATCCAACAGAACAGGTATGGTCACAGTATAAACTACAGTTTTGCTAGAACTCATCTAGATGAGATATAATTTGGTCTCATTCATCTTTTATAGCCATTGGATGTAATGCTATAAGATGCGTATGTGCTGATGTGGGTTGTATTTGTTCTCATTTTTAAAGTGAATGAGACCAAATTATATCTCATCTAGATGAGTTCTAGATACTCCCTATAAACTACGCGTGTGTCTGTAAACAGTCAAGGATTGATCGTGACTCCTTCGACTCCTTTGTGGGCACGACGAGAAGTATGGCGAGGCCCGGCACTATGCATGCACCAAGGAGGCATGCATGGCCACACACGTTGCCGGGCCGTAGGAGGAGCGATGGATCGGTCGAGTAACGAACAAACGGACGGCTGCTCCCAGCCAAAAGAATCAGGGTCGTCGGTCGGTCGGTCCGTGTGTCCTGTATGCGCGTGCCCCTAGCTAGGCAGAGGCAGATCTCCTTGGGAAAGATGGAGATTACAAGTTATTACTACTTCAATTAACAAGGTTAATATGGCCTTTTGTACTGTATCTAAATTCATCTACTCAATACATTTGATCTGCAGACTAATATGGTGACAGCGAGCCTTATTAAGAAATTTAAGATCCATGCAAACTTCTACAGTGATGTACCGAAGCAGAACTCTATTTATATCTTTCCATACGGCTTATCGGAAGGCACTCATGGTTGCTTTTGCATCCATCGTGGATCCAAATTGACCCCAGAATGTCAGATGAGCCAAATCAAAAGGAAGGCAGTGGAGTCCCATGCATTGTCGTCGAGTCATCACGAAATGGTACCCACGAAAAGCTAAGTCATTGATCTCGGATTCCACCGATCATATATATCACTTGTCATTTCAGCAAATTCAGTGGAATTCATTGAGAGTTGTGTGACGCAAAGCAAGCTTAGCTATAGGTGATGACAAGACATGGGGATGTAACCGTGACCTGATATTAGCGTTGCGTGTGTCAATTCGTGCAGAGGTTGGAGTGATCATTCCCCGTAAAAAGAAAAAGGAAGGGCTGATTTTTTTGGTTGGTTTACATGATAAATGCATCCAAGGCTCAGCGTCAAGCGACTAAAAAGATGTTTCCAAGGTAGCTAGTTTGTGTATGTTTCCAAAGAGAATATACAGTAGTGATGCCCACGGACGTCTACTAATTAGATCGTTGCACCAATCGCCGAAATTTATTTCAACTTTTCAGATGGAAATCGACCGGCGGATCGAGAACCGTAAACACCGATACATTTGATGATTGGAACGGGGCGAGTTTTGGGTAACTAGCTAGCATTGTTGATAACTTGGAGGGATTGGTGGGCAGATAGATCGATCATATATGTGCTGATAAAGACGGATGGATCGATCCGTGGACGTATCAAACTGACACCGGTGGAGGGCACGGACGCTGCTGTCGGCGCATCATCATATCATAGTTAGAGAATTGGTCAAGGAAACGTGATGATTAACTAGCACGGCGGCTAGGCTAGGTACATTTGCAATGTCGATCACGCATAAAACAAAATCATACTAGATAACAGTTGCAGGTTGTTTGACAAAAGGATCACCACTTAGCCGTGTGCATTGGTGAGAGGATCGTGTCATGCACACAGCTAGCACACTACATGTGGGCAAGACAACCACACGTTCGTAAACAAAAGAATATCCGGCCGATACTGCATCTCCCATCGATCAGGGTTGGTTACTTAGTTAATTTTGATGCTTGTGTGCCATCGTACGTGTGCGTGCAGAGAAACAATTTTTCTTCTTCTATTCTATGCAGATATATACATCACTCTCGTGGATCGTCCAGCTTAACTAATTGCGCATGACAGCTCAGATATTCATCCTCCTCCACCTCATCATCATCATCAGCAGCTGCTGCACGTCGCTGTTACGAGAAACTTCCCGGAAGGACGAACGGGTGGCGGTGGCGAAGCTTCCCGGAAGCTTCGCCCCTCGCTCGTCCTCGTCCCCATCGATCCATCTGTCCGAGGCTGAGGGGACCGATCCGTCGGAGGGGAGCTTCGTCCCTCGCTCGTCCTCGCACGGTGTGTCTGGAACGAACGGAAGGACGGCGCTAGGCTCGTCCCCGGGTGGCACTCCCCCAGCAGCGCTAGGTTCCAAGGCTCTTCGTTGGACCAGCGGGCGCGCCCATGCGTAGAACTCCGCTACTGGAGGTACGTGCTGCCATGGCATGGCATGGTCTGCGTGCAGTGGCGATTCCACTAGGGGGGCTTCAATAGGCTGAAGCCTACCCTCCAAATATCCTATTTGAACTAAACATACTAGTTGACAATTTTACTAAGGTGTTTAACATGTAAATTGCAATGCATTTGCTAATTAGACTTAGAAACTTGATGTTCTGAGCCTACCCTTCAATTTGATGCTAGATTCGCCACTATCTGCGTGCGTGGCAGACAAGTGACCGGCCACCATGCACCAAGGAGGCAGGCATGGCCACACACGTACACGTTGCAGGACCATAGCCTCTAGGATCGGAGGAGCGATGGGTCGGCCCAGCAACGAGCAAACGGACGAACCGGCGGCCACTCGCGCCCAAGCCAATCATGCATGGGTCCGTCGGTCGAGAGTCAATTGCAAAGAACTACCACATTTACGGCTAGCTTTGCGGAAAACAACCAAGTCGTTAATCTGTTGCAAAAAACACCACATTAGCAGTAAACTTGTTGCAAAAAGCACTGATCGCTTGCTTTGCATCATTTAATCGCATTTCCGACAAGTGGGGCCCGCTCGTCGGGAGCTGACTTGGCAAAAATCGCCACGCGATGTGCGCGCTGACCGAGTCTTCTTCCTCTCCTTTCTTCCCTTCTATCACACATTTTATCAAACATGTTCAGGGCATCTCCCGTCATCGCCATGCTCGCCGCAGCTGGCCCTAATGCGCTGCCCCGGCAAGTCAGGCGCCTCTGGTGCACCGGCCCGCATGAGAGATGCCCGTGGAGATCACCCCGGAGGAGGAGGACACCAAGCTCGGCCGCCATCACCGCACCGAGGAGGAGCACCGGGCCTGTGGTGTGCATGTCCCCGGTGTACCTGCCGCTCCATGGCCGGCAAGCTTGTCGAGGGGAGGCGCCGCTCTCCTCCTCGCTCAGCGGAAGAATGGTCGCCGGGAGGACGTTGTTGCATTGTCTTATTTGGCGCCGATGGCAGCGGCGGCCCGCTGCCTCCTTGAGTGAGGCGGTCCTCCTCAAAGACGAATCGCGACGACGGCCCGCCTTACCGCCGTCACCCGGCATGGCGGTCGAGCGCCAGCCGAAGTCCGGCCGTTCGCATCCACGCCGCCACAGAGAGGTCGATTGCCGCGAGGACGAGGGTCACGGATGTCAGACGCCGAGGCGGAGCTGCGGCGACGAGGTCCTTGTTGCCGGCTCAAAGCGCGGACTGCAAAGAACGGGCGGGGACTCGATGCCTCCTTCGCGAGCTGCGGCAGGAGCTCGGGATTAGCTCCATGGGCGGAGGGAGTTCGCCGGGCGGCGATTGGGTGGGGCTAGGCGACGGCCGCCATGGCGCTGGCGGGAGATGCCTCAACATGTTTGATAAAATGTGTGATAGAAGGAAAGAGAGCAGAGGAAAAGACTCACCAACGCCAAGATGTGGCGAAGTTTTGCCAAGTCAGCTCCCGACGAGCGGGCCCTCCGGTCGTAAACGCGATTAAATGAAGCAAAGTGAGCGGTCAGTGTTTTTTGCAACAAGTTTACGGCTAATGTGGTGTTTTTTGCAACGGATTAGCGACTTGGTGGTTTTCTGCAAAGCTAGCCGTAAATGTGGTAGTTTTTTGCAATTGACTCGTGGGTCGATGGTCGCTGTGTCCTGCGTGTAGGCAGATCTCGTTTTTTCTTTTTTTTTTTGCGAATGGTAGGCAGATCTCGTTGGAGAGCCACGTCAGGCAATCGGTCGACCAATGGCGCGTCCGCCCAAATGGAACCTCCCCCAGAACGCACGCGGCACCGGCACATACACCCTGCCATGCAGCGGCCGGCCGGCTCGATCGTGTATGTACTCATGGCCCTGTCGCTGCCAGCATGCATGAAAAAGACGAGATAACGCTGCGCTCATATCAGCTCTTCTTTTCACCGTTACTCAATCAGTAACCAATCCAAGAGCAACTCTAGCTAGCAAGGTAATAAAAAAGTCGGTCGCCCAAACATGAACGGAGCGTGCTTCATAATGTTTTCTGAATACATGGCCAGATTTGGCAAAAAAACATTCAGCAGACATGGCAAATCATGGCAAAAACCTGAGCATAATAAGATTTTCCATTTTCTCCGTCAAAGGAAATATGTTAGTATCGCAAAGATACCAATTACACCCGGCCTCTATACGAACAAGATATTCCAAAGGCATCAATGATACACACAACCAATAAAAAGCAAACCCGCCCGGTGATCAATTACTAGCATCAACACCACTCTAACTATCCCCTGGAGACAACACCTAGATTACAAAAGAGGTTCTCCATGTTTGCTGAAGAAAGTTGTCATGCTACCAACAACATAATCTGCCATCAAAAGCATCAAATGGCCGAGCATGACTATGTCCTATCTACCTACCTATGTCATGATATTTTTTAACAATACCGTTCGTTGTGCCTACGGGAGTTGTAGGGTGGAAAAGCCACTAAACATAGCATGAACTGCGGTGTAGAAGAATCTGAAAGTTTTGTGCGACACAACAATTAGCTCTGGAGTGCACTCTAAAACGGAGGCCCTCAACCTCCAAATATGGAGGAAGAACCACTCTTCTTCGAGCTGCCTCCAAACATTATGGAGTGCAAAGAGGCGATGACGACTATGCTTGAGTGTGGTTTGCCCCTCTAGCTAGCCTTTAAATTGACGGTTATTATGGATGGAAGGGCATAGGACGACTCTATTAAAGTTGCTCTAAGGGTAGTAAGCAACATCCCTTCTATGACCATCAGAGCTGGGTAGTGTTTCTGCATGCGACTACAAAGCGAAGTCTTATAAAACAATGTCACGGACTACATGCATGAAGAAAACAGCGTAAATCGCCTCAAAATTTATAAAGCACCCTTCTTCTTTCTCTTACTTCCTCACCCTCGGCGAGCCAGCCCTAGCCAAACCACCTGCCACCCACGACCGATGGGCATTGTCGCCCTAGCCATCCAGATAATCCCCATTCATCCTTCTCCTGCGTTGGCGGCCACCCCACACCCCCAAAACGTCAAGCCTTCAACTTGACTCCACATGCGACATCATGGCCAGCCATGGTGTCGTCGACTTCGACTCTTTCCTAGTGAGCGATTGTCAGGGACACCGCAACTTCCCAATCTCAAACATGCATGAGTGTGGTTAGAATTTATTTTCAGGCAATTACTCCCTTCGTTTCAAAATGCAGTGCGTATATCTTTTTTTGTTAAGTCAAACCTCACAATTTTTCACCAAGTTTTTGGAGAAAAACATTCACACCTAGAATGTCAAGCATATATCATTAGATTTATTATGAGAAGTAGTTTCATATTTTACCTATTTGGTCTTGTATATAAATAATTTTCTCTATAAATTTCGTCAAACGTTTGTAGAACTTGACTTTTTTTTAAATAATATACGCACTACGTTACGAAACAGAGGGAGTACCAAATAGCAATGGCGGGAGAAAAAAAACATAGACCCTCCAAAAATTTGACGCGAAGATTGGGGTCCCTTTCTTCGACCCCTCTCTCATTGGTTCCCGGCCGGCGGGTCCCACCCACCGATCATCCGACTCAGCACCCGGGCCTCGTCCTCGCCCTCTAACTGCTGAAACCAATGTACTCCTGCTATGTAGTAGGTTTTTTATTGTGAGATTACTTACCACATTTCCGCACGTCTCGTGGACAGAATGATGAATTGGTAATAAACTAGAAATATGGCTGATCGAAAGCACTCATCGTTTTGCTTTTGCCTCCACCATGGACACAGATTGACCACGGAATGTCAGATGAGCCAAAGCAAAAGGAAGGTAGTGGAGTCCCAATGTCGCCGAGTCGTCACGTCGTGGTACTAGGAGAGTAAAGCTGATTCCTTGATCTTTGATTGCACCGATAATATGTACTATCACTTGTCATTTCAGCAAATTCAGTGGGATCCAGTGAGAATGCTGGTAGATAAAAAGGGGGAATTGTTTTGAGGTTTAGGACAAGACTGCAAGACACAGGAGAGATGTGAGCGATTCCCCAGCTTCAGGACAATGAGTTTAGGTCTTTGGCGGTCCTTTGCCGCCGAAGATGGCACTGGTGGGCAATGTCTTTTGGGACCAAAGTTGTTGAATAATTTGATGGAAACACAAAAATATCAGTACATACTGAAATTAATTTAAAAAATCAAAATTCACTAAACATGATTTCCATGGTGTGACCCAAGCAAGCTAAGCCAGCACTGGCAAAACCGGGTATGTATATAGATGATGTGATATGGTGATGGATTTTTGACCTGATTTTGGTTGGTCATGATAAATGTATCCAAGGCGGCAAGGTTCAATGTCAAGCGATTAAAGATGCTTGCAAGACGGTTTATGCTTCCAGAGAGTATAGTCCATGTCTAACTTAATGTGAGACGTTTTTGCAGTCGTATATACAGTAGAGACGACGCCACAAATGTGTACTTACTACTATATCGTCTGCGCCATTCGCCTAGTTTTTATTGTAACTTTTGAGAGAGAAATCGACCGGTTAATCGGGAACCGCAAACGCATCTATTTGATGATGCGGAAGGGGGCGTGTTTGGGGTAACTAGTGTTGGCGATAACTGGGATAGGTAGGCAGGTAGATCGATCATGTATGCTGATAAAGACAAATCGATCAATCCGTAGACGTATCAAACACCGATCGAGATGGGCACGCTGCTTTTTCCACATCATATCATCATAATTAATAGAAAATTAGTCAGGGAAACGTAATGATTTTTTTTTTTTTTGCGGATAGGGAAACGTAATGATTAACTAGCACGGCCGTCGGCTAGCTAGCTGCATGATCATCATATACATATCACGCATGCAATGTCAATCACGCAGAACATACAATACCAGTTGCGGATCGATTGACGAAGGTGCGTGTTATCAGGAACCAATCAACCAATGAATCGCAAGCAGATCACTTACTTGACCGGTGATAAGATCATACTCGTGATTCTTAAGAGCCGTGTGCGTTAGTGAGAGAGGATCACACTGACTACATGTGGACAGCGACACGTACGTAGACTAAAGAATATGCATCTTCCATCGATCTTGGGTCAGTTTGATGCTTGTGTGCGTGCAGTGCAGAGATACTCCCTCCGTAAACTAATATAAGAGTGTTTAGATCACTACTTTAATAATCTAAACATTCTTATATTAATTTACAGAGGGAGTACTATCATAGAGACATATTTATGCAGATACGTTAGGCCAACCCCACCGCGCGACCCTAAACAGACGTCCGTTTTGCTCGAATTCTGTTCGTTTGGTTAGGGCAATGGGGTCGTGTCCGGGCAGTTTTCGGGATGCGGTGGCCATGCGTCCAGTGCGCGGATGTATCCGGCCGCATCTTGTCCGCGTGCACATTTCTTTGCAAGTCCTTAACTTTTTTTCATCATTCATTTTTGATACATGACAATACATCATCACATTTTGACTAGTAAAGTAAGGCCAAAGAAAACAAGAACCACAAGAATGCATTTAAGAAGATACCCAACTTCCATAACTGCTCCCTTGAGTTGGGTTAGGGCCTTCTCGATGCACTCATTGTTGATCTGTGGAGGAGGCTCGACGTTGCACCCTCCTTTCTTCTTCAAGCCAGAAGTCGATGTTGCTTCCTCACACCTAGTCTCGTGTCTAGCCTCTAATCTAGCAACAAGTGCACTTATCTCATCTACAGCCTCTATGCTAGCTAAAAGTGCACGAACATGTACTAAATTTCGTTCTATCAATATATCGATGTACTCTGCTTCCCAATACCAAAACTTGCATCCATTCTACTCCCTCTGTTCCTAAATATTTGTCTTTCTAGCCATCTCAAATGGACTACAACATATGGATGTATGTAGACATGTTTTAAAATGTAGATTCACTCATTTTGCTCCGTAAGTAGTCACTTGTTGAAATCTCTAGAAAGATAATTATTTAGGAACGGATGAAGTATACAATAAAATTTGAAGTTAGCACAACTAGTCTAATCCGAGAGCACAAACCGAAGCTAAAAAGAGCACATACCCCATCATTTAAGCACTTGATGAACACCCATCCCGGATGTTCCGGCGTTGTAGACATGGGGCGCACGACCATCCTTGGGCAGTGGTCGCACTTAATGAGTGGCAACGGTGTGCTGACGAACTTTTGGGTAAGCACCGAGCCCACGGCCGCCATTCGTGTATCTCGCCGGACCACCGACGGCAGATCCGAGCGGCTAGAGGATGAGCCATCGCTGCATGTGGCCTTGCGGCTCGCACAGCCTTCCGACGAGGTGCCCGGCCGATCCATGGCGCTGCCTGGCCTCCCACAAATGGGCGAGCTCAAAACCGACCGGATCCGCCCAAACCGGCCGTGGTGCGCAACCTGTGGTCAGAAGGTAGCGGCGCCGAGGGAAGGGTTGGCGAAGGCGTCCGAAGCTGCACCGCAATGGCGATGCGGTGAGGCGACGGCGAGGGAGAGTGGAGAAGAATGGAGTGGGGTGCGGCCGGAGGAAGGGAGGGGCGGATAGAGAAAGGCCCGCCCTGTGCCACCGACGGGCGGGCCAGGGGAGGACACGCGCAGACGGCCGGCGCCTTCGCATGGTGTCTGTTTCACCCCAAAAACGGCGCAAACTGGGGCCGAGGATGGATCAAAAGCGGACATAAACCGAACAAAAGTTCGTTTGCCCCCGCGCGCTAGGCTGCCCGGTTTGTCCTTTTTATCCCAAACAAACGGGACCGGACAGAATGAGGTCGCGCGGTGGAGTTGACCTTACGTCTCATTGAGTCGGTCAGTGATGTGTGTGCCTTGATAATCGATGGCAGGTGGAGTAGCAGGCCAGGTCCAGATTAACTAATTGCACATGCCAGCCCGGACATTCATCATCAGCAGTAGCTGCACATCGCTGTTACGAGAAGCTGATACTGTACTCGTGTGTCTGCACTCTACAATAATGGAGTAAATTAAGTAGCACGACAGGATCTGTTGCGGCGGTGATGGGTGCAGATAAAAGCCATGGAGCGAGGTCGCGAGCGGGCGGCGAAGCTTCTGGGAAGCTTCGTGCCCTCGGCCGTCCCAGTCGACCGATCTGTCGGAGGGAAGATGCACCCACGCTGGGTCGATCGCCTCCGGCCGGCGCGCATAGAATGGGGACGACGATTGAATGCACCTGCGCTGCTTCGTCTCGCGATGCCTCCCGTCACACAGTTGGCATCACGGCATGGCATGGCATGGCATGCGGCGGCGATTTGCACATTTGGATTGGATGTCGATCGGGATGGGTGGTTGGTTGGTGCTGCGCAACGTCACCGTCGACTAGACTAATACCGGCCCCGGGTGGCACTCCCCCAGCAGCGCTAGTTTCCAAAGCTCTTCGTTGGGCTGGCGGGCGCGACTATGCGTAGAGAGAGCTCCACTACTGGAGGTACGTGCTGCCATGCCATGGCATGGTCTGCGGGCGTGCGTGCGTGGCGGACAAGTGACTGGCCACCATGCACCAAGGAGGCAGGCATGGCCACACACCTTGCAGGACCGTAGCCTGTAGGATCGGAGGAGCGATGGATCGGTCCAGCAGCGAGCAAACGGACGAACCGGCGGCCGCTCCCACCCAAGCCAATCATGCATGGGTCGGTGGTCGGTGGTCGCTGTGTCCTATAGTCCTGCAGCTGAGTCAGGCGGATCTCGTTGGAAAGCCACGTCAGGGAATATCGGTCCACCAATCGTTCGCTCAAATGGAGCCTCCCCCAGAACGCACACGGGCACAATGCAACCGGGCATACAGTGGCCGGCCGGGTCGATTGTGTACCCATGGCCTGTCGCTGACAGCATGTGGGAAAAAGACGAGATAACACTGCGCTCATATCACTCTTCTTTTCACCGTTATAACTCGATCAGTAACCAATCCAACTATCCAAGAGCAACTCTAGCTAGCAAAGTAATCACAAAGTCGGCGCCCAAACATGAATGGAGCGTGCTTCGTAATTTTTTTTGAACACATGGCCATATTTTGCATAAACATGGCAAATCTTGGCAAAATATTTCAGCTGACATGGCAATAATCATGGCAAAAACCTGAGCATATAAGATTTGTCATTTTTTCGATAAAGTGAATATATTAATATCGTAAAGATACCAATTACACCCGGCCTCGGTACTGACAAGATGTTCCAAAGGTATCAAGGATCACTAGTAGAAAAAGGGGCTTTCGTTCGGACTGGTCATTAGTCTCGGATTACGTCTGAACCGGGACCAATGGGTGCATTTGTCGATTCGTGAGCAGTGAAGCCGCCCGGGGCCTCGCGGGCTTTGGTCCCGGTTAAATGCGGACCCATTTGTCCCGGTTCTAGGAACGAACCGGGACCAATGGGCCTCACTCTGCCCATAACCATTGGTCCCGGTATGCCCAACCGGGACAAATGATTTGCCTATATATAGCCCATCGCCAAATGACGAGCACTTCACCGTACTGCTTTTTTGGCCGGCGAGGGAGGAGGCATTTGGGTGCTCTAGCTCACCTCCTCTGCACATGAGGTGTTCAATGAAATGTCCGAGCCACACTAGTTAATATTTCTTCTCTCGGAACTCGACCTCCGAGCTCCATTTTTCCCGAGATTTTTCTAGGTTTAGCGGTCCGTCACGTCCCGTCCCCGTCTTCACCGCCGTGGATCGCCCGCGCCGATCTTGTCGCCGGCACCACCATGGTGAGCCTCTTGTTCTTATCTTCTTTCTGAAAAAAATCTTACTTGAGATGGATACTTGTTTAATTTTCTTACTTTTATTATTCCTTGTTATTATATAGTGCGATGGTTCTGGTATCCGCCCCCGTCGGCCCTCGTCATGTCTATGATTCGGATGTGGTATATATTATCTTTTTATAACTATTTGGTTCATTTATTGTTTATGACAATTATGCCGACCAACGTGACATAGATTTTTTTATGTAGGAGGTGGTTGAACCGGAAATTCCAACCGACCCTATTGTCGAGAGGTTAAATTTAGTCGAAAAAGAAAACAATTACTTGAAGGAAAAAATAAAAAAAATTGAGGAGGAGAAGATGATATTGGAGTTTCATGTTGCGGATGTCGTCGATGATCACAAGATCAAGATGGATGCAATGCGGTTGAAGATTAGAAAGATTAGAAAATATGCCATTCATACCGAGGCTTGGTATCATTATGCCGTTGGATCAATTGTTACCTTAGTTGTGATATTTACATAGTTTCAATGTATGGTGTAACTAGATGCTCTAGAGAGCTATATGTTGTTCAATTTGAACTATGTATGTACTTTGGTTTTAATGTGATGATGAACTACTATTAATTTGGTCGCTTAGCTCTATCCAGCTGGAAAAAATCAGTAAATGCATGAAAAATAATAAATGAGGTCAGAAAGGGTTGAAAATTGATGATGTGGCTTTGAATGGTGCATTTTGAACACAGAAAAACTATGAAGTTCAAATAAGTTCAAAAAAATGAAATCCCTTTGTAACAGACGAGTTTCCATATGAAACTCTGATACTTCGAAAGAGATTGTCCATTTTGTACACGAAGTGCATCCAGTTTTTGCCGTAAGCCTCTCTACTTTCTTGCACATGCTATGTGGGTGAAATGATGATACCATGCCAACTTTCAACTTTTTCAGAGTTCATTTGTAGTGCTTTTCAATTTGAGGGTCTTATAGCTGACACTAGTAGAAAAACAGGGCTTTGGTCACAGGGCAATATTCACATTAGTCCCGGTTCAGTCACGAACCGGGACTAATGTGAGCATTGGTCCCGGTTCAAATGAGCCATTTAGTCCCGGTTCAAATGTCCCATTTAGTCCCGGTTTAAGACAAGAACCGGGACTAAAGGGTGCGATGCCCTTTAGTCCCGGTTCGTATCTCAAACCGGGACTAAAGATTAGACCTTTAGTCCCGGTTTGAGACAAGAACCGGGACTAAAGGTCCCATTTTCAAACTCTACCTCCCCCCCCCCCCCTGGATCGCCTTTCCAGTTTTGTAAAAAGCAAACCAAAATGATAAAAACTTTAAAAAATAAAATCCTTCAAGAGGTAGTTATATCACTACATCTACTAATTAGCAAAATTTTAAAACTTAAATTTGGCCATGTTTTGCAAAAAAGTGTAGGGAAAATGTAAAACGGCTATAACTTTTGCATACGATGTCGGGAAAAAACGTATAATATATCAAAATGTTCAGCACGAAAATCCGCATATGATTTTGATGGCCTACGGCCTGTTTGCAAATTTTTAGAATCCTCAAATTCTAAAAGGAAAAAAAATTATGCTCAAATTTCAGTTTTTTTGTATTTTCGTTAAATCTGGTCAAACTATAGTCAGACTACTTATTCAAGAAGTATTAGTGTTACTAAATACTCCCTCCGTTCCATAATGTAGTGCCTATAGATTTTTTGAGAAGTCAAACTTTGCAAACTTTGACCAAGTTTGTAAAGAAAAACATTTACATCTACAATAGCAAAAATATATAATGTGAAACTACATCTTATGATGAATCTAGTGATATATGTTTAGCACTCTAGATGTAAATATTTTTCTCCACAAACTTGGTCAAAGTTTGTGAGGTTTGACTTTTTAAAAAATCTATAGGCACTACATTATGGAACGGGGGGAGTAATTATTCAAGAATATTAGTGTTACTAAATAATTATTTTCAGTTTTTTTGAATTTTTGTCAAATCTGGTCAAACTATGGTCAAACTATGGTCAAACTATGGTCAAACTACTTATTCAAGAAATATTAGTGTTACTAAATAATTATTTCGGTTTTTTTGAATTTTGATCAAATCTGGTCAAACCGTGGTCAAACTATGGTCAAACTATTTATTCAAAAAATATTAGTGTTACTAAATAATTATTGTTTTGTACAATAATAGTTTCAAACTCAAACAGTGAAATGTGTGACTTCATGCTCAAGCTAAACTCCTGAGAGTTAATAGGATTGACATCTTACTATTGTTAGGAAAACAACAAGTGCAGACATGGAAACCGGTGGGGAAGTTAGATGATTTGGAATGATGAGGGATGATTAGAGATTAGAGGTTAAATTGAGCAGTGATGAGGGGTGGGTGATTAGAGATTAAATTGTAAAACAATTAAGAAATTTGAAAATTAGCAAAAAAATTCAAAAAAAATTTAAATTTTTTTTAAAAATTTAACCGGGACTAAAGGTGGAGCTGGTGGAGCTCTAGCCAGCGGCCACGTGGAGGGCCTTTAGTCCCGGTTCGTATAAGAACCGGGACTAAAGGGGGGGGCTTTAGTAACGACCCTTTAGTCCCGGTTCGAGAACCGGGACTAAAGGCCCTTATAAACCGGGACTAATGGCCCCTTTTCTACTAGTGTGAAAATATCAGTAAATGCATGAAAACTAACAAATGAAGTCAGAAAGGGTTGAAAATTGATGATGTGGCTTTGAATGGTGCATTTTGAACACAGAAAAACTATGGAGTTCAAAAAAATGAAATCCCTTTGTAATGCATTTAGTTTCCATATGAAACCCTGATACTTCGAAAGAGATTGTTC
Source organism: Aegilops bicornis (assembly GCA_021605145.1). Lineage (NCBI taxonomy): Eukaryota > Viridiplantae > Streptophyta > Magnoliopsida > Poales > Poaceae > Aegilops > Aegilops bicornis. The sequence continues at coordinate 69,710,068 of CM038670.1, read as the reverse complement.
GTTTTGTACAGAAGTGCATCTAGTTTTTGCCGTAAGCCTCTTTACTTTCTTGCACATGCTATGTGGGTGAAATGATGATACCATGCCAACTTTCAACCTTTTCAGAGTTCATTTGTAGTGCTTTTCAATTTGAGGGTCTTATAGCTGAAAAAATCAGTAAATGCATGAAAAATAACAAATGAAGTCAGAAAGGGTTGAAAATTGATAATGTGGCTTTGAATGGTGCATTTTGAACACAGAAAAACTATGGAGTTCAAATAAGTTCAAAAAAATGAAATCCCTTTGTAATGCATTTGTTTCCGTATGAAACCCTGATACTTCGAAAGAGATTGTCCGTTTTGTACACGAAGTGCATCCAGTTTTTGCCGTAAGCCTGTCTACTTTCTTGCACATTCTATGTGGGTGAAATTATGATACCATGCCAACTTTCAATCTTTTCAGAGTTCATTTGTAGTGCTTTTCAATATGAGGGTCTTATAGCTGAAAAAATCAATAAATGCATGAAAACTAACAAATGAAGTCAGAAAGGGCTGAAAATTGATGATGTGGCTTTGAATGATGCATTTTTAACACAGAAAAACTATGGAGTTCAAATAAGTTCAAAAAAATGAAATCCCTTTGTAATGCATTTAGTTTCCGTATGAAACCCTGATACTTCGAAAGAGATTGTCCGTTTTGTACACGAAGTGCATCCAGTTTTTGTCGTAAGCCTCTCTACTTTCTTGCACATGCTATGTGGGTGAAATGATGATACCATGCCAACTTTCAACCTTTTCAGAGTTCATTTGTAGTGCTTTTCAATTTGAGGGTCTTATAGCTCAAAATAATCAGTAAATGTATGAAAAATGGTGCATGAAAAATAACAAATAAAATAAATAAGTAATTAGAAACAAATTAATATAAACTTTAATAAAATATATAAGTAGAAACAAAATAAAATAAACTTTAATAACATTTATGAAACTAAAATTAACAAAGTATTTTCTGTTCAAAACATTATAAGCAACCTCTAGTATTATTGAAACTAAAATTATATAAAATTGATGCAACTAAAATTATCGAAGTATTTTCTGTTCAAAATCATGAAAAGCAAAAAGAATTTTCATAAATAACTTTTTTGTTAGAAACTTTAATAGCAAAAAGAATTATCATAAAATAAAATAAATAATTAATTAAAAACAAAAAAAGTAAAATAAAATAAATAAGTTTTTTGTTATGAGTAGAAACGAAACAAAATAAGTAAAGCAAAAAAGAAAACAAAAAAACAGTCAAAAAATAAAAATATGCCACCTAGTGGGCCGCCACGGCCTAAATACGACTAGAAACCCATCGATGGGCCAGGATTCAGGCTCGCAGAAGGCCCAGTAGGCCCATCAGGCATAGCAGTGACATTTAGGCACGTAAGCCTGCAATGGAGAGGAGCTCGAGAGGGGTGCGGCCGTGGGGGCTTATAAACCACTGCGCGCCCCTCTCAACTAGCGAGGTGGGACTAAACTTTCAACGCGGGCACAGCAGCACAGGACCTCTGGTCCCGGTTGGTAGCACCAACCGGGACTACAGGGGTGCATTGGTACCGGTTCGTGGCACCAACTGGTACCAATGCCCCCCCCCTTTAGTCCCGGTTGGTGCCACCAACCGGGACCAAAGGCCGCCGCTTCCCGCCCTTTGGCCTGCCGAAAACTGACCTTTGGTCACAGTTGGTAGCACCAACCGGGACTAAAGGGGTGCATTGGTCCCGGTTGGTGCCACGAACCGGGACCAATGCTCTATATAAGCAGGACTTGTGAAAATTTCACTTCTCATCTCGCAGTTGCCGCCCCGACGACGCCGACAACATCGACGCCGCCAGTGCCGCCCTGCCGACCTCGCCGCCTCCACCGACCTCGCCGCCGTCTCCGTCATCGCCGTCGCCCCTGCCTCGGCCGCACCCTGCCCTAACCTCGTCGCCGTCGCCGTCGCCCTGCCCGACCTCGCCGCCGTCTCCGTCATCGCCGTCGCCCCTGCCCCGACCTCGTAGCCGTCACCCCCGGGACCTCGCGCCGCTGCGGTGTGAGCCTCACGCGCCATTCCCTCCTCTCCCTTCCTCCCGCGCCTAACACCGCCAAGACCCGCCTAACGCCACCGCCTGCCTGACGCCGACGAAGCAGGCCCCCTGTTCATATGCAAAAGTTAGGATTTTTGGTGATATTATTGTAGAATATGATGATGATATTGTAGAATATGCAAATGTTTGTATGTTCATATGCAAAGAATTTTTATTTTGTTCACATAATTTTTTTTGTTTTTTTTCATAGAATTTTTATTGTAATTTTGTTCATAGGATTTTTTATTGTAATTTTGTTCATAGGATTTTTTGGTCAGGTTATTTTGTTCATAGAAGAGGAAAGGAAGAAAGGAATAGAGGAGAAGAAGAAAAAAAAAGAGGAGAGGAAGAAATGAATAGAGGAGAAGAAGAAAAATAGAAAATATTATCTATTTTTTCTTCTTCTCCTCTTTTTTTTCTTCTTTTTTTCTTCTTCTTCCTTTTCTTATTTTTTATCGGGTAGGTCATTGTCGATATAACCCCCTCTCGACCGTGATAACTTATACCACGGGAGAACCCCCGGCCCTCTCGCTCGACTAAAACTCTCGAGGACACCCAAACCCTAGAAAAAAAAGATGTCGGTCTCCTACCCCCTCCCTCCGCACCCCTACCCGACAAACTCTCTCGAGGCCACCCAAATTTACCAAGTTAAAATAGCGTTGTCGTCGAGGCCACCCCAAACCCTTGAAGCGCTGTCAAGGCCACCCCAAACCCTTGAAGCGTTGCCGAGGCCACCCCAAACCCTAGAGAAGCGTCGAGGCAAGGCCACTAATATGATTCCTTATTGTGCCGCTAGCTAGTTCTACGTTTGCCACTAATATATTCATCTGCCATGTTTGAATAATAATTGCCATGTTGTAAATATTTGCAGAAACTATGGATCCGCACCCCCGAGACGAAGCAAAAGAAGCGGTGTTGGGGGAGATAATCGCACACGGAAGTGATGCCGTCTTGTCGTTTCTCAACGACACATGCACCGATGGTCTGGAAAGACAGCTGGATGAAGAAGCAGGCTACGACGATGATCAAACAATGGAGGAGGAAGGACACCGTGATGACCGCTCCGGTGACCGAATGGAGGGGGGAGGACACCGTCATGATGGCTCCGGTGACCGAATGGAGGGGGAAGGACACCCTGAGGACGGCTCCGGTGACCGAACGGAGTCTGGCCAGGTATATATATTAATTAATTAAGCATGTGCTGACTATATAGCTAATTGATGTGCATTAATTGTTTTTGGTATGTACACATATCAACTCTCTTCTTTTTCTTCTTTTCTAGCCCTCCGGATCGAGCAGCACTTCGGTAACGAGACGAGGCCCGAAGAGAAAGTTGCGCATGGATGAAAGGTACACGATCATCGAAATTGATCGCGCTGGCCAACCGATTGAACCCCTCCGGTCCAAGCAAAAATTTAATGCTTCGGTCAAGGGGTTCTAGTGAGGTACATGATCCCGATCAGCATCGAGCAATGGTTGAAGCCTAAGGACAAAGACTCTCATGTGTCTTATGTCAGCGATAGGCAGAAAGCTGATCTTTGGACCGCGCTGCAGGGAAATTTCACCTTCCCGCCAGAGGAGGATCCGGAGAATCCAGTTAAAAAGCCAATGATCAAGGCTTATGCTCTTAAGAAGATGGCTGAGCTATTCAGGAGGTGGAAGAATTAGCTGAAATCATCGTTTGTCGACCAATACAAGACTCCTGAATTCATCGGCCGATTTGAGAAGATCAAAGATCAGTGGCCCGAATTTGTCACCAAAAAGAAGTCTGAGAGAGCAGCGAAGATGTGAGCGACAAACAAGAAAAATGCTGCAAAGAAGAAGCAGCACCATCGCACGGGGTCAGGTGTCTACCCAAAAGCCCGGCTGTTGTGGGACAAGGCTGAGAATGACCACATTGATAAAGGGATCGAACCAGACACACGACGCTGGTCAGACCGTTGCAGGACTTGGTTCTTTGGGGTTGGGGGAAAATTGGACCCTGTAATAGGGAAGTGCGTTTGGACCGACGAGCAGCTGAACACACCCATCGTGAAGCTTCAGGAGTATATCGAAAAGGCGCAGCAAGGGACGTTCGTTCCGGACAGAGAGAACGACGAGCTCACAGAGGCCCTCGGGAATCCTGAGCACCCCGGACGGACACGAGGCACGCCAGGCTCCCTTTCGTGGAAGGCTGGATTTCCCGACGCAGGCGGTTACAAACGCCGGGAGAGGAAGAAGAAAAAGGAGTTGACCCAACTACAGGCGCTGCACGCAAGGGTACAAGCGCTAGAGGAACGAGAGGCAGTTCGCAGCACGCGACCTACGGAACCTACACCCGAAGCTACCCCGCCATCTCAGCGGAGAAGCAGCGTGGCTTCCACGGAGCTGCTTCAGGAGCGTGTCCTCACGGCTCCTTCTAGCTACCCCGTAGATGCTATCACGGAGTCTCAGCATTGCCACCTTATGACGCAGTGGATGTAATTGGAAGTCAAGGCGGCTGTTGGCTCCGTTGCATCTCCTGAACCTGGCGCAACTTTTCATTGCTGGACGATTCCAGAAGGATATGCTAGGGTGATGGTGGATGAAATCACAGAAGGATTTGAGGTCCTCCAGCTTGACCACCCTACGGGTGAAGGGGAGACTCGGCTAGGTTCTTGTCTGAAGACTCCATGCCTATGGGGGAAGGAGCTCATCAACCTTCCGAACTGGATGCCTCCGCCTCCTCCTCCTTCTCCGGCGAGTCAGGGCACTCTGCCTCCTCCACCGCCTCCTCCTCCGGTGAGTGACGATCAGGGCACTCAGCCTCCTTCTCCGGCGCGTGGCGGAACTCCGCCTCTTTCTCCGCCTGTGCCGGCGCGCCCGAGAAGCCACCAGCCTCCTCCTTCTCTGCCTCGCCAGCAAGGGCAGAAGAGACCCGCCGCCGCCCCGGCTGCTCCGACGAGTCGTAGTCCTTCTCCTCCGCCTCGTAAGCAAGCACGAAAGAAGACAGCCGCAACCGCTCCGTCTGCTCCTGCGTCTAGCAGTACAGCCAGAGGCGGGAGGCAATACAGATACGGTCCACCTCTCAAGCCTCTAGAGAAGTTACCGTGCGAGATGACCGCGGAAGAAAACGCGGACATCATGCGGACCGAAGTGAAGGACTTCTTTGAAGGGTTGAAAGCAAAGAGACATCCACCTCCGGAGGAGAAGGTAGATCTGGTGAAAGCAAAGCGCACTATCGATGCCCTGAGGAAACCACCAAAGTCTCCGCCGAAAACCAACTATGAGCGCATTACTGAAAAGCCATATCTCGAAGCGGAGCGGTCGGGAAGTATTGTCAGTGATCAAAGGTTAAAAGAATGAGCAGCTGGGAAAAAAATTGCCCAGCTCGGCGAACAAGCAAACCAATCGTGCCCCCCGCTCAATGTGTCTAGCGACATCGTCGCTAATGCTCCGGGGATGGTGCCCGGTTATAGCAATCTTGGAGATTACCTGCCCGACGATGTACATTATGATTTCTTGGAGGTGGACGAACACATATATGAGTACGGGAAGCCTCTCGTCAAAGATGAAAAATCTCTAACAACGATGATGCGGACATTCCATAATTGGTACATGAAAACCTGCAGAGAGTCTGGGAGGGCGAATACTTTGTATCTGAGAATTAAAGAGGAGCACGACCTCGTTGGAACTGATCTGTTGCATGTTCCATTTGAGGAGTTCTTCCAGTTATTCAATCAAAAGGCCCTCGATAAATTAACGGTCACTTGCTACTGTCTGTAAGTACTACTTTTGTCATTAAGTCTCTATATATAGCTCGGCTCTTTCATTGCATGTATTTATAATTATCCTCACTATATTATGCAGATTGAAGATCGTCGAGTGCAGAAAAGCAGAAATGTATGATATTGGGTTCATTAACACAAATCTCATAGATGAATTTCAGGTTACAAAGAACGCCGAAGAGGTCGAGGCCAACTTGCTCAAATCATTATTAATAAATCAAAACAAAGATTTAATACTCTTTCCTTACAACTTCAAGTGAGTGTTACTGTCGTGTGCATATTCGGTTTCCCTTATTACTCGAGCGAGGTTATAGTAATGTAATTGATGAGTTATGCATGCGTGCGCAGCTTTCACTATATTCTCCTGAAGATTAAGCTTGAGCTAGGACTAGTAACCGTCTTAGACTCGAGACGAAAAGATCCCGAGACCTATGCGGACATGACTAAAATTCTCAACAAGTAAGTTCAATCGATCATTATCGCACCATATCGGCAACTTTTTGTTCATTTCCTGATATCTCAAGTAATAATTATTTTCTTTGTCTTGCAGGGTTTGGAAACAGTTCACCGCATGAAGCTCGGGACTGCCGAAGGAGCTGCAATATAGATACCCGAAAGTAAGTACTACTAGCTAGCTAGTTGCGCGCATCTCCCGTTGATTCTAGCTACTTTCATCAATGCCATTTATAATGCTTCATTATCAGTTTGATTGACCTCTATTTCTCGTAAAGTGTTTGTGGCAGGAACAAGGGAATGATTACTGTGCATACTACGTGTGCGAGTTCATCTACAACGCGACTTTGAAAAATAAGCGGGGCTACTCTAAAAGACAATATGAAGTGCGTAAGCAATAATATTCACAATTTCATTTTATTACACCATCATTTCTGTTGAGTTTCATTCATATATATGTATTAACCCCTTCTTCAAATTAGACGTGGCAGATGCGGAATGAACTCCTACCACAAGATCGCATGAAAGCAGTTCAAGAGGAATTGGCGGGATTCTTTCTTGACCACGTCATCAATAAAGCCGGAGAATACCATGTGGAAGTTGAGTTGAAATGCTAGGGGATTGTAAAAGATCTTACATATTGTATATGTATGTAGCCAGTAGCGTCGGATAGATAATACGAAAACCTGTTGTTCGACCAATCTCTCGGAGAAGGAGAGGTCGATCACTTCTCTCGGTATGCATGACGAACTTCTGTACTTAATGGTTTCCTTCATTTTCTTACTAGCTAGCGTGTCGAGGGCCTCTCTATACGTATAGTACGTAGCGTCGACCAAGCACGGAGATAAGAGAGGACACTTATCTCTATTAATTAATTAGCTACCTAACACAATATATGAAACACCTTAATTAACCATGCAAAACCCCCAAATCCACCCCCTTTTCAGAAAAAAACAAAAACCCTAGCCTCGAACAGTGGACGTGGATGCCTTTTGGTCCCGGTTGGTGCCTGGCAGGGACTAAAACCTCTGCCTGAGCTCATGACACTGACCACGTGGAGGCCCATCTGTCCCGGTTAGTATAAGAACCAGGACTAAAGGCCTAGGCATTAGTAATGACCCTTTAGTCCCGGTTCCCCAACCGAGACAGATGGGCCTTATGAACCGGGACAAATGCCCTTTTTCTATTAGTGGATATACACAGCCAAAAAAAGAACAAAAGAAAAAAGACCCCGCCCGATGATCAATCACTAGCATCAGCAACACTATAACCACCACCGAAGACAACACCCAGATTACAAAATAGGTTCGCCATGTTTGCTGAAGAAAGTTGTCATGCTACCAACAACATATTTTGCCATCAAAAGCGTCAGATGGTCGAGCAAGACTATGTCCTACCTATCTACCTCTATCATGGTATATTTTAACAATACCGTTTGTTGTACCTACGGTGGAAGAGCCGCTAAACATAGCATGAACCACGGTGTAGAAGAATCTGAAAGTTTTGTGCGCAACAACAATTAGCTCTGGAGTGCACTCTAAAACAGAGGCCCACAACCTCCGAATATGGAGGAAGAATCACTCTTCTTGGAGCTGCCTCTAAACATTATGGAGTGCGAAGAGGCGACGATGACTATGCTTGAGTGTGTTTTGCCCCTCTAGCTAGCTAGCCTCTAAATTGAGGGTTATTATGGATGGAAGGGCATATGATGACTCAATTAGAGTTGCTCTAAGGGTAGTAGGCAACATCCCTTTTATGTCCTTGAGAGTTGGGCAGTGTTTCTGCATTCAACTACAAAGCAGAGTCTTATAAAACAATGCCACAAAAGCAACCAGCGTAAATCGCCTAAAAATTTACAAAGCACCCTTCTTCTTTATCTTACTTCCTCACCCTCGCCGAGCCAGCACTAGCCAAACCACCAGCCACCCATGGCTGATAGGAACTATCGGCCTAGCCATCCATATAATCTACATCTATCCTTCCCCTGCGTTGGCCGCTACCCTACACCCCCAAACCATCAAGCCTTCACCTTGACTCCACTTGTGACACCATGGCCAGCCATGGCGTTGTCCACTTCTTCGACTCTTTCCTACGAACACGAGTGAGGTTAGAATTTGGTTTCAGGCAACTACTCCATCCGTTCCATAATGTAGTGCATATAGATTTTTTTGTAAAGTCAAACCTCACAAATTTTGACCAAGTTTTTGAAGAAAAACATTCACATCTAGAATGTCAAGCATATATCATTAGATTCATTGTAAGAAGTAGTTTCATATTTTACATATTTGGTATTGTAGATATAAATACAAATAATTTTCTTTATAAACTTCGTCAAAGTTTGTAAAATTTGACTTTAAAAAAAGTTATACACACTACACTATGAAGCAGAGGGGTTACCAAATAGCAAAGGTGTAAGAAAAAAAAATTCATAGACCCGTAAAAAAATTGACGCGAATAAACCCTTAATTTTTTATCTCAGTTTCCACGGGTTCAAGTGGCGAACGGGTCCCTTTCCTCCATTCCTCTCTCATTGGTTCCCTGCCGGTGGGCCCCACCCACCCATCATCCGACTCAGCAGCGGGGCCCAATCCTAGCCCGATTTGGTTGCCGTCCACCCTGGCGCGCACGCACGGGCCCATCGATCCATCATCGCGCGCACCCGCCTGCTATAAAACGCGCCCCCCGCCGCTCCGAACACTCCAATCTCTCGGAGCCTCTGCGCCCACCGTATCTCCCTGCTTCTCACCGAGACGATCACGAGCAGCAAGTAGTTGAGATCAAGCCGCCGTCGCCGTCGCCGTCGCCGTCTTCTTCTTCGTCTCCGACAGGAGGAGCGGCCGGAGCTGGCTAACCTGGATCAGCTGGAGGGCGGGTTCGCCTCCGCGCGCGGGCACGAGACCGAGGAGCAGCGCAACAAGTTCCTGGTGCTCCGCCTCTACGAGGCGCTCAACGGCCACGACCACGCCGCCGTCCACTCCCTCCTCGCCCCCGACCTCGAGTGGTGGTTCCATGGCCCGCCCGCGCACCAGCACATGATGCGCCTCCTCACCGGTGGGACGTCACCGTCCTTGTTCCGCTTCGAGCCGCGCTCCGTGGACGCCTTCGGCTCCACCATCATCGCCGAGGGCGTCGACGACAAGGCCAAGGCCTACTGGGTGCACGCGTGGACCGTGGGGGGCGATGGGGTGATCACCCAGCTGCGCGAGTACTTCAACACCGACCTCACCGTCACGCGCCTCGCCGCCGCCGCCGCGTCCAAGTGCGTCTGGCAGAGCCGCCGCCCCGACCGCGCCCACAACTCCCTCCCCGGCCTCGTCCTCGCCCTCTAGCCGTCAAAGCCAAGCTGGACGACGCCCACCACTGCTTGGGCGTACGTACGTATGGGCTGACGTTGCTTCAATTCTTCTTCATCCTCTGCTTTCCTTGGCCTGTTGTTTCTTGTTTGCGTGTCTGGTGAACGTACGTAGTATAAGCTAAATAGCCGATCGAACCGGCCGGTGATGGGGACGCCGCGCCGTCATGGCGGCTGCGTCTTCACTGCTGCTTCTTGTATGTCTTCGTGGTTGCTGTCATGGTGTAACAATAATAACAAAGAAAGTTGCCTTGTACTGAACGTAATTAATCTTCACCGCAATTTGCAAATTTCTATCCGGTCGCTCTGTTGATTTGTTCATACGGGCCTTTGACCAATTGGTGATTTTGATTGATTGATTGCTGTAGAAATCGACGGTTGACCACAGTTTTCATCTTTGACCAGCGTGCCCAGTGTAGTCAGATAGGCTTGAAGTTCTGAACATACTTTAACAGGACAACATTTTACATAGAGATACAGAGTACAGAGTACAGAGTAGTATATCACTAGTGCAAACAAGGCATACACCAAATAAAGTTCAACCCATTGTGTGCATCATAATGATGCACACGCCGAGCTATCCCCTTTTCACGGAAGAAAAAGGAAACTCCGCTAATGTTGATGGAGTTCAGCTTGATGTCGATGACGGGATTTTTTTGCTTTGCCAAATAATTCGAGCAAAAGATGAAAGATGGCAACCGATTTGATTTGATATTTAGTTTGAGAAAAGCAAACGAAACTTGTCCTGAAAGGCAAGGATCGAGCTGGGCTGAAACTGAAAGACAGTGGAGTGTAGTGGACTGAAAGGGGGGAAAGGTAGTGGCGATCTACTCGTGGACGATCCGCAGAATCCAAGCGAGGAACCAAGGAGACATGTTCAGCAAGCCTTCCGGCGTCCGGACCAATGTCCGTCTGCTCAACTCTCGTTTCAGGTTGAAGAGTTCACTTGGAATCCGGCCACCATGTCGCATGTTGTGCACGTTGTGGATGGTGTCATGGCGATCACCTAGTGACCATCTCAGATAACAAGGTGGGCGTCCAAGAATATGTCCTGATGCCCGCCCGACTCCAACCAAATGCTCGGAACAATGGGAGATGGACAACACTGCTTGATGGTAGTTGGTAGGTACTCTTATGGCGTTACTGCATTTTATTTCTTTTTTGTTTGACAGGTATGACATGCTCCCAGCTAGAAAAAAAAAGACATGCCTCATATATCAATCTGAGATCAGACCGCAATAGTTACTGTGGTGGCATCTCCAACGGAGATCACCAAACCTCCTATTTCCTCTGTTTGTCCGAACCGGACGGTCCAGATGCACTTTTAGACCTTCAACGTGGATCCTCGGGCTAGACCGGTCCAGACGTCTGAAATCCTCCAAGCCGGCCCCAAATCGGGGAGTTCGGACATCCGTCAGTGTTGATAACCCGGTCCCATCCAAAACCCTGGCCGGCTCTAGAACCCTCGCCGCACTCACACCGGCTAACCGCCTACCCAAATTGAACGTACGCCGCTCCGCCTGCAGCATTCATGGTCGGGCAGCTGACAAGCCGCCTGAGGAACCTACCCCATCTATTCAGAAGGGGGGGGGGGGGGGGTGGTCATCCCCCAAACCCTACCTTCGAGCCCATTCCCCATTTTCCCACCACTTCGCTACCATTCGAACGCCCCTAGTTCGTCATCCGCCATCGCCATCGACATGGTGCGGGCGAAGATAACGCGGTGCAAGAAGCTGATGCCGGAAAAGTGCATACACAGACCATAGAAAAGAAAAGCCATCATCAAGGTTGTCCATAACTATCATCATCATCACTCCTCCTCAATCCAGTGCCTGATTTCAATGCAAAGAAGACCATCAGGAAAGCCCTTGCTGCAGCTGCACCGCGTGTTCTGTGCCTTCTTATGCTACGGCGCAAGCCGGCAGCAAGGAAGCGCACAGGGCAGGGACCTGTGTGGCAGCGGTTGCTCTTGGGTCGTTCGCTTTGGGAGCCACGCGAGAAGAGTAAGTATATATACATTCAAGAACTGGTAGTACGTAGAACTATTTTTATGGTCTTTCTTCCTCGGAAAAAAAAATCCTGATCTCACATCATTTAACCATCTCTTCTTTCACAAAAACAGATTGATCAGTTTCCCGTAAAAAAAACAAGTGAAAAGAGAGAAAAATGTCAGTTGTCATGTTCAAATGGCATGGATGAAACTTCTGCTCGATGACGAGGATGCTTTAACAATTCTGCTTTGTCGAATAAAGCGAAGGAAGGAAAGAAGAAAAGGTTGCCAGGACAACAAACTGATTGGATTTTATTCGATAAAGCAAACAAAACTTGTGTAGAAAGGAATTAAGAATCTGGATAAGTGACGCGATAATCTATGAGCGAAGACAGTGATGCAGGGAGACACATACAGTACAGTGGACTGAAAGTGTACAAAATGTTAGCTATACCTGTAGAGAATAGTTGCAGAATTCAAGCAACAGAACAGACATGTTCTCCAAACTGATGTTGCTTTCAGGCGTCCAAACTGCATACGCGTTAATTATGCTTTTCAGGTGGGCTCTTCCTCGGTCTGGTGATTGATCAACTGGTGCACATCTCAGACAGCAACAAGCAAGGTTATCAATTCAATAATGTCAGCAAAATAATGCCATCAACAAAGCCCTTGCTACAGTGGCCTCGGGTGTTCCATGTCGTCCTACGCTACGGCGCAAGCTGATGGCGAGGAAGCGTGCGGGGCAGGGGGACCTGTGTGGCAGCACCTAGGGTTACTCTTGGGTCGCTCGGTTGGGAGCTACGGATTCTCTTCCAGGTGAAGTGGATGCGAAAATTCCCAACTAGAAAATGGGAAGTAAATCAGGTCGTGCACAGTTTAAAGGTGAAAAGTGACGTGAGAAAACAACCTTGGAACAACAGTCTTTCCTCCTCCATCAGACAAAGCCTCATTTCACATCATTTAAACAACATCTCTTCCTTCACAAGAGCAGATTGATCAGTTTCCCGCAAAAAAAAAAACCAGAAAAAATAAAGAAAAGGTTAGTTGTCAATTGTCATGGTCAAATTGCATGAACCAACTTCATCTCGTTGTGGTGATCACCTATCGCACATCTGAGATAGCAAGGTGGGCGTCGAAGAATATGTCCTGATGCCCAGCCCTAACCAAATTATGCAGACAATGGGACCGAGCATTAGGAACCAGCATCTCAACCATGCCGGCCTAGTGGTATGTTGTGTGGAAGAACGTGACCAACGAAGATGAAGCTACATGAAATCTCTGAAAGTGCACTAAGAAAACGATATGTTGTCCTCGTAACAGGCGAATGGGACGTCGATTCAACATATCGATCTCAACCACGTAAATAATTTGCCACTGGCGATTAAAGAAATCATTGTCTGCTTTTACCGAAAAAGGCTTTCGCCCCGCTTTATAAATAAAGCAAACCGTCATAGAGCACACATACAAGGACTAGTCCACACACACACCCAAGTCTCACAACAAGGTACAAAGGTTCTGCTGAGGACACAGCTCAACAAGCCCAGAAATAAAAACCAGAAAAAGCCGGATGAAGAAAGCGCCTAGTCTGGTTCCGGCGGTGGCGGCGGGGGCTGCGGCGACAGACGGACAGCCATCGAGCGGAGGTCGGCGATGAAGGCGGAGACGGCGTCGCGGTCCGGAGGGCGGCTAAGCGGCCGCCAAAGCTGCAAGAAACCCGAAAGTTATTTTAACAGCGATGCTTTTCTGAACCCATAATTTCTCTAGGTTAAGAGGGCAAGCCCCTGTCAAGCTCGGCAGATGGACAATGCTGTTTCATGTTACCGCTTGTGAGTTAGACCCATAGATTAGCATTGGAGAAATAAAATTCAGTTGTTGAGAGAGAGAGAGAGAGAGAGAGAGAGAGAGAGAGAGAGAGACGGGGAGATATATGAAGAAAAGGAACAGTAGTATCAGAGTTGCCTGAAATTTTCACTCATGCATGAGACCAGGCTAAGAAGAACAAAAACAGGAACACTCATCCCAAGAATAGTAGTAATTCAATGAAGAACTGGTACTCCATAGAACTTTTTCTCCGGCTATGTGCATCAACCGATGTAGAGGCTGGAAGCTATCCTGGCCATGGTGAAATGGCATAGATGAACTCTGTTCGATAACGACGATGCTTTAATAATTCTGCTTTGTCGAATAATTCAAAGGAAATAAAGAACAAAAGGGTCCATAGAATAGCGAACTGGTTTGATTTTATTCGATAAAGCAAACAAAACTTGTGTCGTAAGCAATTAAGAATCTGGATAAGTGGCGCGCTAGGCTATGATCGAAGACAGTGCTGCAGGGAAAGACGTACAGTGCAGTGAACTGAAAGTGCGGTGTACCGAAGCACCACTCTGTTGGCTATACCTGTAAATAACAGTCTGCAGAATCCAAGCAACAGAACAGACAACATGTTCTCCAAACTAACGTTACTTTCAGGCGTTCGAAACTGAACATGTCTTAGGGATGCTCTTCCCGTGATCAACTGGCGCGCATCTCAGATAGCAACAAGCAAGGTTATCGAATCAAAACGCCCATCACACGTCCTCAATATGGTCGCCTCCACACGCTCCGACCGATCAGAATATATAGCGACCGGAGCTTCAGTTTGATGAGGAGAAAACAATCTCCTTCAGTTGTTGCGAGAGACATGGGGAGATATTATGAAGAAAAGGAACAATAAAATTAGACTCTTCATCTCAGACATGGGTGACTGTTTGTTCGATGACAAGGATGCTTTAATAATTCTGCTTTGTCGAATAATTTTAAGGAAACAAAGAACACAGGTTCATAGGACAATAAACTGATTTGATTTTATTCATTAAAGTTAACAAAACTAGTGTCGGAAGCAATTGAGAACCTGGATAAGTGGCGCAGAATGCTATGGATAGTTCGGTGCTATGAAGAACAGACAACTAGAGGAATGTAACTCTGGGCTGGCCGCCGCGGAGGAGGTCGTGAGCAATCCTGTCACGCTCCTTCTTGGCCGCTGCGGATAGCACTGGGGTGGCAGCGGCCACCACGTTGTCTTCGTCCTGGGACAGTTCGGACTGGAGATCGGCGTCGAGCTCCTCGCCCCTGCGCTCGCAGAAGTTGTGCAGCACGCAGCAGGCACCGATCATGTTGGGGAGCTCCGATAGCTTGGGCTCGTTGCGGCGCTGCAGGCAGCGCCACCTCACCTTGAGCCTCTGGAACGAGCCCCGCGCTGCTGCATGCGCGGCGGCGACGCGTTGGTTGAAGGCGTGCTGCGCCCATGTCAGGTTCTGGTGCGCGTACGGTACGAGCATCCAGTCTGTGAGCGGGTAGCTCATGCCGCCCACCAGCCGGCACTGGTCGTGTCCGAGCATGCCGGTCTCGCAGCGGATGTGCAGCGCCGACCTCTCGAGCACGGCGGCATCGGACAGCGAGCCAGGGAGGCCAATGCACACGTCCGTGAACACGCCGTCAGCGTCCACGGCGGCCTGAACGGCAACGGAGTAGGAGGCCTTGTTATTCCGCTCTGTGAGACAGCGGTTGTAGTACTCAGCGGCGTTATCCTTGGGTGGGCGGATGGGAATGTGGTCGGTGTATACGGCGCCGACGACGCTGGGGATCCCGGATAAGGCCTGGAACCTGGAGGCGGCATCGGCCGGGGAGTCCAGCGGCCAGCGGATGGCCTTGGGCAGGAGGACGGTGGTGAGGGTGGCGCAGACCTTGAGGACAATGTCGTGGCAGGTGGAGATACTGAGGCCGAAGCGGCGGGAGACCTCGTCGAGGGGCTCTCCGGTGGCGAGGTGCCAGAGGCAGACTGCGACGCGCAGGTGCACTGGGATGGCGGGGCATGACGCGGTGTCCTCGGCGCCGTTCGCGATCGCGGCGCTGAGCTCGTCGCACAGCACATCGAACGTGGCGCGCGACATGCGGAAGGCCAGCCGGAACACCTCCTTCGGGCACGCCGGGTCGCTCAGGCGGTCCCACAACTTCTTGCTCCGGCAAAGCACCCACACCTGCTGGCCTCCACCCGTCGCTGCCGGCGCTGCGTCCCCGACGCTGTAAGCAGGCGAGGTCGGCGGATTATGTGATGAGCTGCCGACGTCAGTTTCTTCATTTCTTTTTTTCTTGCATCGCTGAACAGAGACCAACTCCACAGCTTCCACTAGTGGAAAAACAGGCTTCCGTCCAGCCCCATAAGTCGCTGTTGCAGGAACTGGCGATTAATGGGACCTTTAGTCGCGTTCGAGGTGAACCGCGACCAAAGGCTGGGCCTGTGGCGCCGGTGGCTGGCCGGTGCATCGTGAGGGTTTTAGTCGCGGTTGGCGACAACCGCGATTAAAGGTTTTCAAGCACCTTTTTAGTCACGGTTTGCCGTGCCAACCGCAACTAAAGCCCTCCCCTATATATACCCATCCGGCCAACACTTAGCCATTCGAGCCATTCTCTTCACAAGTGGGTGTAGGTTTGCTTTTGGTTCCTCTTATGCACATAAGGTGTTTGATGAAATGCCCCAAGAGCATGAAACAAACATGACATGAAGTGTTGGAGCCACACTCTTCGATCGCGGTTAGCAACTTGATGAACCTTTGATGTGTCAATATGCATGTGTGTAGTTCATTGTTTAATTTATATTGTTTGTAGCTAGTTAGTTTAACAAATGCATGATGGTTAATTATATATTTTATATTATAATAATGCAGATGAATCGGCAATGGATGTACGGTAACCGACTCTCCATGAAGTTCACTACGGGTTTGAAAGATTTCCTCGTAGTGGCTAATGCGAACAAGCCGGGGGTTTTGTTATCTGTCCATGTGTTATCTGTAAGAATGAGAAGGGTTACTCTTTCTCAAGAGTTGTTCACATGCATCCGCTTGAAGGGTTTCATGCCAAGCTATAATTGTTGGACCAAGCATGGAGAAAGAGGGGTTATAATGGAAGAAGATGAAGAAGGGGATGATTTCATCGATGAAAGCTATCTTGCTCATTTCGGTGATACTTTCATGGAGGATGTCAAGGTGAAGGGAAGGTGAAGAAGAGGCACGTGATGATCCCGTTGATGATCTTGGTCGGACCATTGTCGATGCACGGAGACGCCGCTAAACCGAAAAGGAGAGGGAGAATTTGGATCGCATGTTAGAGGATCATGAAAGGCGCTGTACCGGATGCGCGATGGTCTCAAAAAGCTGGGCTGCACAATCGGATTTGCTGAAATGGAAGGCAGAGGCAGGTGTAGCTGACTCGGCATTTGAAAACTTGCTGAAAATGTTGAAGAATATGTTTCCAAAGGATAACGAGTTGCCCGCCAAAGACGCATTTAAGCAAAGAAGGTTGTCCGCCCTCTAGGTTTAGAGGTTACGAAGATACATGCATGCATCAACGATCGCATCCTCTACCGCATGTGAATACGAGAATTTGAATGAATGCCCGGTATGCAATCGCATTGCGTTATAAGATCGTGAGGCGATGACCCCGGTGACGATGTTGAGGGCCGTAAACCTGTGAAGAGGGTTCCCGCCAAGGTGATGTGGTATGCTCCTATAATACCACGGTTGAAACGTCTGCTCAGGAACAAAGAGCATGCCAAGTTGTTGCGATGGCACAAAGAGGACCGTAAGTCGGACGGGAGTTGAGACACACCGCAGATGGAACGCAATGGAGAAAGATCGATGATGGTTCAAAGATTTTGCAAATGACGCAAGGAACATAAGATTTGCTCTAAGCACGGATGGCATGAATCCTTTTGGCGAGCGTAGCTCCAGCCATAGCACCGCCCGTGACTCTATGCATCTACAACCTTCCTCCTTGGTTGTGCATGAAGCGGAAGTTCATTATGATGTCGATTGCTCATCCAAGGTCCGAAGCAACCCGCAACGACATCGATGTGTACCTAAGGCCATTAGTTGATGAACTTTTACAGCTGTGGGGTGGTGTCCGTGTGTGGGATGAGCACAAACAAGAGGAATTTGACCTATGAGCGTTGCTTTTCGTAACCATCAACGATTGGCCTGCTCTTAGTAACCTTTCGGGACTGTCAAATAAGGGATACAATGCATGCACGCACTGCTTACATGAGACCGAAAGTGTACATTTGCCAAATTGTAAGAAGAACGTGTACCTTGGGCATCGCCGATTTCTTCCAAAATTCATCCAAGAAGAAAGAAAGGCAAGCATTACAACGGCAAGGCAGATCACCGGCGAAGCTCGCGGAACGACCGGTGCCGAGGTATTTGATATGGTCAAGGATTTGAAAGTCATCTTTGGAAAGGGTCCCGCGGACAATCAGTTCAAGGGAGCCGACGGGCACGCAGCCATGTGGAAGAAGAAATCTATATTCGGGAGCTAGAATATTGGAAAGTCCTAGATGTCCGCTCTGCAATCGACGTGATGCACGTTACGAAGAATATTTGCGTGAACCTCCTAAGCTTCTTGGGCGTGTATGGGAAGACAAATGATACAAAGGAAGCACGGCAGGACCAAAGCAACGCTTGAAAGACCACGATGACCGCATCCGGAATGGTTTCAAGGTCGTGCCGCCTACGCTCGACCAAAGAAGAGAAGGTCATCTTTTTGAATTCTCGAGCAAAGATGAAGGTTCCGTCTCGATTCTCGCCCAATATAAAGGGAATAATAAACATGGCGGAGAAAAAGTTCCAAAACCTGAAGTCTCACGATCGCCACGTGATTATGACGCAATTGCTTCCGATTGCTTTGAGGGGCTCTCGCCGAAAATGTTCGAGTAGCCATTGTGAAGCTATGTGCATTCCTCAATGCAATCTCTCGAAGGTAATCAATCCAGAAGTTCTACCACGGTTACGTAACGATGTGATCCAATGTCTTGTCGGCCGAGTTGGTGTTCCCGCCATCCTTCTTCAATATTATGACGCACCTCCTGGTTCACCTAGTCGAAGAGATTTTCGCTCGGTCCTGTATTTCTACACAATATGTTCCCTTCGAGAGGTTCATGGGAGTATTAAAGAAATATGTTCAGAATCGTGCTAGGCCAGAAGGAAGCATCGCCAAGGGCTATGGAAATGAGGAGGTAATTGAGTTTTGTGTTGACTTTGTTCGACCTTAAGCCGATTGGTCTTCCTCGATCGCTGCACGAGGGGAGACTAAGTGGAAAAGGCACGATCGGAATGAAATCAACGATATGTATGGACGGCCATTCTCCTCGATCAAGCACACCACACTCAGATCGACCAATTCCAGCTTGGTGGCTCCGCACTTTGAGAAACACAAGAATATTTTACGCTCGACAACCCGGGGAAGCCTGAATCCTGGATTAGGAAGGCCCACATGGAGACTTTCGGCAGTTGGTTGAGAAAACATTTAATGAATGACAATGATGTTGTAGATCAGCTGTACATGTTGGCCAAGACACCATCTTCGACTATAACGACTTTCCAAGGGTACGAGATAAATGGGAATACATTTTACACGATCGGCCAAGATAAAAAGAGCACCAACCAAAACAGTGGTGTCCGCTTTGATGCAGCAACCGAGAATGGGCAAGAGGTCACATATTATGGTTACATAGAGGAGATATGGGAACTTGACTATGGACCCTCCTTTAAGGTCCCTTTGTTCCGTGCAAATGGTTCAAGCTAACAGGAGGTGGGGTAAAGGTGGACCAGCAATACGGAATGACAATGGTGGATTTCAACAATCTTGGTTACCTTGACGAACCATTCGCCCTAGCGAAAGATGTCGCCAGGTTTTCTATGTGAAGGACATGAGTAGCAAACCGAGGAAACGGAAAGATAAGAAAACGATCAAGACATCATGCGATGATTCAAAGCGCCACATTGTTCTTTTCAGGAAAAGAAACATCGTGGGAGTGGAGGACAAGATGGACATGTCAAGATTATAATATGTTTGCTGAAATTCCGCCTTCAAAGTGAACACCGACCCAAGCATTAAGTTAAATGATGAGGATGCTCCATGGATACGGCACAATCGTAAGCAAGCAGGGACACAAGGGAAGAAATGATGTGTAATAATTTATTGTACCAAACTTTGTTGAATGGATCATGTGAATTATATTACCCGTGATGTGTTTGGTGTCCATTTTCGAATTTGAAAACTAAAACTAATGGCACTAACAGAAAGTTTATAATTTTTCTAAAACTAAAAGCAAAAAGAATTAAAAAATAAAGCAAAAAACAACAAAAAATAAATAATAATGCAGAAAACTAAAATAGCAACAATAAGTATTTTGTTGTAAGTAGAAACAAAATAAAATAAATAAAGCAACAAAGAAAACAAAAAAGTGTTTTCAAATTTGAAAACTAATGGCACTAACAGAAAGTTTATAATTTTTCTAAAACTAAAAGCAAAAAGAATTAAAAAATAAAGCAAAAAACAACAAAAAATAAATAATAATGCAGAAAACTAAAATAGCAACAATAAGTATTTTGTTGTAAGTAGAAACAAAATAAAATAAATAAAGCAACAAAGAAAACAAAAAAGTGTTTTCAAATTTGAAAACTAATGGCACTAACAGAAAGTTTATAATTTTCTAAAACTAAAAGCAAAAAAGAATTAAAAATAAAGCAAAAACAACAAAAATAAATAATAATGCAGAAAACAAAACAAAAAACTCGAAAAATAGTGCCCCTCATCGGACCCCCACGGCCCGAATACGACTAGAAACCCTACATGGGCTGTGATTCAGGCCCGCAGGAGGCCAAGTAGGCCCACAGCACATAGCTAGTGATGATTAGGGTTCGAAGCCTGCAGTTGAGAGGAGCTCGAGAGGGTGGGCGCAGCGCTTATAAACCACTCTCGAGCTCTCTCAACTAGCGAGGTGGGACTAAACTTTTGGGCGTGGCTGGCAAGATAAGGCCTTTTAGTCGCGGTTGGGCAAAGCGACCATGATTAAAGGGTACTTTTAGTCGCGGTCGCCCGCCCAACCGCGACTAAAGGGGGGGCGCGGATCGCAAAATTAAAACCCTTTAGTCGCGGTTGGGGCGACCCGCGACTAAAGGGTACCTTTAGTCGGGCCTCGCCGCCAACCGCGATTAGCGGGGGCTATAAATACAAGCCTCGACGCCGCATTGCCGCCGTTTGCTTCGCTCGCGCCGACGCCGCCGCCGCTGCCGCTTCGACGCCGCTCGCCGCTGCCGCTCGACGCCGCCATTCGCCGCTTCGCCGACGCCGCCATTGCCGCTTCGCTTATCTGCAAGGCTGCCGGCTTTTGATCGTCATTGGATCGCATGCTCACTCGCCTCCGTCTCTCCCGTGACGGGCGCCGGCACCTCCTCGATCCGTCTGAACGAGGGCATGACCTCGCTGGCGCCTGCCGGGCGCTGCTCGGTGTGCCGCTGGCTCCACGCCTCGACGCACCTGCGCCACTGCTCGCCTCCGCTTCCTCTCGACACTGGCGCCGAGGCCGATGCCTCATCGCTGTCACCTCGCTGGCCTCGCCCGTTCCAGCCGGCCTTTTATGGCCAAGGCCGGCTAGACCTCGACCAGTGCCTGCAACGCCTTGCGCCTGTTAACCCACGTGGCCTCCTAGGCTACTTACCAAAGGGGGCCCCCTGTTAAAAAAGAAGAACAAAAAGAAATATGTATAAATAAAAATTAAAAATGATAATAATTAAAAGTAATTAATGCTGATGTCATAACCCTGTTTTCCTTTTATTTAAATCTGTTAATTCCAAATAACTGCTTAAAACTTTGAAAAATTATATTAAATAAACCGTAGGTCGGATCAAAAACTTTATACATGAAAGTTGCTCGTAACGCATTTAGACGAACCCGAATACGCTGCCCACATACTTGTCAGATGCCTCTTACTATCTGATCATGGAACATTCCCCCTCCGGTCTTCTATCTCGACACAGTCCCGAATCGGAAAACATTCCTGCTGAATCCCCTTCACCTTTATCGTGTAGCCATATGTTAGGTCACTCCCTAAGACATCATATTGCCCTCTTCTCTCCGGTAGACCCCGAGACCGATGTCGCTTCTGTGATCGACTCACGCCGACAACGACCCTCCTTGCCAGAGCAACCGTGCAAGCCCCTTTCGACCATCCCGATATCGCCCATTCCGTGAAGACGTGGTTGTCTGTTGTCCTCGCCTCCCTCTCCGTGTGTGTTGTCCTCGCCTCCCCTCTCCGTGACGCCGCCATCTGCCGCCTGCCTCGCGCTTCACCGCGACACCCTCTCCCACCCCTTCTCGCCTCCTTTTGCCACCGCCTTTCGCCACCGCCACCGCCACCGCCCCTTCTTCACTTAATTAATTTGTTTTTACTACATGTTTTCAGGATCGATATAATGGCGGACGATAGAGCTGACCCGATTATGGACAACTATGATCCGGACGGTGAAGCACATATGTTCGGCATCATAAACGGCGATATTCAATATGTGCCGACCGGAGAAGAAGAAGATGATATCTCTTCTTATCTCGAACCTTGACGGTGAAGATGAAGGGCGCCGTCAAGAAGAAGATGTCAAGAAACGCCGATAAACGACGATCTTCAAATGGAAGTAGCAACCACCTCCGCGCCGAGGTATATATATACATTGAGCCTCCGGTGATACAAACTAACCGATTTGAATAAATATGTGTGTACTAACGCCGCGACTCTCTTTCTTATTTTAGCCTCGGCCGGATCGTCGAAACAATCGAAAGTACGCCGTCAAAGCGTGGCGCAACCAAGACGATGAAACAAGGAGAAACATGCACCATCGAGGTTGTCGACAAAGGCAACCGGCAGGTCACCGGAGCCCCGCAAGAACGCCACCAAGTTTGTCACCCAATGCGGAGCCATTGTTAGAGACAACGCCTCGATCACCGCCCAGAGTGGAATGAGCCAAAGAAGGCACGAATTGATGGTTTCACTTTTGTCGATAAGAGAACAAAAAAGATTGCTTCAAGAAGCTTATGGAACATTTCGCTCTACCTCCGGAATACAACAAATTCGATGAGGAGGGTAACAAGATTGAGGAAAACAAGGAGAGGAGGAGGCTAGTCAAACAGTTCGCTCTTCATAAGATGGCCGACGATTCCGGAAATTCAAGCAAAATCTAGCCCGTGACTTTGTCAAGCAGAACAAGACTCCGGATTTCAAAGGACAATATGAGAAACTGAAACATGATTGGCCAGAATTTGTGAAGCAAAAGAAATCGGAGCAGTTCATTGAAATATCGAAAAAATAAGGAAAATGCGGCTAAGAAGGAGTACAATCATGTTATGGGGCCAGAGGGTATCGCATTTTGGTGCCTAGGTTGGAGAAGATGGAGAACGAGATGAGGGCGCGAGGAACTGGCCCAGTACGGAGGATGGGACCCAAGGGCCAAAAGTCGGTGGTACGGGCATGGGGAACGCTGAACCCGGAGAGATGGGAGTGTGTTTACCGGGCAAATTAATTAAACCCACCCAAGCCCTTATTGACGCAATGAAGGATGCTCAACAGGGAAGATCAAGTTCAACAGAGAGAACGACGCTACCGACAAAGCCCTCGAATCCCGAACACGGAGGACGGTACGAGGCATGGGGCACATTCCGTGGAAAATAGGGTTCCCCAGACGATGACCCGTGACGGTTACGTAAGCCGTAAGAGAAAGATGGATCGGGAATCGATGTTGTATGCGCGGTTGGCATCGGAAATGGATGTGATGAAGAAAACCATGAGTGTACTAGTAGCCGAAAGAGATGCAGCTCGGTGCAAGATGAAGATCATCCAATGGATCTCGGTTAAAGAATGGAGAAGCCAGGCTTTCCACGGGAGGTTCCCACCGGCCGGGTGCAGATGCACCGACGATCGAAATTATCAGACCGGAGCCTCCGGTGGTCGAAATTATCGCACCGGAGCCTCCGGTGGTCGAAATTACTGCACCGGAGCCTCCTCGCTACCCGTGGGCGATATAAAGGAGATGAAAGAATGTCATCTCAGATTATCCTATCGGGAACATGTCCATGAAGGTAGCCATCGGCAGGCTTTACCATGTTTATTCGAGCACTCCACCACAACAACCCCATTCAAGATGGCTATGCTCGTGTGTCACGGTGGAGGACATAGTCCAAGGGTTTGAGGACCCGGAGATTGACATTGCTACACCAAGGGGAGAAAAGACTTGGAGATGTCAAGCGCCATTTCATTCTATGGCAAAAGAAGTTTATCAAGTTTCCAGGCGAGGCGCCAAGGACAACAAGTCCACCCCCCTACGGTGGTGGTGGTGGCGGTGGCGGTGGCGGTGGTGGTGGTGGTGGTGGTGGTGGTGGTGGCGGTTCACCTACACCTCCGTCATGTCAGCCGACGCCGCCCCCCAGTCCACAACGTCCGGCGGGTGATCAGCCGCCCCGATCCTCGTCCGGCGGGTGATCGACGCCGCCCCAATCCACCTCCGACAAAGAAGGTATAGCCCCTGGATTATTAACCCGGACCCTTATGTACCTAAGACCACAAAGGTACCGGAGCCATCATCAAGCCTCTCCCCACAAGGCCTTGGGAACGAGTGCCGAGGAAGTCGACGCTGCTGCTGCTCATTATGAGAAATGGAAGGCGGACTGCAAGAAGAAAAGAGAGCCCGAGCCCAAGCCAAGATATTCTCGATGAGCAAAAGAAGTGGGCTAAGTCATTTTTGAGCACACCGTCCCAAGTCACAAGAATCTGCTCGACGACTATGCACGTGAACTTCGCAGTAGGTGCACTCATGTTCAAGGAGAACAAAGAGCGGAGAAGGCCGAAAGTAAAAAAGCGGGAAACAAGTTGCCCAGCTCGGGAACAAAGTAAACAATCGATTGCCCGCTTATAGTGGAAGCCTCGGATGCCCCGAGATCATACAAGCTGACAAAGACATGGATTGACCGTAACGAAAGTGCCGAGAACAAGCGCCAACTTAGGTATTACTCTTCGTGAACTGTTAGGCCTTGATGAGGCGCCGGTGAAGGAGGTAGTAATTACATATGTCAAGAATGGGCCTCTCGTCGAGCTCCGGCAGAGAAAATGATCTACCCGACCAAATGAAAGGTCCGCTGAATTGGTACAAGGGTTACATAAAAAATAAAACGCCAAAGAATATATTTATGCGAAAGTTAGACATGAGCATCACTTCAAACATTACTATGTACAAATTGCAATCGAGTGAATTGTTCCAGCTTTTTCAATCTGCGAGCTCGACAAATCTATCATCGCTGCTACGCTCGTAAGTGATTTATTAATTTCTACCCCATCTCGCTCATATTGCCCGCACTATATATATGTCCTAACTATATTGTTGTGTCTCGCTATTATACATGCGTAATGAAGATTAAGGAATGCAGAGTAAGGAACATCCATGATGTTGGGTTCATTGACCCACACATCGTTAATGGACATGTGTTGGAGCCGCCACCCCACCGACGTGGAGGCAGACCTGTGGCGCTTTCTTACAAAGCAGGAACTCAAAAGTGATATTCTATTTCCTTACCATTTTGGGTGAGTGTTTCGCCTTGAGCACATTAATTCTCTTTTGTTTACTCCATGCATGGTATGTGGCGGCTAATCGATGAGTTATGCATGACGCATCTTGTGCATGTATCGTGGTCCGCAGGTTCCACCGGATTCTGCTAGTAATTAAAGTTAACACCTCGTAATGTCTCGTCCCACGACTCAATATGGATCCAAAGCTTTGGGCCGACATGAGAAGAATGCTGCGAAGTAATTATTTTCATTCATTTGCGCCTATATCGATCGGCCTATTTCGCTTCATTTCCTAATATCAAGTAACTAATAACTCTCTTGTTCACTTAATTTTCTTTGCCTTGTAGGGTTTGGAGACGGTTCAGAGATACAAAGGTCGGTGAATTCAAAAAAGAGCTAGAATTCAAAATGTTAAAGCCTAAGAATGTTGGGGATATTCAGCCATCGGAGACCAATCTATGTGGATACTATGTTCGTGAGAGGATCCGAGATACACCTCTGAGCGGGTTCCGAGTGATACCAATGCTCAGAGGAATAACCTCCGGATGATGCTTAGTCTAGAAGCTAGCTTCCCACCACTTCAAGAGGAACTAGCTGGATGGTTCGGCAGGGAAGTCCTCCATCCTAAAGGAGAACACTATTACGAGGACGTAGAACTTTATATGGATTAAATCATGTATGGAAACTTGTTCAAAATTGTATATGGTCATCCGATGATATTGAATATATATTGTATATTCCTCTTGAATTCTTTTTGGTTCTAATTTCAAATTTATTTTAGATTGTACATTCATATGCATGTATGTAGTACCGTAGAATATATGAAACTCCTTCAAAATTAAAATAAAGCACAAAAGAAATAAAACAATACAAATTAAACAGAAAACAGGTGTAGGGGGGAGGCTAAAACCCTAAACCTGTGGCGGCCATTAGTCGCGGTTGGCCGTAAGAACCGCGACTAAAGGTCCTCCGCTTCGACGGGTCACCTGGCGCCCACGTGGACGGCCTTTAGTGGGGGTTCTTAAGCCGCCGCGACTATCGGTGGGGGGCTTTAGTCGCGCTTATTTGGTCGCGGTTGCGCAACCGCGACTAATGGCAGTTGCGAACCGCGACCAAAGGCCTTTTTTCCACCAGTGTTCAGGGCAGCCGCCGTGCGCTTCGTATTGAGGGAGAAAATGGCGCAGTTCGAGCGCACGGGCTCGGACCACGCCGGTTCCACCGTTTCTCTGAATGCTGATGGTAGTTTTCGTTTTATCAAGCACGTCGACTATGTGTCTCGCGACAGGTCTCTTCTTTGGGTCCTGGTTCATGCACTCTATCCCTATTTTGGTGCATACTCTTACTTGTTCCAACTGAGTGTCCGCCTGATCTGTTGCCTGCAATTGAATCGTCCAGCTTTCAGTTACCTACAAAGTTGCATTTATGAGTTAGGACTTATTTCAGTAATATGTGATCTATAGCTCCTAGAGAGAAAAAGAACACCAAAGCACTCCCTCCATTCCAAATTATAAGATTATTGTTCAAGTCGGATGTATATAGACGCGTTTTAGTGTGTTTGTCACTCAATGCGGTCCATATGCAGTCCATATTGAAATATCCCAAACATCTTATAATTTGAAACAGAGGTAATACTATTTTGATCACCTATTGAAAATACACACTCCAGTTCTTACAAAGTTCAAACGCTTATAAGCATATATAACTGCAAATTTCGGACAAAACTAATATGCAAATTTGCGCCAGGTACAAAAAATGATAATCTTGAGTTTGGTACGCTTGAACCTCATCACATCCTTTCCACAAGAAACTATTTCGGCCTAAGGGTGCAGTTTGTGTGTCTACATACATACATACATATGTATTTCTAATTTTCTATTAGAATATTTTGTATAGAACACAGCGTATTTTCGTTACCAGATGCATATATGCATCGCAAAACTGTTTTCTAAAAAAAGGAGATAAATTGCACCACTTGATGTGGCCATCTATCGTCTCACTTAGAAGGTACACTATGTCAAAACAAGGATTGATGACTGACCTAGACAACTTATCATGAATGACCTAGACAACTTATCAAGGATTGATGACTGACCAAGACAACTTATCGCGATGTGGCCACAAGGCTGGACCAGAGAGCCTTGATTCGCGACATCCAAGGAGCACTCACCCCCATTGCCATGGTGGAGTATATTGAGCTTTGGCGACGTCTCCACCACATCGCTCTATACACCGACCCGGACAATCTTCCTTGGCGTTGGATGGGGAGCAGAATCTACTCTGCTAAAAATTGCTGCCGAGCCCTCTTCCAGGGCTCCATCAGCGCCCCCCATTGGCAGCTCACCTAGCGGTCTTGGGCACCCTTGAGAATAAAATTCTTTGCTTGGCTTGCGCTGTAGGATCGCTGCTGGACTCTGCCCGTTTGGCTTGCCATGGCCTCCCACACCACACGCCCTGCATGCTTTGTGACCAGGCGCCCGAGTCCATGGAGCACTTATTGGTGGGCTGCCCATTCTCTAGGCAGGTGTGGCAGGACGCTGTCTTGGTGCCGCTGCTCGGCTCAAGCGCCTTCGCCGGCTGATCGCTTCTTGGACTGGTGGCATTCTATGCACGCCTCCTCGCCGGACATCTCCAGGAAGGGTCTCACATCGCTAATCCTACTTGTGGCCTGGTCCATCTGGAAACATCGCAACTCTTGCGTGTTTGATGGCTGCTCCCCGTTCAGCGCGCAGCTCATGCATTCCATCCAGGAGGAGGCACGCAATTGAATCAAGGCAGAGGCGAAAGGTCTACCATCTATAGTGCCGTAGTATGTGTGCTTTGCTGGGTCTGAGCACACCCATGTTCTATCATGCTCAAGCTAGCAACTCCACCATCCCTGTGTACGGAGCTCTCTAGCGTTCCAAAACCCATGTTCTTGTAATATTTCTTCTCTACCTATTATGAATGATACGCAAGCTTTGTGTATTCGCGGAAAAAAAATCACGAAAGATAAACATGTGCTAAACAGGATGTTATACGTGAAGGATACATTGGTAATACTGGACCGCGACAATTTGTAGTTACAAAATTCTCAAGTTCCAAGTAAAGATGTTTGTGATGACTCTTCAAACATGAAAAATATATAGAACTTAAAATAAGGCATGGGCTAAAGAGGTGCTTACCAAAAAAACAAATTTTACTTAAACATTGCCTCAAAGTTAAATGTCAAAATTTGTGTGCATACTATTCATT
Source organism: Aegilops bicornis (assembly GCA_021605145.1). Lineage (NCBI taxonomy): Eukaryota > Viridiplantae > Streptophyta > Magnoliopsida > Poales > Poaceae > Aegilops > Aegilops bicornis. Next base: position 69,681,793 of record CM038670.1, on the reverse strand, counting down.
GGAATTGAGGTAGTAATATAAGTATTAATTTATAATTTTATGCTTTAACTTGGAGAAATGCTTAAATTATTCTTACATTATCATCTTCGGAATAACCCTTTTGTCCGGTCAATATCTCCACGATTATAACGCCAAGACTATATATGTCCGACGCAAATGAGATGTGTCCACTATAGAATTCTGGTGCCATATATCCCCTACATGAAGATTAATAAAGTTACTTCTCACTGACTGTGAAATAGAAATTAAACTCACCCCAAACAAAATGAAATAAAGGAGAGCTCTCTAGTGGCTGGCTTACATTGATCCACATAGGTTTGAAGTAAAAACCCGCGTTTGCTCTTTGTCCAGGCACCTTGAAAGACCAAAATCAGCTATTTTGGGTACCATGTGATTATCTATTAAAATATTGGCGGGTTTCAGATCTAAGTGCAGAATGCGACTCTCATGAAGATAACACAGTCCCTCACATATTCCCTTAATTATCTGATAACGCTCCCTCCATCCAAGTCCATGAGATGCATCTGTAGAGATAGGGATTCCGGATTACCATACTTTAGACAGATTGCATAATGTAAGTAATAAAACTAGAAATGGCAGTCTGCATCACGTAATGGGATCCTTGGGCTATATAATAACGTGATAAAGATGGAAATAAAGTTTGGATCTTACCGGTTATGTACTTATCAAGACTGCCGTTGGGTACATACTCAAAACAGAGCAACCAATTTCGTATATCTGCCATGACCAGCTTCCCCTCGTAGTCTGCAATTTTTCCTTGAGTGTCAGAACAATATCCTAAAAAGCGCACTATGTTTTTGTGCTTGGCCCTCATCAAGCACTCAACCTCTTTGTGGAATTTATTTTCCTGCATATCAAACGTCCTGGATAGCCTCTTCACAGCAACTGGCTCATTTCCAACCATTCCCTGCAGTCACAAGCACGTATTGTCAGCACAAGCTTTTTTGGACGTTGTGGTGTGACATCAGGTGAGCATATGTCAGTTTATTTTGTAGAGCAACTGTAGTTAGGACGGAGGCTTGTTGCAGTTGTCGAACCTTATAAACCACCGCAAATCCACCAACGCCGATTTGCTGATCTACGGAGAAACTATTTGTGATGTCTTCTAAAAGTGATAATGGCAGATCTGTTGGTTCCGCACTTACATCAAGCAGCACGCGCTCCAGAGCTTTGTGCCTAGTACTGACTCCGTGGTCCATTTGCAATTACGTACTATGGTACAGTACCCTTCAAATATGAGCAGATAACATTATTCATGATTCCACTATACCAGATGGCAAATGTCACGAATAATATAGAACAAGAGAATGAAGATACAACAGCGTTGCTAATTCTTGCCTTAAAAACTCCCAGTCACTTCAAAATAGACATCAAGCCTATAATTGCAGCGCAAAGAAGTGTTCAAATTGGTATGTGCGTAGTAAAATTAAGCTCCAATTTCTTGTTGCTGACGAGTGACGGCACCTGTCCCAACTTTGGGCTGATGACGGCTGATCTCCAAGCGTCAATTTGTACTCATTAGTTACTTAAAACACTCATTTATGCTCTGAATCCTCGAAAGCAAGCAATAAAGTTGAAATTCAACAAGAATCTTAGACCCAAATCCCAGTGACAAAGGTGCCTACTTAAACGCTTGAAACCCCGCCTTCGCTAAGAACTTGCTTTGTCCTCTTAGATTTTCATATATCACACATGGTTGAATCTTAACAGTAACAGAAACTCGTGCCCACACCGTAAAAGATCTCACACATATGGAGGTCGAGTTGACCATCTAACCAGTAGAATATATCTGAAATTCGAATTTATAGACTTAATTAGCACAGATACTACTAGCTAGTGATATTGTTGTCTGGTTACCCTAATTTGACTTTCTTTACCGCTGGTAACCAGTTAGCTATTTATGAAAGTACATTCATCAGAAACAGTAACAGATCCATATAGACTGATTTGACCTGAGCCATGTCGCAAGCGCAAGGTCGACTAACTATCTTGGCACTTGAGAGTACTAGCAAGCAACAAGAAATTTAGGGAACTCGAGGTGGGGCAGAGGTAGCGCCAAGTTAAGTAAGACGAAATGAAAACTTGTATATACCATCCAACAAACTTACAGAAAACACAAGGCATTTGCAAATATGTACCACGAATCGATGGGCAAAGTGTAATGAATTAATCCTGCTTCACCGGCCGGCCGGCCGCTCAGCAGAGACGAGATCTGGATCTCAACGGACTGAGCTTTGAGGAAGACGATAGCCCCTAGCTGCCGCTCCCTGTCTGAACGCTCGTTGGTAAGAGGGTTTGGTGTCTTCGAGGCTGGTTAGTATGGGCTGCACAATAAATTAGGCTGCAATTACGTGCAATGATGGTCCTTCCGTCAATAGTCAAGTAAAATAGTACTTACTAGATTTTTATTGTGGAGTTGGTGGTAAGTGGGGTGGGGAATTTTACTCCACAAGCGGTCGGTCGAGTACATATATTTAAGAGTCGCGGCCACCGCGGAGTAAAAAACTTCCTTCGCTAACGATTTTTGGGGTTTGGTTAGTTCCCGGCTAGAGAAGAAAAATTGAATTTATGCTCCTCTAACCAGTTATTGGGGATCGATTAGAGATGCCCTAAGGTGCAACAAGTCCAGGGGTAGCATGTGGTACACCACATGAAACGATTCCATCCTGACAGTTTATTAGCTAGCAACCTTGTCCACTAGCATATATTTCTTCAGTTTTTGGTGAGACAGTGCATTCCCAAATATTTTTATGCTCCTCTAACCAGTTATTGGGGATCGATTAGAGATGCCCTAAGGTGCAACAAGTCCAGGGGTAGCATGTGGTACACCACATCGATTCCACCCTGACAGTTTATTAGCGACCTTGTCCACTAGCATATATTTATTCAGTTTTTGGTGAGACAGTGCATTCCCAAATATTATTGGTGAGGGAAAAGAGAGTCTCACAGCCGTCCGTAGTTCATTGCTCCCTCTTCAGGCACAAAAGTTGTGAAGGTCCAGCACCTTGGGCTTAAGCCTTTGGAACGCGCCCCACGCAGCTCCGTGCGCGGCAGTGATGCGCTCATTGAAAGGCATGCTGCCCTCATGTGACCAGCTCCAAGCAAATGCTCCGGGCAATGCGACCAAGCACGAGGAACCAGCATCTCGAGCATACCAACCTGCAAGTGGAAAAGAAGATTAATCATGAAGCTACGTAGTACACACATTGTCTGAAAGGGAATGAAGAAAACGACCTGTCCTCCTGATGGCCGAAGGGCAAATGGCGCGTCGATTCAGTACATCGGCCGATCTCAACAGTGTAAATCATGTGCCGTTGGTGATTAGAGAAACTGATTTGCTTTTAACACGCTAATCTGAACCCCGGCCTTACTTTCTTAGGTACAGAGGGTGGTACATTTTTTACACACGCACAGAACCATATCATTGAACAACATCTCTTCCTTCAGAAAAACAGACTGGTTAGTTGACTAGTTGTCATGGCATATATAAATGACTGTTTGTTTGATGACGGGGATGCCTTAATAATTCTGCTTTGTGAATAACTTGATGGAAATAAAGAGCAACAGGTTCATAGGACAACGAACTGATTTGATTTTATTCAGTAAAGCTAACAAAACTTGTGTTGAAAGCAATCAAGAACCTGGATAAGTGGAGCAGAACGCTATGGGTGAAGACGGTGATGCAGGGAAAGACGTACAGCACAGTAGGTTGAGGGGGAAGTTGGGCATACTTGTAAAGAACAATCTGCAGAATCCAAGCAACAGAACAGACATGTTCTCCAACCCAATGTTGCTTTCAAGGCGTCAAAACTGCATATGCCTTGATTATGCTTTTCAGGTGGGTTCTTCCTTTGTCTGGTTGATCGACTGGTGCACATCTCAGACAGTAACAAGCGAGGTTATCAATTCGACTTCCATATAAAAGCAACAAGTAGCTATATTGAATCATGTTTTCTTGTGTCATCCACCATTCTTTTTTTCAAGAATGCCATCCATCATTTTTGCCATGCTTAGCTATATTGCAGTTCCCCACATAGAAATACTGGATTAACAAAATACTGTAGACTAACCACAACAAATTATGGAGCAAAGCGGTACCTATGCAATACTTTGATCCAGCGTCTAAAATGAGGACTTCTCGACAGTTTCATATAATCATATCGCATACTGGAGATGTTAAATTAATTGGACAGTGTAAACTGAGTGTGTAGCCTTACAAGTGATGTGGGCAGCTGAGCAATTACCCTGCAATGGCACATAGTACGTGCAGTACCAAATGATCAGAACGAATTTTCAGCTTACTTTTTCAATTGTATGTACTGCCACACAAATCTTTGAGACAGCCTGCTTTCGACCAGTGCTTCCAGGTGTGGGCGTGTGGCTGACAATTACAGTGTCTGAAGGGGAATACAAATGGAACCTGAGTAGAGATGATCCCAAAAAATGCAACAGATAATAACATGTCAACACCTACCAAGATGCAATGGATACTTGGAGAAGAAAGAATTGCAACAGAACGTTTCACTAAGTCAATTATGATGTGATCATGCAACTTAACGAGCAATGCTCCACACTCTTCGAAAAATGAGGTTCAACTTGCTAGTCATCAAAGAGAACCTGCCCTAATTTCATCATCAGCTACAAGAGAACTTAGAAACAGGAACCAATGTACATTGGCTAAACATTTTAACCAGTGAATGATATCAAAGAAAGAAGAAAACCTCGATTAAAAAAACAAATCAATTCTTCAGTTCAAAGGAAAACAGAGACAAGGCAGATCAATTGGCAACTATCTCAAAGGTTAACAAAACGAATTCCTAGTTTTGGCACCAATATGCTAGCTACTTCAACCCAAAAGGATATTCCCACAAGTATAAATTTCATGCAACCATGAAACAGTCGGAGCTTCTTGATCATAAAACTAGCAAACATCGAAATGAAACTAACCGGCTCATAGTGGACCCAGTTCATACCATTACAACTCATGAGGATACAAACAGTTGGCCAATTTAGAATCACCACCTCACATAACAGCTGTCAAACGGAAGGCAAAGCGTTCACAACATAATCTTCTAGTGTCGGAAAAAAAGTGTGCAAAACTAGAGTTTGTTTGAGCTGGACTTGTGTACGAATGAGGCCTCTGCGATGGAATCCAGCAACCAACCTGCCATTGATGTCAATTTGAAGTAGCCAATCATCAAATTCGACCAACACAAGCACATCACCCTTGCAAGACACGGCTCTCACATGACAATATTTAATTTCAAACATTTCAAATTGCATTCTGATCTCTGCAACCGGCAAGTCAACCTGATATTTCAATGCCCAGACCTCGTCTTTGTAGTCTTGCACCACCCAGATATCAACAGGTGTCCCTTCACCATTAAAAGTGGACATGCCAAGCATGTTGCCATCCATCTCAAACAGGCGAGCATGGCCCGGAACAAATGGAGAGCGCATCTGCCGGAACAACTCGGTGATGGTGTCAAATATCTTTATCACACGGTTTCTATACCAATGCAGGCCACCACGGAACAGAACAGATCCGGGAATGCATACTAGTTCCTCCGCATCGGGGCATCCTATGTGCCTGGGCGGCTGGCCGGAGCCTATCACGAAGACGTAGGAGCCCTCTTGAGCGTCAGGCAGTGCACTGTACATCGACTAGAAGAGCAATAGCCGGTACTCGCCGGTAGGGCTGTGTGGATACATCCCCAAGAGCAGTGGCGAATCCAGAAAGAAAATGGAGGGTGGGCTCAAAGTTAACGGCAAAAAAAACGAAACGTCCGTTTGAAGAAAAACATCATCTCCTAGTCCATTTGTCCAAATGTGATCAAACTTTCCCAGAATACTACTGGAGGCATGTGGTATTTACTGGATTTTTTCTGGAATGTTTGAAAAATATTAAATTTTGAACTAAATTCTGAATCTGCTTAGCTAAATAGCAATTATTTCCTAGGCCATTTGTGCAAATGTGCTCAAACTTTCCATGAATACTACTGGAAACATGAACTATTTACTGGATTTTTTTGAAATTTTTTAACAATTGAATTTTGAACTAATATTGGTATTGCGAAGACAATATCTGCCAAACAAGTGCTCAAAATGACATGAAAATTTCAAGAGCAATAGTAGTAACATGTTTAACCATACTAGAAATGTTAATACAATTCACACACAAGGTATCAAAGTACAAGAGAAGTAACAACAAAAGGACAATGAAATGTTGCTCTTACTAACTAGTACTGTAGTTATAGAACACCTTCACACGAAAATATAGAAATGTATGCGTAAGGCACCACCCGCAAGCCATCTGTTCACATTAGTACACTTGTTAGTGATATAACAATAAGTCATGAACAAATAAGTATTGAAACTAGTAACAGTGGCATCAATACCTCTAAGAAATCACATGAAACTCATGAGGCAAACTAGTAACATTTGGGGATTCAGGAGGAGGGATTGTGCCGACAACAATTAAGGGGAGGGGATTTGCAGTCACATTAGTCAGTTCAAGTTCAGGCTCGACATCGGTAGGGGGAGGAGCAGGCCTTTGGGGAGGGGTAATTGAACTGCTTGCATAAAAACTATGCATACTCATAGTTTTTCTCTTCATTTTTAAATCTGCAAATAAATTGTAATTGACCTAAATCAACTAATAGCGCATGAACTAGCAAACAAACTGTAATTGATATGAGCCAAATTAAAGAAAGGAATGGAATTATGGAACTTGGAAGCAAACTGGGAATTATACCTTAGCCGGTTGGCCCTCTACAGCTCTAACAGCCGATGCACTCAGCTTGGAGCGGGGCGTGGCAGTGTGCGGCTGTGCGAGCCGAATGCTCGCTCTGGCCGGCCGGTGGCTCCACTTCTCTGGCCAACGACGAGTTGGCGGCTGCACTCAGGGTCAGGGGCCTTCGATGCCGCGCGAGTCCTGCAGCTTGCCGTCGGCGCGCGCACTTTGTGGACCGCCTGCACGAGGTGTCCGTGCGGCCGTGCCGCCGTCGAGCGCCTGTACAAGGTCGAGTCGGGGGGACCGAGGGAGGGAGGGGGCGGAGGGGCCTGCTGCCTAGGGTTAGGATTGGGGGCGGCGCTTCTCTGCTGGCTCGAACGAGAACGAGAAACACGTCTGGCTGGGAGCTGGGAGTTGATGGGCTGGGCGCTGGGACTAGTTGGGCCGGGCCGAAGCGAAGCATACTCAACCTGTTGAAACCTGCCCATTGGACTCGCCACTGCCAAGAGCGTGAAACCAAGGGAGCTCCTATTTGCCGCATTTTGCGGCAAATAGTTGGAGCGACGCACACTGGTGCCACCACTGGGCCGGCCCATCAGTAGACCACGCGAGCTTCATTTAAAAATGATGTAAAAAATAGGAACGGCACTAGGATTCGAGCTCATGACCTCGGATCACAGCTAGACTAGACAGCTCTAACTGATTGTACATAGCACAAATGTCATAAGAACTCAAAGTTGCGTTCACATATGAAAACATGCGATTTACTTTTTATAAGGACTAGTGTTTTTTAAAACAGGACCACTTTTTGAAAATGATGAACAATTTTTTTGAAACAGAACAATTTCGGAAAAATGATGAACATTTTTTAAAAACGGGAACATTTTTTGAAATTCCAAAATCAAATTTGGAAAGGCGAATATGAAACTCCTGAATAAAATTCGAAAACACTTACCATTTTTTAAATTTATGAACAATTTTTGAAATTGGAAATTATTTGGAAACTCCAGAAAAAATGAAACATGAACATTTTAAAAAAAATTGTGAACATTTTTCTAAATGAGAATATTTTTACAACGATAACATATTTGAAATTGTGAACAAAATTTTGAGAATGCAAACATTTTCTGAAATTTTGAAAATGAGAACTTTTTTTGAAATTCCTGAACATTTTCCGGAAAATGTGAACAAATTTTGAAAAAGAAAACACTTTTTGAAATTCCTGAACTTTTTTTTGAAAATGTGGACAACTTTTGCAAAAGAGAACACTTTTTAAAATTCCTGAACATTTTTTTGAAAATGTGAACAAATTTTGAAAAAGAGAACACATTTTGAAATTACGAACAATATTTATAGTTTGGAACAAAATAAAGAGGAAAACGAAAAAATAATAAAAAGAAACACAAAATTAAAGAATCAGGACGAAAAAAAGAAAGAAAAACTAAAAAAGAGAAAAAAACAAAAAAAAAGGAAAAAGAAAAACCGAAAACCACCAAAAGTAGAAACCAGAAAAAAAAAACGGTTCAGGAACCTTCCCAAAACCGGTAGAAATACTCAAGGAAAAAGAAGACTTCGCTAACAATTGGGCCGGCCCACTGCATCGTTCGCTCGCGCAACCCCTGTGCGAACCATCGACACTTCGACGCAGAGAGTGGCGCATAGGGTTTTCCCTCGCCACTGCCAAGAGCGTGAAACCATGAAGCAGCAGGCGCAGATGACGAGAAGGCCATCACAGGAGGCCTGGAACATGGACGTTGTCTAGTCGCGCGACGGAGTCGGCGGCGACGAGCCCTGCCCGGTGGTTAAAGGGCATGATGTATAGGGAGTCGTCGTGTTCGCCGTAGATGAGGGGGAGGGATGGCTGGTGGCCGTGGTGGGCGAGGAGGAAGTCGTGGGTGGAGGTGGCGCGGCGCCAGGCGCGGCAACGAAGGAGGGCCTTGGGGGCAGGCGGACAAGGATCTCCCATATGGTGATCTCTTCCGGGATGCCGCAGTGGAGAGGCGGAGCTCCTGCCATTGCGGCCTTCGCCGTGGTCGCCGTGGATTATGGTGGTGAGACTGCGGCGGCGGAGAGGGAGGGAGGTCTTCCTCTTGTGGAAATGACGTTGATGCTTTTGGGCTGGGCTTAGCCCACCTCTCATTCTCCTCTCTTTCATGGGCTTGGCCCAATTTAGTTAGCAAGGCTCGCTCGCATCCCTCCAAAAAAAGAATTTTTTTTACGACAAAAAAGAACTGTTCTAAGAAAACTACTTTGAAAAAGAAAACTACTTTTACCGCTAAAAATACTATACCCTTTTTTGCGGGGCAAAGCATATAATTTAATCAACATGGGCCTTGCAATCGTTTGAAATGATAATAATCTGACCTAGAGCTGCCATAGCTTGAGTAGCATTCTTTTGTGATCTACTCCCTCCGTTTCAAAATAGATGACCCAACTAGGGAGTATAGATTTTTCAGAAGTGTACAGGTCCTTCCTTCGCCATCTCAGCGATCCCAGCCACCTGATACATGTTAGTAGAGCGCTCTGTAAGGCTAGAGTTAAGCAGCTTGATGATTTCGGAGCCATCCGTTTCCGCCGGAAGCGATAGCTGAGTCCAGTGTAGCACTAGTCGTAGGCCCTCACCGCATGCCGCAAACTCATGCTCAAGAGCACATCATGGTTATATCTTTTTTTTAGAAAGGCCATCATGGTTATAGCTTTATTAAATTAACAACAATTACATCGTTCGCCAGGACCGGAATCATCCGGTCTGGAGGGTCATCAATCCAATTACAAGATATAGATAATTCAGATAACTATATTTAGCTATCTCATGAGACACCATTAGTCTCTCTTTTACAATGCTTGAACTTGATCTTCCCTATTAGGTTTGCTGCATCGAGACATTCCGTGTAAACTGCAGCCGTCGTGTCCCACCCTTGTAATTCACCTGTGCAGAAGTGGATCACCTCCAAAGAATCCGGCTCAGCTTCAACCATATTGCACCCAGGCGAATTAGCTAGGAGTAATCCACCCTCATAGCAATAGCTTCAGAAGTCGAAAGCGTGTGGTAAGAACCAACATTGTGCAGCCATGAAAGCTATTCTGATCCTGAATAATGGTCGGCGTGGCTCCAGTTTCGGAGTCTTCATAAAATGATTGCATCTACATTTAACTTTGCTGTTCCGGGTACATGTTTCAATTTCTAAGAAAACTCTCCGTTGCCAACTCGTCCCTCCTCACTCCATCGTCATGCAGCATGCCTTAATAATTTTTGCTCTGGCAAAATGTCGAAATACCTCGAGAGAAAAGGAGAACAAAAGGTACGATAAAGCACGCAAAGATTGTGTCGAAAGCAACTAAGAATCTAAGATAAGTGGCGCCATAGGCTACGGCCAAAGACAGAGTGATGCAAGGAAAGGACGGTATGCAGAATCCAAGCAGCACAACAGACTTACAGATACGTTCTTCAAACCGATGTTGCTTTCGGTCTTTTCAAACTGCATATGGTTTACTATCCTGTGACCAAATGGTGCACATCTCAGGTAGCAAGAAGCTGGGTTGTCGAATCAAGAATGCACCATGTCCTCATTATGCTCGATCGGCTCCACATGCTCCGACCACTCCTCCAACAATGGAACAAGGGAATCGTGTAATAGGACCTACTAGATAGGATCCCCCTACCGGGGATGAAGATCAAGTGACGTGCACGCAGGCATCATCTGAACATTGAGGGCTCGGGTAGGATGAGCCCATACCAACCGCGCCGCCGCCGGGCCCCCATTCTCCAGCTAATTCCCTTGCCGCCGCCGGGCCCCCATTCTCCAGCTAATTCCCTTGCCGCCGCCGGAGGCCACCACCGGGCGAAGCCCGCGTCGTGGCGGCGGTGGCGGGGCCTTCCCCCCGTGGCGCGGCTCTCTTCTCCGCGGGGCCCAGCTGGCGGCCGCCTGCGGCTCGGATCCATGGCGGCGGCCATGGCTGGTGGCGCCTGTGGCGCAGCTTGGCGGCGGCGCGGCGTGCCGCAGTGGGCCACTTCCCTGGCCATGTGGATGGCGGGGAGGTGGTGGGCTTCGGCTGCGGCGGCGGTTCCTCGCTGGATGTTGGTGGCCATGGTGATGTTCGACGTCGACCCCGATCTGCAGCGGATCCGGCCCTTGGTGGCTTCGGTCACCGTTCTTGGGTGCTGGCCTTGCAGATCCGGTGGCTGGAAGGGTTCCGGGGGAATCTCTTGGCCGGCGTGGCGGCCACTCCGATGGCAGTGCCTTTGGGTGTTGCTTCCCTCGTTGGAGGCTTCGGAGAGGACCTCCTTCCTTCCACCCCTCCCAGGAGCTCAGGTGAAAACCTCGCACTTCGTTTCCAAGCGGCAGCGACACCACGGTGGCGTGCTCCTTCCTGAAGGCGTTGCTCGGGGGCTGCTCAAGCAGCGGTGGAAGTGGCGGCGGTTCGGTGTCGACATATGCATTCTGGTCAGCTTCATCTTGGAGGCTGCGACGACGTAGGCGACGCTCGTCTGGTGGAGCTACTGCTGATGGTCGAGGAATTTTCGACAGTCTGCGCCATCAGGTTCGGGATGCTCAGGGGGAAACCCCATATCTGGGTCTTCCGGATCGGATGATGATGGCGTTCTATCGCTTTCCCTTCTGGGGGCATCGTCTTGGAGCAAGTGCTGGCTGGAGGGATGGTGGAGCGGTGTTTCATCTCACACATTGATGGCGGCGGAGATCGATGGCATGGCACTGTGGAGACTCGGCGTCCGATGCGCGGAGATGGGCTCGCGCAGGAGGAGGTTGCTGTCTGGCGTCATGGTGACTGAGAGAGTCCCGGATTAGGGGGTGTCCGGATGGCCGGACTATGACCTTTGGCCGGACTCCCGGACTATGAAGATACAAGATTGAAGACTCCGTCCCGTGTCCGGATGGGACTTTCCTTGGAGTGAAAGGCAAGCTTGGCGATACGATATGAAGATCTCCTCCCTTTGTAACCGACTACTGTAACCCTAGCCCTCTCCGGTGTTTATATAAGCCGGAGAGTTTTAGTCCGTAGGACGAACAACAATCATACCATAGGCTAGCTTCTAGGGTTTAGCCTCTCTGATCTCGTGGTAGATCCACTATTGTACTACCCATATCATCAATATTAATCAAGCAGGAGTAGGGTTTTACCTCCATCGAGAGGGCCCGAACACAGGTAAAAACATCGTGTCCCTTGTCTCCTGTTACCATCCGCCTAGACGCACAGTTCGGGACCCCTTACCCGAGATCCGCCGGTTTTGACACCGACATTGGTGCTTTCATTGAGAGTTCCTCTGTGTCGTCACCGTCAGGAAGGATGCCGCACCCCGTCTTTAAAAACGGCGCTGTTGCTAAAGGAGCTTTGGCTATCGGCCAAACTCTCCGGCTAGGCGGTTTTTTGATGACCGCCTGTTCGGCCGCCGCGCCGACGATGACCTCTCGGGCCATCAAAAGAAATCTCCACATCAGCTCGGAGCTCACCGAGCAATTAGATCCGACGGAGCTCTCTTCCCGGAACGAGCTCTTGGATCGCATTGCTGCCCTGGGAGTCGCTACAGATTACGGCCAGATTGGGCTTAAACCCGATCAGAGAGAGATCGACTCTCCCCAGGTCACCCACCACATTGAAGTGGTGGAAGAACAATGCGGCGAACCTTCGCCCATCCTGAGGACCAGATGCGTCCGGATTCCCGACCCCTCCAAGCCGGACACCCGCAGAGGGGAGGATGTCGCCCAAGCCCTGAACCTAAAGTCAGGCAGCAGGCCTGATTCATTGGATAATGTCCAAGAAAGCAAGATTCCGAATTCGGAAACTTCTTGGCCCTTGAATCTTATATCGGGCAAGGTTCCGGACTTAAAACCACCCGCCCACCCAACTACTAGGGATTTATCCTAAATACGGCAAGAGCCCGGGGAAACAGTACACCACTATTGGGCCAGATTCCTCCTGGTTATAAACAGGATAAAGGACTACCGCGAGAAAGAAGCAATTTCATTCTTCTATAACAACTGCACGGACATCGGAATCCTCAACGCCATAAGTCGCCGCGAAATTACACGCTTCGCCGACTTGACATCCATAGTACAAAAGTAATGTGCGACAGAAAGCGTTCGGAAAACCGAAGATAAATTCTGGGACAATCCGGCCCTGAATACGACACGAGTCCGAAACAAAAGAGCGCATTATCGCCAGGCATCTGAGCCAAACATCAAAAAACAAAAACCCTCTATAGGGTATGGGACCGTCTTTGGAGGGATGGCTCAATGGACCCTGTAAAATTCATAGTTCAGGGGAAGTCACACCAACTCACAGCCTTAGAGCATGTTGGATACTCCGGCAGGTGGCCAGAAGTGGCGAGGAGCTCCTAACTCCAGAACCCAAAGAGCACCTCCCCAGTAACGCCAGTATGGTATCGACAGTCTTTGAGACCTTCGCATCAAACAATGCGAGGAAACGAACGCTCCGCAACCTTACCGAAGTCTACCGAGTAGCAACAATAAACCCATGGAGTGACACGGCTATTACCTTTAATGCCAGTGACGAACCTAAATTCCGGACAGCCCGAGCACCAGCCGCATTGGTCCTCAGTCTGATAGTGCACGGCTTCCGACTTATAAAGGTACTCATGGACGGCGGCAGCGGACTTAACCTCATCTATGAGGAAACCCTGCGAAAAATGGAAATTGACTGGAGTAGCATTAAGCGAAGCAACACAACCTTTAGAGGAATAATACCAAGCCGGGAAGCGTGTTGTTCAAGAAAAATCACACTGGATGTAGTGTTCGGCACGCCGGATAATTACATATCCGAGGAGGTCACGTTCCAAGTGGCCCCGTTCAGCAGCGGATACCACGCTCTGCTAGGGTGAGAAGCATTTACAATTTTCCAAGCCATACCCCATTACGGGTACATGAAGCTCAAAATGCCTGGACCCAACGGAATCATCACTCTCGCAAGTGATCCGTACATAGCGCTCGCGCGAAAACAAGATAACGTGACCGCCCTGGAGGCATTATCCGAAGCTCTAGCGGCCGAGGAACTAACTGCGTTGCGCTCCACGGTGGACAGGGACGATGTGATACTAGATAAGAGATCCAAGTCCACCTCTTTCAAACCAGCGGACGAAATAGTCAAATTCCAAGTCCATCCAACAGACCCCACAAAAACGGCCTCCATCGGGGCACAACTAAAACCCGATGTAGACGCCGCACTTAGAGAATTCCTGCGAGAAAATTGGGATATTTTCGCCTGGCACCCTTCAGACATGCCAGGAATCCCACGCAGGCTGGCTGAGCACAGCCTGAACATCCTAAAAGGGTTTAAGCCCGTTAAGCAGACTCTGCGGCGTTTCTCCGAACCCAAGAGACAAGCCATGGGAGAGGAGCTAGCAAAATCTTTGGAAGCCGGATTCATCAGAGATATAAAACATCCGGACTGGCTAACAAACCTGGTGATGGTACCAAAGAAGGACAAATCTTGGCGCCTATGTGTCGATTTCAAAGACCTAAATAAGGCTTGCCCAAAGGATCCTTTCCCACTCCCCCGAATTGATCAAATCATCGACGCCACCGCAGGACACGATTAATTGTGTTTCCTCGATGCATACTCTGCCTACCACCAAATCAAGATGGCAGAGTCAGACCAAGCCGCAACGGCATTCATCACCCCATACGGCCCATTCTGCTTCAACACGATGCCTTTCAGGCTCAAAAATGCCGGCGCAACATATCAGCGCATGATTCAGACATGTCTGGCCAACCAGATCGGCAAAACAGTTGAAGCGTACGTAGATGACGTGGCCGTCAAAACCAAACACGTCGATACTCTAGTAGACGACTTGAGGCTCACGTTCGACAATCTCTGAACATATGGCATTAAGCTCAACCCGGAAAAATGCGTTTTTGGCGTACCAGTCGGAAAGCTCTTGGGCTTCATCGTATCCGGTAGAGGAATTGAAGCAAATCCAGCCAAGATCCGAGCTCTGTCACAATTGGATACCCAAAAGACCTCAAACAAATACAAAAATTGACAGGATGTGTGGCGGCTCTAAGCCGCTTTATCTCCCGCTTAGGAGAAAAGGCATTACCCCTTTATCGCCTCCTGCGGCGCACCGAACACTTTGAGTGGTCGGATGCCGCCACGGCCGGACTCGAAGAAATAAAAGCCATATTGGCAACAAATCCGGTCCTGGCCGCGCCCAACACGGGCGAACCAACGCTGTTATACATCGCGGCAACCCATCAAGTTGTAAGCGCGGTGCTCGTCGTCGAACGAGAAACGGACGGACACAAGTTCCCTCTCCAAAAACCAGTGTACTACGTGTCCACTGTCCTAACTCCATGCAAGTCACGGTACCCGCATTATCAAAAGATAGCATACGCGGTGTTCATGGCATCCCGGAAGCTGCGACACTATTTTCAAGAGTGTTCAATAACAGTGGCATCCGAAGTACCTCTTAATGATATTATAAACAACCGCGACGCAACGGGCCGGATTGCCAAATGGGCCATCGAGCTCCTCCCGTTCGACATAACTTACAAGCCAAGGCGAGCTATTAAGTCGCAGGTTTTGGCCGACTTCATCGCCGAATGGACTGAAGCCGAGCTCCCTAAAGAGTACGGCGCATACTCCAACTGGATCATGCACTTCGACGGCTCCAAAATGTTGGCTGGCCTGGGGGCTGGCGTCGTTCTGACGTCCCCAACTGGAGATACAGTCCAATACGTACTTCAGATAATGTACACGGACTCCAACAACGCAGCTGAATACGAGGCCCTTCTACATGGTCTCCGGATGGCAGTCTCCATGGGCATTCAATGCCTAGAGGTCCGCGGGGATTTAAACCTCGCAATATCCCAAATAAATAGAGACTTTGATGCCAAGGATCTGAAAATGGCAGCTTACCGCAACGCCATCTTAAAGATGTCAGCCCGGTTTGAGGGGCTCGAATTTCATCACATAGCCCGGGAGAATAACCAGGCAGCAGACGTGTTGGCACGCATTGGCGCCAAGCGCGATGCCGTCCCTCCCAACATCTTCCTAGAGAGGCTGTTCAAGCCATCCGTATCATGGGAAGGAGATCCGGAAACAATAACCCGGACACAACCACACTGCCCCTCACCGAACACTCTGACACAGTTGGTGGCTCCGCCAACGAAACAACGCCGTCAGCCCACACAATAATGGCAGTCATTGCCCCATGGACAGAACCATTCCTATCCTACCTAACTAGGCAGGAACTTCCCGAGGACCAAAACGAGGCCCGCTGCATAGTGCGGCGATCTAAAGCCTACAAAGTCCACGAGGGAGATCTTTATAAGAAAAGCACAACCGGAGTCCTTCAAAGGTGTATCTCCGAAGAGGAAGGGCGAGACCTTTTGGCGGAAATACATGCCGGACTTGGCGGGCACCACGCCGCAGCCCGGGCCCTTATAAGCAAGGCCTTCCGTACCGGATTTTATTGGCCAACGGCCCGGGCAGACGCCCATGACTTAGTGCAGCGATGCGTTGGTTGCCAGTTATTCGCCAACCAAAGCCACATGCCGCCTACCGCCCTACAAACTATAACCATTACCTGGGCTTTTGCGGTCTGGGGGCTTGATATGGTTGGACCCCTTAAAGGAGGAACCCACAAGCAAAAATATCTACTGGTCATGGTGGACAAATTCACCAAATGGATAGAGGCCAAGCCGGTAAAGACGGCCGAATCCGGACCGGTCATAGACTTCATATCCGGGGTCGTACACCGTTACGGCGTCCCCCACAGCATCATAACTGACAACGGCACAAACTTCACGGCCGATGAAGTTAAACTTTGGTGCAAAAACATGGGCATTAAGCTCGACTATGCTTCAGTCTACCACCCTCAAACTAACGGTCAAGTCGAACGGGCCAACGGTCTCATTATGAGTGGCATCAAACCCAGACTAGTGCGATCCCTCACGGAATCCAACACGCACTGGGTAGAGGAGCTTGACTCCGTACTCTGGGGGTTGCGGACCACGCCAAATCGCACTACCAGATTCACACCATTTTTTATGGTATACGGCGCTGAGGCAGTACTGCCATGCGACATAATTCATGACTCACCTCGAGTGCGCATGTACGAAGAAAGAGAAGCCGAGCTCGATCGGCAGGACAGCTTGGACGCATTGGAGGAGGAGGGCGACGTGGCAAAAGCTCGTTCCGCATTCTATCAACAGCAGGCTCGAAGATATCAAAGTAGAGAAGTACAGGCCAAAACCTATAACGTTGGCGAACTAGTTCTACGCTTGTCGGACAAGAAAAAGGACAAACTAAAGCCCAAGTGGGAGGGTCCCTTCATAATCGACCAAGTACTGACTGGTGGAGCGTACCGTCTGCGAAACGCATCGGACAACCGACTCGAGCCGAACCCATGGAACGCAGCACGCCTACGAAGATTCTACGCCTAGCGCCGGACTCCATGTTCGTCTCCTTCCTCTGTCCCCCTTCTTTTATTTTTATTTTTTAGCTGTCCGGGATTTCGTTCCTTCTCCCTACCTTTTTTTCTTCTCCCAAGCCCTTAGGGGCTTGCTTGTGCATTGTTCGCACATACCCGACGCGCCACCCGCGCTCATCATACCTGGGGCCTTCTTTACCAAGAAGTTTATATAAAACGGGCCTCATGCCCAAAACATGTGTTACACTTCCACATGAACCTTTTATACACTATTATATGCATCGATATGACTTAAGTTTTGGCCAAGCTGGGTTGCCTGGCTCCTGTGCTTACCCCTACGTTCCCGTTCGTTCGGCTAGGTGGTAAAGGGAGCACCTCTGCGGTTGTTACTGCCGGGTCAGCCGGATGTGTACCTCGGACTGGGTGAAGCCGAAAGCTAGCGTTCTTAAGGGAATATTCGGTCGGTGAATTAAAAGATGATCTTTCGTGTTTATTCATCTGCCCCCAGATGCTTTTCTGCTCTTTCAAGCAGTTCAGACATGCACTTTAGGGCATGCTTCCCAGGGAAAGGAACCCCTAACGGAACTATTCTCCCTGGAAGATGTTTCTTACTAACCATGTAATATAACATAACTAGTTGGGCACTTGTCTGCTAAAGCAATTATGACCCCTACGCCTTGTCTCCATGCATGCCCCGGTTCTTACATAATCGAGAGGGCATTCAGACACACTCCGGACTATAGGGTCTAGAGGTCGAAGCGAAAAGGTCCGCAATGACAAACGATCTACAATCCGGCTAGAAAGCATTTTTCATGTCATTTTAAATTACAGAGTCAATCCGACTCAGCATACTCTTCTTCAATACCATCCAACAGGCAGTCTAATTTACAGTACTGTTGGGAATACTTTGCAGCCAGCTCTACCTGGCCGTACACTAAGCTGACTGGGATCTCCTTTCCGTCAGGACCCATAGGGCCGACCTCGGCCATGTGGTTTGGGTCAGCCTTCGTGTACCGAGTCTTCACCATGGCCCAGGCCTCCCTGGCACCTTGCCGGCAGGCCGATATCTCCCACAACCGGAAGCGCTGCCGCACTCCCTCCAGCTTCTTTGCAAGCTCTCCAAGGCCTTCGGGCATGGAGAGGGATGACCACATAGCCTGAATGACGCTTTGCATTGCCTGCCGAACTCGTTCGTGTAGTTGCGACAGCTCGGGAAGAAGGTCTCCCGTTGAACCAGGCATTTCCTCCGCAGGACGACCTGTCAGCAGACCTCTGAGACATAGCTCATCAATCGACTTCCTCGCCAATTCTTTTTTCAAGATTCGTTCAAGCACTTACTAAAAATGCCGCGTCGAAGTCGCCGATTCTCCTTACGGAAGCGAGCGGCTGAATACGAACATCCTTTAGTTCCTCGCTCAGCTGGGTATTGGCGTCTTGAAGTTTGTTCTTCTCTTGCCTCACCCTCGTCAGCACGCTCTCGCCAGCCTTTAGTTGGCATAGGAGTTGTTGCTTGTCCGGATTTACTCCGGCACCATCTGCACTATTATTGTCAGGGTTGCACACCTGCCGCACTTCACAACGGAATTATCTTTTCGAAGCATACATTACCTACGGGCGTCCCCTTGGCATTTTCTGCAGTGGCCAGTGCGGCCTCGAGTTGGGCCTTGCACTCTTCCAGCTCCTGGGACAATTGCGTATTCTTCTTTGTAAGACGCTGCATAGAACATGATCCTTAAAACAGTTATCTTCACTGTTTCAAGTCTCGGGGGATACTGACATATATAACCTTCAATTTTACTCACATGTATGTCTTTTACATACTGCTCTGTGGCTCTGGCTAGACCATTTTGAGCGGCACGGAGATACGCATCTCCTGTATTAAAGGCGTCCAACGCCTCTAGGGAAAAACATGCGTCACGAAGAACAGTCCGGCGACGCCTGTGGTTCAGGGCGCTCTCCACCTCTGAATTGGTGGCAGATAGCCCGTCGGCATCCTCTGTCGGAGGAGCGCCCGAGGCACACCCCGTGTCCGTCTCCGCTTCCGGACCCGGCCCTGAACCTTGGCCGACGGATATAGTCCGGCGGGCTCTCTTCTTTCTAAGAGAATCATGAGCGTTAGTAAGACTCAAGGGCATAAACCCTAGGCGTTAAATTCGCACGCCGTACCGTTGCGCCGGAATCTCGATCTGGTCCGCACCTCTTTTTGGCCCGCCTGACTTCAGCGGCCCTTGTTGGCTGCCCACCGCGGGCTCGGCCTTCCGCCTCAAGGATTTACCCTGCGAAACACTATTAGTTCGTGGCATGCGAGATAAAGCATGGATAGATCTCCTTGTGAATACTGGGACTTCGGTCTCGGTTACCTTTGAGGCTGGAAGTAGTCCGGGATAGTCGGCCGTAATGGCCACTAAGGCATTGTCCTTGCTCAATTGATGAAACACCCCATCGATTAACTCCACACATAAGTCCGGGTCTTCTTGGGAGTCCGGATCGAGGGACCGTTCTGGGTCCTCGGGTTGTGGAGGAGGGCTGTTTATCTCCTTCACAGCCTGGCGCAGCTCCTGCGTTTAACATTGCTAGGCTAAGTACTCAACTACGGGAATTTCAAAAGTGGGTAGGCAAGTGAAAGTGTTCGCTCACCCAACTAGGTGGATTGTACATGGAGAATCCGCCCTCCGGGTTGACACGGAGGAATTCTTCTTCTTCTCCCTTGTACAAAGCGGATAAGATTCTCGTTAAAGTGGCGGCGAATCGGCCCTTGCGACCGCACCGGGTGGCGTCGTCCTCCCCGTTGAAATCCCACATGGGGTGGCCTCTGTATTGAAGCGGCTGCACCCCTCGCGTAATGCATATGGCCATGACCTTGATCATGGTCAGTCCGGAATGAGCCAGCAACCTTATCCGGTCCATCAGGTAAAGGAAATCCCTGTCAGTTTCCCTCTGAGGGTTCCGCGGGCGCCAACTCGGGCGCTTCTTCAACGGAGCATTATTGAACTCAGGGAGGCCGATCGGTACAGGGTCCGGCAGGGGGACGTCATCTATATAAAACCACTCCGAGGGCCAGTCCTCGGACGTCCTCTTTGGGGTACCTGACAGATATCCGGTCCCGGCGATGCGCCATAGTTCGGCTCCGCACACTCGATAAATAGACCCCTCCTGAGAACGGGGCACGAGGCAAAACAGCCTCTTCCACAACGCGAAATGGGCCTCAATGCCCAGAAACAGCTCGCAGAGGGCCACGAAGCCCGCAATATGCAGAATGGAGGCGGGCGTGAGGTTGTGTAGCTGGAGGCCGTAGAACTCCAGCAACCCTCGGAGAAACAGATGAATCGGAAATCCGAGTCCTCTCATCAAATAAGGGACTAGGCATACCCGCTCTCCTTGAGAGGGATTGGGGACGCTTTCCGCCTGCTCTCCGCCGCTATAGGTAGCAATCCCGGCTCGAACTGGGACCATATATGCAGGGGGAGAAGCCCCTTGGACTGAAGCACTACTAACTCGCTATGCGGGACGGAGCACCGCCCCCAATCTCCGGGCCGAGGGCTAGAGGGGCGAGAGGAGGAGCTGCACCGACCGGCCATGGTGGAATGGATCCTTGTCGAGGGCACTCTGATGAAGACTCGCGGAGGGAAGATGGTGCGAATTGGATCTAAATCCCCGTCTCTTTTATGGGCGGTTCATTAACGCAACCGGGGGGTAAGTGAAAAAATCCACTGGCTTTTCGCATTCGTTTGACACGTGGAAAATGGTCATTATGGGGCACAGGAGCCGAGGAACGCAGCACACACTAGAAGCCGGACACTATTCGACGGGTGCAGGGAATTTGGAGAAGAACCCGCCTTGCAATGCCGAAGACAACTTGCGCGCCGGACTCGTCGTCATTGAAGCCTGGTTCGGGGGCTACTGAGGGAGTCCCGTATTAGGGGGTGCCCGGATGGCCGGACTATGACATTTGGCCGGACTCCCGGACTATGAAGATACAAGATTGAAGACTCCGTCCCGTGTCCGGATGGGACTTTCCTTGGCGTGGAAGGCAAGCTTGGCGATACGATATGAAGATCTCCTCCCTTTGTAACCGACTCTGTGTAACCCTAGCCCTCTCCGGTGTTTATATAAGCCGGAGAGTTTTAGTCCGTAGGACGAACAACAATCATACCATAGGCTAGCTTCTAGGGTTTAGCCTCTCTGATCTCGTGGTAGATCCACTATTGTACTACCCATATCATCAATATTAATCAGGAGTAGGGTTTTACCTCCATCGAGAGGCCCGAACCTGGGTAAAAACATCGTGTCCCTTGTCTCCTGTTACCATCCGCCTAGACGCATAGTTCGGGACCCCCTACCCGAGATCCGCCGGTTTTGACACCGACAGTGACGTCGATGGCAGAGTGGCCAGACAAGGTAGAAGCCTCAATATGATCTGAAGACCTATGGAAGATGGCGGCGACGACACACGAGTGCGTCTGACCGGATTGTGCCCTGGACCGGTATGTGGCTCGGCTAGGGTTTCGAATGAGTTTCGCTTCCGCTTTTGATGTTAGACTTAGGTGAGTGGTTTGGGTAGTGGCCCAGCTAGCACCCCTTCATCATTTTGGATAGGAGTAGCGGCATATGTTGCCAAGATGATGGATTCAGACACATTGTTGTAATACTTTGTAAGGTCCTCGAGAATAATCAATAAAGTGGCCGTATGCATCTTCCAGATGCAGTAATTTATCATAATTGAAGATGAATAGATTGAAAGTTTTTCAAAAAAAAAAGTATTGATGTTCTTAAAATAGCATACGAGTAATTTGAGTTTGATGATGTTGATTTGAGATATTGACACTGGTTTAATTTGAGAAACCAAGTAAAACCTGAACCAGCATAGCTATGGGCGACAGTGATGCAAAGGGAGAGAAGAAACCACCTGCACAACGGTCCAAGCAAGAAAACAGACGTTCCTTTCTAGCGTCCAAACCAATGTGTTTCCGAGTCCGTCATTTTTCTTCTGAATGAGAGTTAATGTATCCTTTTTTTTTTCTTTGGATAGAGTTTTTTATAAGGCTTTGTAGAGATATAGTTACTTTAGTATTACCTCTGTCCCAAAAAGTAGATTTGCCTAGATATGTACTCCCCCGTCCCATAATATAAAAACGTTTTTTACACTAGTATAGTGTAAAAAAAGTTATTATATTATGAAACGGAGGGAGTACATCCGTATCCGGCCCAAAAAGCTTGTCTTAGATTTGTCACAATCTGATTGTGACAAATCTAAGACAAGCTTTTTGGGACCAAGGGGTACATTAGAGCAACTAGCAGAATAAATTGTTCAGGGACCTGTATTTTGAACTTTCGGCATCAGAATCCGCATTCATCTAGATGATCACTAGTGCGCATCTCACACAGCAATACGCTCGGAGAATGTGTCCTGAATCTCAGCTCCAAATGCTCCCAACAGTGGAGTGGAATAGAGCATCAGAAACCAGCATAGCATGACCTAATGGTGGCAGCAGGAGGAACAGCAAGTATGCGTGAAACTACGTGTATGTCCGCATGCTAATTATACAAATTAGTGTTAAATTACCTGAGAATTCCTTCCATGTACAAGCACAAAAGAGCATGAAGAATCTTGAGGAGCTTCAGCTGAAGAAGGAAGCACATTCAGAGCTGGTTGAGGGTCATCCACAACTTCCAGAACACAATTCTTAAGCACTAGCAAAATAGAGCATGCTACTAAGCTAGCAAGAAAATGAACATTCATATACTCTCTTTTGCAGTCCTCCCCACCTCAAGATCAAAACCACCTCGTTTGTACGGCATCTCTCTCCTTGACCAAAACATACAGACTGTGCAGAGATTTGGAGAACAAAGTACCAAGAGGTTTGTAACATAACCGAAGCAAAGCCTCAGAAAACCACTCCACCACAGAACCAGATTACTCACGTTCCCCAACGCGGCGGGCGGTCTGGGAACTTTGTTGATCCACTGAAGAGAGCCAGATAAGCTGATTTCGCAGTGTAGCTGATCCAAGCATTGTTGCAAAGAGCCGAACTCGCTGATCTAGTTAATTGCACAACAACGGGGGACAGCAACAACAATGTCAGGAGCCACTTCGTCAAGGCACCGTTCATCCACCCATCATTGCCAATAATATTGCAAGTACTACTTGATGCTCTGGAGAGGCTGGTGGCGTTGAAAAAATCCTAATCCTACCCCACAGACAGGAGTCTTTCGTATGCTTTCATGGAAGATAAGTAGTTCATCATTTTATAATGCCTAACCGTTGGAGAGGAGCTCGTGCGCTATTCTGTCCCGCTCCTTGGCCGCGTCAACCACGTCGTCCTCCTCCCAGGAGGGCTCAGGATGGAGGTCGGTGTTGAGCTCCTCGCCGTTGCGTTCACACAAGTTGTGCAGCACACAGCAGGCACCGATCATGTTGTGAAGGTCCTTCATCTTGGGCTCGGTGCGGCGCTGCAGGCAGTGCCACCGCGCCTTGAGCCTCTGGAACGCGCCCCGCGCTGCTGCGTGCGCGGGAGCGATGCGCTCGTTGAAGTAATGCTGCACCCACGTCAGGTTTTGATGCTTGTATGGCACGATCATCCAGTCCGTGAGCGGGTAGCTCACGCCGCCAACCAGCCGGAACTTGTCTCCGAGCTGGCCAGCCTCGAAGCGGGCATGCAGCACCGACCGTTTTAATACTGCTGCATCGGGCAGCCCACCCGGCCAGCCGACGCAGATGTCCATGAACACGCCATCAGCATCCACAAGGGCCTGCACGGTGACGGAGTAGGACGCCATGTTGTTGAGAACTGAGAGGCGGTGGTTGTAGTACGCGTCGACATTATCCTTGGGTGGACCGATGGGAACGTGGTCGGTGCACACAGCACCGACAATGCCGGGGATCCCAGACACGGTGGAACCAGAGGCGGCGTCCGCGGTGGAGTCCATCTCCCAGCGGATGAGCTTGCGCATGAGGACGTAGGTGAGGGTGTCGCAGACCTGGAGGACGATGTTGTGGCCGGTGGAAATGCCAAGGCTGAAGCGGCGGGAGACCTCGCGGAGGGGCTCCCCGGTGGCGAGGCGCCAGTGGCAGACGGCGACACGCTGATGCACAGGGATGGCGGCTGGCGACAAGGTGTCCTCCAGTAGGCATAATAGGTTTAGGATTCATATAAGTCATAAATAAAGGGTCTGTCTATTCTCAAGTCGTCTGATTTTTATTTGGGGTTAGGTCGAATTTCTATCCTATGATTTGTTGCCACATGTCTGAGTTGATTTTGGGTTTCTGTCCCAGCTCGGGGAAATTAGACTGTTTTCACCCCGGTCTAAGTCGAATTCCCCTGCCGGGCTTGACTCCAAACCCGTTAGCCCACATCAGAACACACCAAGCCACACCCCCCAAAAAAGCCCCGCACCACCGAAGACCCATCTGCCCCAGCATGCATGTTTATTTCCCTTTGCTTGTTCAAAAACAAAAAGGCTGCACGTACTACTTCCTGCCATGCATTTCGAAACATGCAGAAAAACAAAAAATCTCAAAAGCTGAAACATTCTAAATAATAATACTGCGAACATGAATATCAGTTACCTCTGTTCGCTGAATAACACTGAACATGACTGAAGAACAATGCAAGACAGAGATGACTAATCATGAAGCTAATAACTGAAAGCTGAATGATCAATGATAGAGAGAAAGATGACTGAATACAACACTGAAATAAAGATGTAAAAAATAAACTAGTGACCTTGGCCTTTTGTGCTGATAGACCTTGGCCGTGGACACAATAATCCTAAATTCAGTTAATGGTTTACAAGTGTCTCTGAAACCTAAACAGTACAAGTATCTCTGAACCTGAACAAAGACCTTGCTGTGTACATACACTTCTGTTTAGTACTCGAACTAGATTATACCCAAACTACGGACCTGCCTTCTCCAGTTATTCAGGGATAGCTGGCCAACTATAGACTGGCATTTAGTTATAGCAGTGTTCAGCTGATGTCAGAAGGTGACATGTCGTACAGTAGTCGAACTGAACTTTGATGATCTCTTAGAGATTGACGCAACTTGCTCTCTGGTATTGTGTGTCTTCTCACTATGTGGTACCCTAAAATACTTGCTGCCTTTTCAATAAAAAATTCAGCAATGGTCGACACCTGTCTTCTATATAATCAAGCGGTTCTTTTATTTTCAGAGAAATATCGAACAATTCTGGTTGTCCCTAAGTAACATCTTCAAACTCTGAACCGTTCAATTAAATAATTAAATAACACCCTACAAGAAAAAAATCAGGAACTGAGAATGACCCCGCTGTCACAATTGACAAGGCGAACCAAAACTCAAAATTGCATCATTCAAACTTACTACAGTAGTATAAGAAAAGAATGGCTAAATGACAAGACTGGCAAAAATTAAATGACAAGGGCGAAAGATTGAAAGAGTGGTAAGTCATATAAAAAGAAAGGATTGAAGAATAAGAATGAGGAAATGAGAATTAGTACGAGTACAAAAAAGCAAATGAAGTAAAGTGAGAGATATAAGACAATGAAAAAAAACTGGATAGAAAATTTGAAGAACTGAAGAAAAAAAAACAGTTTGCAAAAGTGCCATATATCACAACTGAAAAGCATGGACAAATCTGAAGAAAGAAAGTAATGAAACACCGAATGTAACACTGAACAGTACTGATAATTCACCTAGGAACATATAGAAACCGAAGAAAGATTAAACTGACCAAGAACTAGGTTCTAGCTCACTGACTGATAAAACACTGAAGAAATAATATAAGGATCTCCTGCAATTCATCAAAATCTGAAATGTATGAAAGGACAATGATGCAAAAGAAGAAATTTGTTACCTTATTCATCCAAATCATAAAAGCATGAGAGGCCAGTACAACATTGATACAAGTTAACACATGATCCATGGTATAGCGAATCCATTCCAAGCCTAAACTCCAAGAAACTGAATAATAGCTAAATGATACAAGCTCATAGAAAAAGGTGCACTGATCCCATGATATAATTTATGACACTTCCATTCCATCCCTAGCGCGAGCACACAATGTCGAACTTGCAGCGCTATGCTGGCTGACCTTTCTTCTATATGTAGTAATACTAGTCTGAAAACTACTTTCATCTGGTCTCTGACCGAAAACTAGATAGGAATAAGCATGTAAGATCCAATATGAGTACAACTAGGGTTAACTAATTATGCATAAAAACAAACTATAAAAAACTGTTGATAAATGAAGATTTACTAAAACTAAGAATGACTAAGCATTCTGTATGGCCTAGAACTAAGAGTAACTAAGCAAAAGAAGATCAAGGAAAAATTATACTTGAATAAAATGAAGAAAATTAGAGGAAATTTGAACAATAATGACTGAATAAAACAGATAGCATAAGAGAAAAGAAAAGAAGACTGTAAACCTAATAAGTGAACTACAGCGACTCAAGATGACAATCGAATGACTGAAGACCTAATAAGTGAACACATTAATGAAAAGGCTTTCGCTAGCGTGACACTGAAAAATTCATTGCACGTGTGCCCTGGCTTTTAGAACCATAATTTAAAAAAAGGCATAGCCTCATAATCGAAACCAATTTAGGCGTTGTTTGGACCATGAAAACTTTTCTCATAAATCAGGTTAATTGGGAGCTCTAGATATAAACAAATACACCTAGATGAAAACAAAGAATGAAACTGATCGACCTAAAAATGGAAGACTGATACGGTTTAATTTTAAAAATACACAAATTGAGCAAAAAAATCTGAAAGGAACTGATGAACAAGATTGAAAACAATAAAAGAAAAACTGAGGAATCAACACACAAATATATGTATTATACACTGATGAACTAACATATAGGGATAGTTTTTCAAAACTAAATAATGCAAAAACAAGACTAATAAACTAACATTTACTAAGAAATAAAAAGAGGCTTAAAATCTGAAAAGTAAATACACTGATGAACTAACTAACATAGAGGACAAAACAAGACTAATAACTAATTACTAATGACAAAATCGATAAGAAAGACCATGGACTGATCAACTAGAAGAAGATGACAGACAGAAAATAAATACAAAGACTAAATGATAAACTAAATACAAACACACTGACATATGAATGATAAATAATGATCTAAGAAAAGATAACTGAGAACTAAAAACAGGGAGAAAGAAACAATGCAGATGACTGATAAATGAAGAATGATATGGAAACTGGAAAATGCTAAATAGTAAGGCAAAATAATTATAAATTATAACTAAAAACTAAATACGCTGATGAACTAACTAACATAGAGGACAAAACAAAACTAGTAACTAATTACTAATGACAAAACCGATAAGAAAGACAATATGGACTGATCAACTAGAAGAAGATGACAGACAAAAAATAAATACAAAGCTGAATGATAAACTAAATACAAACACACTGAATTATGAATGATAACCAATGATCTAAAAAAACAGATAACAGAACTAAAAACAGGGAGAAAGAAGGCTGACACACCTCCTAGGAGGCCTTCCATCTTTTCAATGAAATGAAACGCAAAGGCTTTTTGCGTTTTCTCGAAAAAAAAAGAAAGAAGGCTGACAAAAAAAATGATAGATAAGATTGGATTAAACAC
Organism: Aegilops bicornis; assembly: GCA_021605145.1. Taxonomy (NCBI): domain Eukaryota; kingdom Viridiplantae; phylum Streptophyta; class Magnoliopsida; order Poales; family Poaceae; genus Aegilops; species Aegilops bicornis. Next base: position 69,654,014 of record CM038670.1, on the reverse strand, counting down.
AAAAACACTGATAACTAATGATTTTCTGTATTACTGCTAAGATTGAATAAACTTGAAGCAGTTGGGAGATTTTCTTTTACTAAAGACTAACAAGATCAGATCTGGAGTGCAATACAACTAAACAAGGCTAAAACATGAGCACTGCTCTCCCCGCAACTATCACTGTTTTAGAAACCATCATCAGGACTTTAGCTGGGTTCATAGCATCCCCTAGACGACCTCTGCCCCATAGAAACCACAACCCCTGCTGCTGCAAAACGATGAGAAACAAAAAATATGATCTCACATGGAAGGATGGGATTGAGATTTCAGGTAACACTAACCAAAACACAAACATAATCTGGGGGGGGGGGGGGCGTGAATCCTGGACTGCAAAAGGTCATATTAAGCTAGAAAAACAGTGAAAATACCCGCACAAAAACATGACAACACATACTGAACTAGCCCACAAGGGGGAACCTCCATGTGATTTACCAAGTTCGATTTCGCCCCCAAAAACTAGAAAACAAAATCTGAATGTATATGCTAAAAAGTACCATGAAACAAGTATCCATGCATGCTCAAAACTGAATAACAACAAAAATGTATAATGAAGCAAATAAAATGAAAGGGTAGCAGAGGAGGACGGCGACCACTGCAACCACCAGGGGCCCATGGGAGAGTCCATCACCGGACTAGGCTAGCTCCCTGCCACTCTCTGAGCTAGCTTTTGTTATATCGTAGACACTACCTCCCTATCTCTTTCAGCTTGGCTTGTGCAGTTCTGCTTTAGATATACTAGTGGAAGATCCAAGATTTGCTATTTGCTATAGTACCAACATGATACAACTAACCATATATACTAATATGATAGATGCCACACGCACCATGTCATATTTGGTGCAGATCCGAAGTGCTAATAGTGACTGGACTGATTGGATTATTTGGATAAGTTTGCGTAAACTAGAAGGCCTATGTGCAGAATCTTTGCATCAGTTTGTAAGAAAGAAGAAAGCGGGACTAAGCAATCACTAACAAAGAAAGGAGTACTAAGAAATCACTAACTAAGCAGACATGAGACACTACTCACTATGCAGCAGCAGGAGAAGCAGCTTCTTACTCCAGCGGCCCAACCTGCAATGCCTTCTCGCCAAAATTGTCATGGACAAATTGAAAAAATGAAAGTAATCAGTGAAATACTGAAATCAACATGGAGAATAACTGGACTAATAAATGAAGAATGATATGGAAACTGGAAAATGATAAATAGTAAGGCAAATTAATTATAAATAATAACTAAAGAATGAAACAATGCAGATGACTGATGCATAGTGATACTGACAACTACTAAGGCTGAAACACTGACATGCATACTCGCTGTACAAGCTTAATGAGCGAGAAACAGGGGCTTGTGTGACAAAAAAACTTGGGAAAGGTATAGGGAGATAATAAAATGATGGAAGACCTCAGACTATGGGATTCAGGGTACTGCTTATAGCAAATTGCTGCAGATTTTCATATGTGCAGAATGTCACACAAGACTGCAACATTCATGGACACCATGAATCAAAACAGAACATCTAGTACCTAGAATATGTATTATACTATCTTTACAAGATAGCATGACTTTCACTTTAAAAAAAATAAGCACACGGTAGCATTTCAGTTCCATTTAGACACAACAAAGTAACAAAATGTCACCTCACATAGCATTGGTGTCACCTTCTTTTTAATTGACTGCCGCAGACTTGCAAAACTGAACTCCAATCAACCTGAAACAGCAGAAAGGGATTAGGACTTGATTGCTGCAAATTTGCAAAACTGAACCCGAATTAACCTATAAAAATAGAGATAATTAGGATTTGAGACCTGCTTGTGTTCTAGGGTTCAAAAAGAGAGAGGGACAGACACCAAGACAGAGGAATGAGGCGCCATAGAAAGAAGGGAGGGAGAGGGGCGACATGTGAGGAACAGAGGGAGAGGGAGGCGTGCCATGGGAGGGAGGGAGGGGCACCATGGGAGGGGAGGGAGAGAGAGAAGGCGCCATGGAAGGGACACGCATGCTAGGGGAGGGGCAGCAAACGGAAGAAGAAAGGGAGGCCCCCGCCGTAGGTCGGCCAGGACTGGGATCAGGTGACATGCGCTACGGTGACATGCACGGTGACATGCGGCTCAAATTCAAATTTAAATATTGCGAAAAAATCTGAAAAAAATCATGCATGTTCACAACACATATTAAGATAACCCCTAAAAATTTCAGATCAAAATTCGAAACATACATCGAGAAATAAAAAAGAGAAACTCAGATGTGAATAGTCTACAGAAAACCGTTCGGGAACTATTCATGACAGATTTCTTTTTTTTGTTTCTAGATGTATGTTTCGAATTTTGATCTGAAATTTTTAGGAGTTATCTTAGTATGTGCTGTGAACATGCATGATTCTTTTCAGATTTTTTCGCAATGCTTAAATTTGAATTCGGGTCGCATGTCACCGTAGCGCATGTCACCTGATCCCAGTCCGGTCGGCCATCAGCCGGAGCACGTTGTCAGATTTGGGTGGAGAAGTGACCAGAGCCTCCACAGGCCTCGGAAAAACAGAGCGAATCGGGCGCGGAAATGACCAAAACAATCCACAGATACCCACTGAGACAAAGTGGGCCTGAAAAAATCACCAGACCAGCGCAGATCCCAGAACAAAATCAGACGACTGAAAAAACGACCTGAAGCCAATTTGAAAACAGATGACTGATTTTTAGTAAAACTGTAAATAAATGGGCAATTTTTCGACTAATTTGATCCGTAAATAAATTACTAGCATAAATTCCTACACATAATAGGTTTTCGGATTGCTGAGTAAACAGGCAATTTTTCAACTAATTTAATCCATAAATAAATTACTAGTATGGCATTTTTTTGCGAGAAAATTTCCGATCTATTCATCTTAAATCATGGCAGTACAACGAATACCAGAAATAATAAAATTACATCCAGATCCATAGACCACCTAGCGACGACTACCAACACTGAATCGAGCCGAAGGCGCGCCGCCGTCATCGCCCCTCCATCGCCGGAGTCGGGCACAACTTGTTGTAGTAGACAGTAGGGAAGTCGTCGTGCTAAGGCCCCATAGGACCAGCGCACCAGAACAGCAACCGCCGCAGATGAAGAATAACGTAGATAAGAAAGATCCAATCCAAAGACACGCGAACATAGACGAACAACGACGAGATCCGAGCAAATCCACCCAAGATAGATCCGCCGGAGACACACCTCCACACGCCCACCAACGGTGCTAGACGCGCCGCCGGAACGGGGACTAGGCGGGGAGACCTTTATTCCATCTTCAGGAAGCCGCCGCCGTCTCGTCTTCCTGAGCAGGACACCAACCCTAGCAAAACTGAAATAAACGACTAAAAACGGAGCCCTCCGCCGGCCCTTGCCGAGATCCACCGCACCCCCATGGCCCTAGGGCCACCGGAGAGGAGGCGGACCTGCAGCGGCGGCGGCAGGAGGCAGAAACCCTAACTTTTTTGTGGAGGAAGGAGGAGGCTTCTGGAGGCGATTTTCTTCACTTACTAGCATGGCATTGACTGAATTGACAACATACTGACTCTGATCTAAACATGCACGTACTAAGCAAACAGTAGATAAATCTACACATACTGCTAGTACTGCTAATACGAAAATAAACAGGAGCGGGATAAACGTGTTATACCCTCCAGTAGGCCAGGCAGAAGCCGCCGCAGCGGTGTCCTCGGCGGCCTTCTTGTCAGCCTTGAGCTTCTCGGCGGCGACACGTTCGGCATCGGTGGACATGGTGATGATGAGGGCGACGCGGATGTAGAGGAAGTAGACGAACAACGAGCAGTCTCGTAGTCGCTTCCCAAAAACCTATTCGCCCTCTCCCGTACAGGAACCGGAGGGACGGGGTTTCGGAGACCTGCTCTCCCGTCGACCGTGTATGCGGCAGACGGGATGGAGTCACCGGCGGCGGCAGCAACAAAGGAACGACGGTGGGCAGTGCGAGTGAGCAGATGCGATCTGATCGTGGCGGCTAGGATTAGGAGACACCGCACACTTATATAGGCGCAGCCGCGTGGAGAGACGTGGGCTCGACCCACGTCCGAGTCCGTGACAGCCCATGATCCGACGTCTCAAATCGTGGCTCAGCTGTCAGAGAAATCTCCGTTAGTGACTGAAAAAAATAAGCGCGTAGGTGTGAGCTCGGCTCGGCTCAATCCTGCAACTCGCGGCGTGTCGTGACGAGGCGGGCGGCGAAGGAGGAGTGCGCGAGGGCCTCTTCTATTCTCAAGCTTCAATAGCATGTGAAAGAACATCCCTTATAAAGAGGTCCAACTCCTCTTCCACTTCCGGGGTGAGACTAAACTTCCCACCTCCACCTAGTGCGAATAAACCCACATGGGCCCTTAGAGATTTTTCAGAAATTGCTATATGGGCCTAAAGCCCATTCCAAATTTCAACAATCCCCCACCAGATCTCAAGGGCCCATTGTGTCCTCCGTTCTAATTACTGTTTCGATATACCAGTGTTTCAGTGAAGACCTGTTAAGGTTGAACTTCACCTAGAGCAAGCAGCTACACTCCTTCACAACTGAACAATGGACTAAGCCTTGAATTATCAGTTTGGCGTAAAGAAGCTTCCCCACATGTCTTACCAGTACTAGGCTGCCGACGGCTGACCCCTCGGGTGGAGCATATAAGTCACACTCCTGGCCTATTCATGAGCTTACTAGAGATCACCCCAACTCATAGACTGTGACCAGCTGTCGGGCTCATATAGGTGTGTTCCTCCAAATATCGCTCTATAAGATCTTGCTTTCATAAGCTTTGAAACACATTAAGACGGTAATCATCCTACCATACAGTATCGAGAGTATTGCATATCCAACGGAGTGGGTTAGTATAGTTACTCTCCTCAGTTCACCACTGGCTTGTTTTCCCAAGTCGTACTTCACGGGATCTCTGATCACATAGGTAGGGTTACCACCATGGCAACTCATGTGGGTCTCATACCCATCTCCCTCGATGCACTATCTATCACAACACGTGATAGCCCTTTTGTAAAGGGATCTGCCAGATTCTTAGCCGTATGGACATACTCCAACGCTATCACTCTGAAGTTTCTTAATTTTCTGACAGCTTTTAATCTCATTCTTATGTGTTTGTTGGACTTCATGTTGTCCTTTGAACTCTTCACCTTGGTGATGACAGTCTGATTGTCACAGTTCATAAGGATAGTCGGAACCGGTTTGTCAACCAATGGCAAGTCCATCAATAGATCTCGAAGCCATCCTGCTTCGACACCAGATGTGTCAAATGCTGTTAATTCTGCTTCCATTGTCGATCTTGTTAAGATCGTTTGCTTGCAAGACTTCCAGGAAACAGCGCCACCTCCAAGAGTAAACATATACCCACTTGTGGCCTTCATCTCATCAAGATCGAGATCCAATTCGCATCACTATACCCTTCAAGTACCGACGGGTATCCGGTATAGTGAAGTCCATAGTTCATAGTACCTTTCAGATAGCGCATAACTCTCTCAACAGCATGCCAATGTACATCGCCCGGTTTGGAAACAAACCGGCTCAGTTTGCTGACAACAAATGTGATGTCAGACCTCGTTGCGCTCGCTAGGTACATCAGTGAACCAATAATTTGAGAGTGTCTCAATTGATCTTTAGACGTGCCTTCAAACTTTCGAATCACCACGCTAGGATCATATGGTGTTTGAGATGGTTTGCAATCCGAGTATCCAAAACGGCTCAACACCTTCTCAACATAATAGGATTTCAGAAGTGTAATCCCACCTCATTATCTCTCAGTAGCTTGATGTTCAAGATAACATCAGCCACACCCAGGTCTTTCATCTCAAAGTTCTGAGATAGAAACGACTTGACCTCCTCAATGACTTTGAGGTTGGTTCCGAATATCAGTATGTCATCAACATACAAGCACAGTATAACTCCTTCGCCCCCACCATGGCGATAGTATACACATTTGTCGACTTCATTAACAACGAAGCCAACAGATGTCGAGTTGTATTGAACTTATCATGCCATTGCTTAGGTGCTTGCTTGTGCCATATAAAGATTTCAGCAACCTACACACCTTTCTTTCCTGACCATCTATCACAAAGCCATCTGGCTGTTGCATATAGATTTCCTCGTTTAGCTCTCCATTTAGAAAAGCCGTCTTAACATGACGAGGCGTGGCGTGGCGTGGCGAGGCGGGCAGCGGAGGAGGAGTGCGCGAGGGCCTCTTCTATTCTCAAGCTCCAATAGCATGTGAAAGAACATCACTTATAAAGAGGTCCAACTCCTCTTCCACTTCCGGGGTGGGACTAAACTTCCCACCTCCACCTAGTGCCACTAAATCCACATGGGCTATTAGAGATTTTTCAGAAATTGCTATATGGGCCTAAAGCCCATTCCAAATTTCAACAGCGACAAGGTGTCCTCCTTGGTGACAGCGGCGCTGAGCTTATCACATAGGTCGTTGAATGTGAAGCGGCACATGCGGAAGGCCAGCCGGAATTCAGCTTCTGGGCATGCTGGGTCACTCAAGTGATCCCACCACTCCGTGCTCCGCCCTTGTGCCCACACCTACCTTGCTGCCATCACTTCGTCCCCACCACTGTAGGCAGGCGAGGTCAGGGGATTATGTGATGAACTGCTGTTTGCAGTTTCTTTTTTCCTTTTCTTTGCGGGGAAGCTGATGGCAGTTTCTTCTGAATAGTCAGCACTTTCCGTTTTATCAAGCATATCGACTATGCGTCTCGCGACAGGTCTCTTCTTGGACCATCCCTATTTTTGTGCATACTCTTACTTGTTCCAACAGAATGTCCGCCTGATCTGATGTCTCCAGTTGAATCATCCAAGTATCAATTACCTACAAAGTTGCATTTATGAATTATGAGTCAGGATTTATTCCGATGATAGGTTATCTATAGCTTCTATAGAGAAAGGAGAGAACTCCAAAAGTAGTAATTTTATCATCTACTGAAGATACAATCCCAATGCAAGTTCTTAAAAAGTTCAAACACTTGTATGTATAACTGCAAATTTTGGACAAGGACATGTAAATTTGCGCCAGGTACCAAAATTTCTAAGCTGCAGACTAAGGCATAGCCTACACGTGGAAAGGGGTTGATGCCTTCCCACCTACCCAGGTTCAAGGCATGGTACTTGCAATTTGGATTTGTTACACCAATTATACTTTAAGGGGCCTCCCTTAAAGTCTCTGTCAAAAAAAATTCTAAGGTTAAGAGTTTCGTATACTTGATCATCAAAGTCTTATATGATTTTGCATTCTCACCAACGCATTTATGCAGAGACTATACTACTCTTCCCAATTAGCTCCAATCTGCGTTGCAGATTAGAAGATATGCTCTTGGACACCTATTTCAAACTCCTAGGAGTATATGTGCACTCTCACCTTCTATATTCCACTTAAACAAACAAATTATATATACATACACTACCACTACCACTACCACTCTCCAAAAGCCTTCAGATAGATTGCTTCTCCTTCAGCTACTACTACTACTACATGCCTTCAGATAGATTGCTTCTCCTTCAGAAATCCTTGTGCCAGTGTATGCGTACATACATGCCAATGCTGCTTAAATATTCAACATTGATTATTCATTTATTTTTAAATTTAATTTTTTACAGGGGGTCTTCCCTGCCCATACGATTGATAATACAAAATCAATGTTTAAAATATCTATTATTAGAATTTCTATCAATATTCGAGTCGGGTAGAGGTCCTCCGCGCCCGAATAATTGATAGCAATATCAATATATGCAGTTTGGGCTTTATTTAGGCCGCTGCCCATGCCCTGCTATGTCCATATGATCATCTTCGTTTAACAAATTGAAATCATATTTTTGATCGCATTCTTTCTTTATTTCTTCAAATTTTTCATCCATTTCATGCCTTAATTCTTTTAATATTTCTTCTTTTAATTCTTTCTTTATTATTTTTGAAAATTCTTCAAATCTTTTATCCATTTCTTGATCTATGTATTCACTGTCTAAAGGGTCAAGTCCCTTTAGAAGGCATTCTTGATATGTTTGATATTTTGGAGACTCTTCCTTCTTTATATTTTTTGAGCTTGATGTCTCCCCCTCTGTAGGAGTTGGTGAAGTAGGTATGCCTCTTCTCATTTGGATATAGTCTTTAGCCTTCGGGTCAATATAATAATCTGGTCTGAATACCTTTGTTGCCCAAAATAAGGCATCATTTATACTATAATATCTTTTGAATGTTAAATCTTCTCCTTTTCTTTTTGCATCTAATTTCTCAATCATAATGCTTTCCCATCCAAATTTATGTCGGGTTTATTTCCATCAATATATAATGTTTCTTCTTTTGGTATTTCAATATTTTCTGGCTTTGGCAAATTTCTGTTTAATTCGTTAAAATATTCTGCCAAGCTATTGAGAATTGATAACAGATATCCTCTTTCATCTCTTTTGAGATTATGTTGGTACCAGAAATTATCCAATATGCAGGTTTGAACTTCATCAAGCTTGATATGGGCCTTTGGCTTGAAATTGAATGTATTTGGCTGAAATACTTTCAGCCTATTTTCTTCTCCAAAGAAGAGGTATTCATCCCTGGTGGGAAATAATCCTCTCCTCATTTCTGCAAATTTGATGCACGAGAAAATATGTCAGGTAAGGTATTATCCTTTCCCTTAATATGCTAAAAAATAACTTTATAACCATTCCCAGCTATGGTGTCTTCAAATAAGACCCATCTTCTAGTTGAGTTTTTCTTACTATTAATTTTATTGTAATATCGACATATGGCTTCACAGTCTATTCGCACTGTAAATTCTTTAAATCCAAGATATAGCCTAAATGCATTTATTGCATTTAAAACTGCAAGGATCTCTCTGTCAATATTATTTACCGTCTTTAATTTGTAACTTCCTCAAGCATATCTGCATATTTTTTCATCTGCTTTTGGAAAGTATTTATTGGGTTTTTGTTTTAGTATCGCACCCCATCCTACCTTAGATGCATTTGTTTCAATTATAAAATAATTGTCTTCTAGAGGCAATTCTAGGGGTTTTAAATTCCTGACCTTTTCCTTGATGGCCTTTACTAATTTTATATCTTCAGAATTGAAGTATTTCTGACAATATTTCCTTAATTTAGCATATAAAGGTCCTGCTAACTTTGCTAAGTTGTTTATATAGTTTCGCGCATAGTTTACAACTCCTAAGAACTGCTGTAAAACATTTTTATCACTCATATTATCAGGAAACTCTAATATTTTCTTTGCAATATGTTCTTGTAGATATATCTTTCCTTCTCCTATTTCATGACCATGGAAATTTATTTTTTCTTTGCAAATTTCCATCTTCTTTTTGGATAGTATGAGCTCATTTTGTTCTACCTTTCGAAAGAACACTTCAAGATGGGCTATATGCTCTTTGTATGATTTTAAGAATACTAACAAATCATCTACGTATACCAATATAAATGCTTGATTCTCATTAAATATATTTTTGCATTTTTCTTTGAAATAGTGCGGGCGCATTCTTTAGACCTAATGGCATTACTAGCCATTCATAATGGCCTTGTGGACAAGTAAATGTTGTCCAAGGAATAGATTCTTCAGCCATTTTTAGTTGCCAAAATTCTGCCTTTAAGTCGAATTTAGATAAATATTTACTTCCTTGTATTCTGTTAATCCATTCCTTCTTATTAGGTATATTGTATGCATCGTCAACTGTATTATCATTAAGCCTTTTAAAATTAGTTACCATTCTATATTTATCTCTAACTTCTTCAGCATGATTTCTAACTATAAAAGCAACAGATCGATGAGGGCTTCTGCTTTCTCTTATACTCCCTCCGTTCCTTGATATAGGGTGTATAGTTTTCTTGCATGAATATTAACGCACGGGCTGGGAGGGGAGATTTCGTTAGTTTTGGACGTAAAAGCCCCTGTTGCAAACACGTGAGACTAGAGAGAAAAATAGGAAAATCACGATCCTCTCTATCCTAGGAAGTTTACTTCCTTATTTAGCCTGACAAATCCCACAATATCCACAATAAAAGGACAGTAGTACGATGTAATCTTCTCTTTCCAAACAAACCTATATCACATGCACAACATGCATATACGAGATGGGGATTTGCCATCTTTTTTTCTAGGAAGGTCATGCGTGGGCTATAGCTAATGGAGGGGTAAAAGTGTCAACTAAAGGGATACACCTTATAATATGAACTTTTTCACGAAAAACTATACACCCTATATCAAGGAACGGAGGGAGTAGCTTTTAACTTTAATAACTCTTCAATATGCATTTTGAACTCTTCAATATCTTTTGGAGTAGCTTCTATTGGTCCTGACGTAATTGTATAATCTGGATTTATGATATTTATTTTGCAAACTATATAATTCTTATCCCAATGTTTCATTGGTATTTCTCCAATAATTTGTATGATTTCTAGTCTTTGCACAATCTTATCTATATCTTTTTTAGATTTTATACCTCTATACCAATTTGGCAAAAATGATTGTAACCCAATGCATTCTGTACATGTATTTTCTATATGATATTCTACCATGGTTTCACTAAGTTCTTCGTCTTTACAGAATTCAAGGGGATCTGGACTTGTGCTATATTCATCATCTAAATTAGATATTTCTACATTTTGCAAGGACTTTCTTTGTCTTCGCACTTCAGATATGTATGGAACATTATCTTAATAAGGAATAAATGTTACCCCTTCTTCATGTATGATTGTGGTTTGTAAAAATTGTTGTAAAAATCTTAACCCTATTATCCTGTCATCATTTATTACTGCCAAATCTTTATTGTAATTTCATCTATTATATATTTTGTGCCATTTATGTAAGCTTCAATATTATATGCTAGCTGATTATGGATCTTCTTTATTCCTGACACATCGGTAGATACTTCAGCTTATTATCATCTATAGTTTCAACTATTTCGGGACATCTCATGAAATATTGATCATGGATGATGTTCTTAGTGCAACCAGTATCTAATAGTGCCAGTATTTTATATCAAATATTTGGCTTCAGAACAATCCTAACTGGGATTCTTATCCCTAGCACTTCTTTTAATGGTAATCAGACAATATATTTGTTTCCAAAACTAGTAATTGCATCTTTCAATTGTATTAATTTGTCTCCTTTTTTATCCCTTACAGTTACCATTTGCTCTTTCATTTCCGTGTTTTTTGCAACATTATTATTTTGCTCTTTACTATTTTCTAACTCATCTTTAAGTTTTTCTAGCTCTGCTTCTAGCTTATTTATTCTATTTTCTAAATTTCTAACCGTACTGGATAATATTCGCTCTTCTGGTTCCAATTCTATCTCCTGTCTCCACTTTTGATTATTGGCTCTTAGACATGAGGTACATGCTTGTTTTAAGCACAAGCTACACGTGAACCTATTATCTTGGCTTAGATAATATATACAAAAGGCACATTTTATGTTATAATCACCTTTTCCTCTAATCCAATCATGTTCACAATCTACTTGGTTCATCATTTCAATTTTTAAACCAGCTAATTCATCTATTAGGTCTATTTCATCTTCACTTGATTCATATCCTGGAGCCTCATTTTCTTCATATATCTATAAGAACATATTGCAAAGAAAATATTAGAGTTTTGTGATAATATATGAGTGATAAAAAGGTTCTACAACAGTTCTTAGGAATTGTAAACTATGCGCGAAACTATATAGACAACTTAGCAAAGTTAGCAGGACCTTTATATGCTAAATTAAGAAAATATTGTCAGAAATACTTCAATTTTAAAGATATAAAATTAGTAAAGGCCATCAAGGAAAAGGTCAGGAATTTAAAACCCTTAGAATTGCCTCTAGAAGACAATTATTTTATAACTGAAACAAATGCATCTAAGGTAGGATGGGGTGCGATACTAAAACAAAAACCCAATAAATACTCTCCAAAAGCAGATGAAAAAATATGCAGATATGCTTCAGGAAGTTACAAACTAAAGACGGTAAATAATATTGATAGAGAGATCGTTGCAGTTGTAAATGTAATAAATGCATTTAGGCTATATCTAGGATTTAAAGAATTTACAATGCGAACAGACTGTGAAGCAATATGTCGATATTACAATAAAATTAATAGTTAGAAAAGGTCAACCAGAAGATGGGTCTTATTTGAAGACACCATAGCTTGGAATGGTTATGAAGTTATTTTTGAGCATATTAAGGGAAAAGATAATACCTTACCTGACATATTTTCTCGTGCATTAAATTTGCAAAAATGAGGAAAGGATTATTTCCCACCAGGGATGAATACCTCTTCTTTGGAGAAGAAAACAGGCTGAAAGTATTTCAGCCAAATACATTCAATTTCAAGCCAAAGGCCCATATCAAGCTTGATGAAGTTCAAACCTGCATATTGAATAATTTCTGGTACCAATATAATCTCAAAAGAGATAAAAGAGGATATCTGTTATCAATTCTCAATAGCTTGGCAGAAAATTTTAACGAATTAAACAGAAATTTGCCAAAGCCAGAAAAGATTGAAATACCAAAAGGAGAAACATTATATATTATATTTGTTGGAAATAAACCCGACATATATTTGAAATGGGAAAACATTATGATTGAGAAATTAGATGCAAAAAGAAAATGAGAAGATTTAACATTCAAAAGATATTATAGTATAAATGATGCCTTGTTTTGGGCAAGACAGGTATTCGAATCAGATTATTATATTGACCCAAAGGCTAAAGACTATATCCAAATGAGAAGAAGCATACCTACTTCACCAACTCCTACAAAGGGGAGGCATCAAGCCCAAAAAATATAAAGAAGGAAGAGTCTCCAAAATATCAAATATATCAAGAATGCCTTCTAAAGAGACTTGACCCTTTAGACAGTGAATACATAGATCAACAAATGGATAAAAGATTTGAAGATTTTTCAAAAATAATAAAGAAAGAATTAAAAGAAGAAATATTAAAAGAATTAAGGCATGCAATGGATGAAAAATTTGAAGAAATAAAGAAAGAATGCGATCAAAAATATGATTTCAATCTGTTAAACGATAATGATCACATATGGACATAGCAGGGCATGGGCAGCAGCCTGAATAAAGCCCAAACTGCATATATTGATATTGCTATCAATTATTCGGGCGCGGAGGACCTATACCCGACCCAAATATTGATAGAAATTCTAAAAATAGATATTTTAAATATTGATAAGGTATTATCAATCATATGGGCAGGGAAGACCCCCTGTAAAAAAAATAAAAAATAATGAATAAGCAAAGTTGAATATTTAAGCAGCCTTGGTATGTATGTACGCATACATTGGCACAAGGATTCCTGAAGGAGAAGCAATCTATCTGAAGGCATGAAGATTTGCATCGCTGAAAAGCGAAGATGAAAGAAGAGTCAGCCAATTATTCACCAACAGACAATGCCCACGTGGAAAAAGCAATGACTTGAAAAATTTCTGATGATTGAAGTTTGTCGGGGCACTATCTCTCGCTCTTATCCATACCCTAGAAGGACACACATGCATCCTACCAAATATAAAGTAAAGAGATGCATTCTCCCGGAAGCCATCCACAGAGCTGCTCTCTCGCCTATAAAAGGAGGCGTTTGCTGCAAAGAGAGACACCAGATGGAGAAGAACCACCGGCCACTGATAGAGTAAAGAGCTATAAGAGGCACAATATCCAGAGCATTGTAAGGCTCAAGAAGGTAGTTAGAAGGTAATTTTCTTGCATTGTAAGGCTCAAGAAGGTAGTTAGAAGGTAATTTTCTTTAGCTTGTGTAATCTCTTCGGGGCCTCCCAAAAGAGAAAGCCATATGTAAATTATGTTGTGGAAATGATGTAATTTCTTGGTTTCACTTGGTATTTTTATTTATGAATTTATGGGACGAGTTCTTATGCTAGGGATCCTATAGGAGAAACCTCTGCGTGTGTAGTTCTCTGTGTAGCCTAGAGTGGCGTTTGAATGAGAACCTTGTGGCCATAGAGAAGTGTTCCCTTCAGGTGGAATTGCCTGGGAAGACGATAGAAATTTACCCCGTAAATTTGCAATTAAAACTACTAAGTAAACGTAACTAGCTACATCTGATACAACATAATGAAAAATATGGTGAGTACTGAGTAGGATTTTACACCTCTGTGCACATCATCAGACATATTGTTGGCCTCGCCGGCCCCTAAATAGATCTTGCATTAAGATATAAGCTGCTTAATGAATACAGAACGAGCATATAATACCAAAGAATTAAATATTGTTGTGAATAGTTTAATACTATTCAAAATAGTGTATTGAATAGTAAAGCACTTTATACGGTTGGGAGTATGTATTTCTAATTTTTCATATACAACTTAAACAATCTAATCATACATCTTTATTAGTTATGTAGAGTAATATTGTTAATTCATAAGCTCTACTTTTCTAGACTAGTATTTCTCATTCAGTACTCCCAAGTCTAGAAAAGGAAGGAATGTCATTTCTAATTCATCAAGTTAGAGGGTAATATTGTTAAGAGGGTGATATTGTCAACTTATTATTTTATGATTTAACTTGGAGAAAATGATTAAATTATTCTTACATTCTTATCTTCGGAGTAACCCTTTTGTCCAGTCATTATCTCCAGGATTATAACGCCAAGAATATATATGTCCGATGCAAATGTGATTTGCCCACTATAGAACTCAGGTGCCAAATATCCGCTGCAAGAAGATTTATAGAGTTACTTCTCACTTGCCGTAAAATACTCCCTCCGCCCCAAATTAGTTGACCTAGATTCGTCTAGATACGGATGTATCTAACGCTAAAACGTGTCTAGATACATCTGTATCTAGACAAATCTGAGTTAACTAATTCTGGGCGGAGGTTGTAGAAATTAAATTCATCCTATACAAAATGAAATAAAGGAGAGCTCCCCAGAGGCTGGCTTACAGTGATCCACAAAGGTTTGAAGTAAAAACGTGGGTTTGCTCTTTCTCGAGGCACCTTGAAAGGCCAAAATCAGCAATTTTGGGTACCATGTGATCATCTATTAGAATATTAGTGGGTTTCAAATCTAAGTGCAAAATGCGCTTCTCATGAAGATGACATAGACCGTCACATGTTCCCTTAATTATCTGAAAACGCTCCCTCCATTCAAGTCCATGAGATGCATCTGTAGAGATAGGCAGGCAGAGATTGTATAATGTGAGTAATAAACTTACAAACGTTAGGCAACATAAGCATAGTTTACGTGGGATCCTTGGGCTCTATAATAGAGCAAATAAAGATGGAAATGAATGTCTTGATCTTACCAGTAATATACTTATCAAGACTGCCGTTGGGTACATACTCAAAACAGAGCAACCAATTTCGTATATCCGCCATGGCCATCTTCCCCTCATAGTCCATAATTTTCCCTTGCGTGTCAGAACAATATCCTAGAAAACGCACTATGTTTTTGTGCTTGGCCTTCATCAAGCACTCGACCTCTTTGTGGAATTTACTCTCATGCATATTCCTGGATAGCCTCTTCACAGCAACTATCTCATTTCCGACCATTCCCTGCGGTCACAAACAAGTATTGTCATTGCAAACCTTTTTGGGCTTGTGGCGGTGTGACTGATGTCACGTGAGCATATGCCAGTTTAGTTTTTAGACCAATTGTGATTAGATGGAAGCTTATTAGAGTTGTGTACCTTATAGACCACTGCAAACCCGCCACTGCCGATTTGCTGATCGTCAGAGAAACAATTTGTGATGTCTTCTAAAAGTGATAACGGCAGATCCATTGGCTCCGCACTTCCATCAATTAACATGCACTCCAGAGCATTGTGTCCAGTACTAATTTTGTACTCCATTTGCAGATACGTAATATGGTGCAGTGCTCTTTAAATAAGAGCATTCACTATACTAGATGATGCAAATGTCATGAACTATATAGAGCAAGAGAATGAACATCGCATGCATCCCAACTCCCTAGTTACTTACAGGTATAATCATCGAAGACATAACAGGTTTGGTAATTCTCACCTTAAAAAATCTCAATCACTTCAAAGTACTCCCTCCGTTCGGAATTACTTGTCGCGAAAATGGATGTATCTAGAACTAAAATATGTCTAGATACATCCATTTCTGCGACAAGTAACTCCGAACGGAGGGAGTAGACAGCAAGTAAGCCAAAAACTGTAGCACAAAGAAGTGTTCAAATTTGGTATGTGCTTTACTACAATTAAGCTCTCCCATCTTGTTGCTAACGACAGTTCTCCAAATTTTGACTTGAACATCCGTTATTTTAGCACTCATTTTGCAATCTCTAGCGTCAACCTGTACATCCGTTATTTTAAACACTCATTTTGTGCTCTGATTTCTCAAAAGCAAGCGATGAGCTGGATTTCAGCAATAACCTTAGACCCCAAACGCCAGCGGCACAAGACAAAGGAGCTGCATCAGACACTTCAAACTCCAGCCTTCCCTCAGGAGGACTTGTTTTTCTAGTAGGATTATATTCCTCTTAGATTTACTTACATCACACATGGTTGAATCTTAACAGTAACAGGTTTAAGATACAGAGTCACACTTTCCTTAACATTTGATTTGGTATTAGCTATCACATACACATATGGAGACCGAATTGAACATCTAATCCGGATAATATGTCTGAAATTCGAATTTATAGATTTATCACAGATGCTAGTAGCTAGTAATATTATTCTCTGATTTATCCTAATTTGACTTTCTTTACCAACGCTGATGAGTGTACAGTAACAGAACGATAGTTAGCCTGATTTGATCTGGGTCATGTCGCAGTCACAAGACCGACTAGTTATCTTGGGAGTACTAGCAGTCTAGCAGGCAACAAGAAATTAGTAAACTCAAAGGAGGGAAGATGGAGGTAGCACCAAGTTAACTAGGATGAATCAAAGGAAAGGAAGGGGATGGAAAAGAATTATACAGACAGAAAGAAAAAGGAGCATCCGTACCACAGCAGTCGGCCGGCCGGCCGGTGAGCGGAGAGCGGAGACGAGATCTGGATGTCGATGGCCTGAGACTAGAGGAGGACGGCGACCCCTGGCTGCCGCTTCCAGTGGGGGGTTGGAATGCCTTCCAGGCTCGGAGTATGTTGACCTGCAATTATTGGTGGTCATTGCGTTAACAGTCAAGGTAGACCCTACTTTTTCTGAAGAAAAAAAATAACTGATGGAGTTTATTGTGGAGTTGTCGATAATCCATCATCTCAAATTTTAGGGGAAATGCATATGCCGAAAGGTAAATATTTTGAGAATTCCCACGAATGTATTTGTTGCCATTGGTCAGATGCACAGATTTTTTTTTGAGGTAATAGATGCGCAGATGTGTTAAAGCAAAGGGAAGAGACACTTCAGCGAACCTAGATATCATCGCAAATGCCCAACCGGCCGAATTTCTTCTCCCACTCTGCTTTCTCTCTCACTGACGCTCCCCATTCCTCACCTCACCTAGTTGTGCCGCTTTCAATTTCGGCGGCAAGGCGGGTTGCGCCGGCGTCTAGGTGGGCGAGGGCAGAAGCGAGGCGGGCGGCGGAGGAGACAAGGTAGAGGCGGCTTGATACGTCTTCAACGTATTTATAATTTTTGATTGTTTCATGCTATTATATTATCTGTTTTTTATGTTTAATGGGCTTTAATATATATTTTTATATTATTTTTGGGACTAACCTATTAACCGAAGGTCCAGTGCAATTTCTGTTTTTTGCCTATTTCAGTGTTTTGCAAAAAGGAAATATCAAACGGAATCCAAACGGAATGAAACCTTCGCGAGAATCATTTTTGGAACAAACGCAATCTAGGAGACTTAGAGTGGACGTCAAGGAAGCAACGAGGCGGCCACGAGGCAGGGAGGCGCGCCCAGGGGGTAGGCGCGCCCCCCACCCTTGTGGGGCCCTCGTAGCTCCACCGACCTACTTCCTTCGCCTATATATACTCTTATACCCTGAAAACATCCAGGAGAGCCACGAAACACCTTTTCCACCGCTGCAACCTTCTGTACCTGTGAGATCCCATCTTGGGGCCTTTTCCGGCGCTCCGCCGGAGGGGGAATCGATCACGGAGGGCCTCTACATCAACACCATGGCCTCTCCGATGATGTGTGAGTAGTTTACCACAGACCTTCGGGTCCATAGTTATTAGCTAGATGGCTTCTTCTCTCTCTTTGGATCTCAATACAAAGGTCTCCTCGATCTTCTTGGAGATCTATTCGATGTAATACTTTTTGCGGTGTGTTTGTCGAGATCCGATGAACTGTGGGTTTATGATCAAAATTATCTATGAATAATATTTGATTCTTATCTGAATTCTTATATGCATGATTTGATATCTTTGCAAGTCTCTTTGAATTATCGGTTTAGTTTGCCCTATTAGATTGATTTTTCTTGCAATGGGAGAAGTGCTTAGCTTTGGGTTCAATCTTGCGGTGTCCTTTCCCGATGTGATGATGGCAGCAAAGGCACGTATTGTATTGTTGCCATCGAGGATAAAAATATGGGGTTTATATCATATTGCTTGAGTTTATCCCTCTACATCATGTCATCTTGCTTAATGTGTTACTCTGTTCTTATGAACTTAATACTCTAGATGCATGCTGGATAGCGGTCGATATGTGGAGTAATAGTAGTAGATGCAGAATCGTTTCGGTCTATTTATCACAGACGTGATGCCTATATACATGATCATGCCTAGATATTCTCATAACTATGTGTTTTCTATCAATTGCTCGACAGTAATTTGTTCACCCACAGTAGAATATGCTATCTTGAGAGAAGCCAATAGTGAAACCTATGGCCCCCAGGTCTATTTTCCATCATATTAATCTCCCGTCAACGTGCTATTTCTGTCACCGTTTCTTTTGCAATCTTTACTTTTCAATCTATACAACAAAAATACCAAAATATTTATCTTATTATCTTTATCAGATCTCACTTTTGCAAGTGGCCGTGAAGGGATTGACAACCCCTTTATCGCGTTGGTTGCAAGGTTCTTAACTTTTTGTGCAGGTACTAGAGATTTGCGTGTAGTCTCCTACTGGATTGATACCTTGGTTCTCAAAAACTGAGGGAAATACTTATGCTACTTTGCTGCATCACCCTTTCCTCTTCAAGGGAAAACCAAGGCATGCTCAAGAGGTAGCACGACTGCGTAGGCTACGCCACCGACGAGGCGCGGGAGGAGGTGTGCGCCGCCGCCGCTGCCTCCATCGAGATCCTCGGCAAGCGGCCCTTGTTGGATCCGTGGTGATACTCGATGACCCAGGCCCTACTCCTCTCGCTGGCATGCGTTGCTGATACAACAGATCTCGAGCGGACACGCCGTGCTCTGTGCGTCCCTGGAGCTCTCGCGCCTCACTGACTATGCGGCTCACCCTCTATTCGTCTTGGGCTCACCTCCGGGCCACATATGTGAGC